>CM052899.1:76807513-76893462 GCA_028534135.1 Potos flavus | reverse complement strand
TGTCTGTGGATCCTCAGGTTTACACATTTCACAGCACTTACCACAGCACATACCCTCCTCAATGTCCATAACCCAACCACCCTATCCCTACCCGCCCCTACCCCCCAGCCACCCTCGGTTTGTTTCATGAGTTTAGGAGTCTCTTATGGTTTGTCTCCTTCCTGATCCCCTCTTGTTTCATTTCCTTCTCCCACCCCCCGAAACTCCCCACCCTGCCTCTCGAATTCTTCATATCAGAGAGATCATATGATAATTGTCTTTCTCTGATTGACTTACTTCGCTTAGCATAATACCCTCCAGTTCCATCCACGACCTGACCCTGTTTTTTATTTCATATTTTCATAGAAAGCAAAGTGGCTATTTAAGAATGACAGGGGTAGAGTTGTTTTATTTTTTATTTTTATTTATTTATTTTTTATTTTAAGTAGGGTCCACACCGATCACAGAGCCCAACGTAGGGCTTGAACCCACCACTCTGAGTTTAAGACCTGAGCCAAGATCAAGAGCCAGACTCAACCAACTGACAAACGTAGCATTTTTGAAATACTTAACTAAGTGTTGAATTGTTGCTGTGAGGAATAACAATATTCAGCTTCTATCCAAATTGGTCTTTGTTTTTGTTTGTTTTTTGTGGATTTTCTTGGTCATCTTGGCTCTTAGTCTTTTCCTTATTTTCTCTTCTGTTGCAGTTTACCCTGCATTTGGATGGTTGCAGTGTTACTGAACTATTATGCAAAATGAAAGAATTGTCACTTTTCTATCTGAAATACTCAAAGTTTATATGTATATTTTTTGTTTGAAGTTTTTAGTTTAATTCCAGATAGTTAACATACAGTTTAATATTAGTTTCAGGTCAAAGGCTTATATATAATCCTTATATATCTATATTAGAGAGAGAGAGAGAGGTGAGCAGGGGGAGGAGTAGAGGGAGAGAGAGAGGCAGACTCCCCACTGAGCTGGGACCACCCTCCCCCCCCAGCCATGGAGCTCGATCTCACAACCCTGAGATCATGACCTGAGCTGAAATCAAGAGTTGGAGGTTCAACTGAGCACACAGATGCCCCCAAAATTTATATTTTAATCCCAACAATATATTTTCAAGATGTGTAACATCCTCTCTGCTCAATTTCAGTTGCATTTATTTCTGAGGATGGTTCTTTCTAATATGGTTACTCTCTACCCTGGATTTTTTCTTGAGATAGCTTTAAGAACATTCTGATACCTAGTGAAAAGAGAAGGGCTTCTAAAGCAAATGTTACAAAGTCCTGTCATTCTAAAGCCTATGCAAATTTTTTTCTCTTCTCCTACAGCAGTTAAGGGTTTTTATTATTTAGCAATCTTGTTCCCATTACATCTAGGTTATAGTAGAGCAAAGATTTATGAAAAAGACATATAAAATAAGAATTTATAGATGAAAATGATAGTGTTAATATACCACAGGGATAAAAATCCTTAACGATTACTTTAGTATCATAGGAAAATATTAATATTTAAACTAAATATAAGAAGGAAAATGAAGAAGTTATGATCAGACATTCTAACTTCTAATTAAATATTATAATTTACCCTTGAGATTAAACAAAAAGCAATAAATCAGTAGGTATATGCAGATACTAGATAAACCTAAGAAAATTTGCTCTATTAATTACTCATTGGCATTGTGTAAATAAAAATGAATCAGAGAACATCCTATTTAAAAAATAAAAACTTTATAATTTGCACTAAGATGATAATCGGTATGGGAACGAAGTATTTAACATTTCTCCTACTTTCATTACATACAATTATGTTTTTTAGGGATTTTTTGGCTATTATAATGTAATATAAATAGACAAGGTATCAATAAGTAACCATCGTATAAAACACTGTCTTCTTAAGATGTTACAAAATGTGTGCTGTGCCACATTTAAGAATTTTAAGATGCAACTAGCGATTTAAAAATCACTATTTAAATATATCATTCTTGCTAAGCAATTAATCACTTACATTCCATTTAACTGCAAATAAGAAATGCAAATAATAAATAATTTGGCTTTGCTCAGCTGCTTGAATATTTTTGTTTAAATGCTTTATTTTTATATTGCTTTAAAGATCACTGGAAGTAAAAATAAATGTAACTAGAATAATATGTTCTTGTGTTATTTAATGAACATAGAAGATAATAACTGAAAAATACATATGGTTTGAGAATACTTGTTTTGTTTTGTTTTTTAATTATTGTTTAGAATGCCTTTTACTTTTTTGGCTTTTGAAAGAACTTTGGTATCTCCATTTGTTCCTCCTGCTGTAGCTCCTTTTCCTACTCCTCATCACCTCCCACTTTTCGTCCGCCTAAGAAAGATTCAAGGATGGAAAGTCTGAATCACCCCAAAGCCATGCACTAGATTCTTACTCTTTTATATGGGCTACTTGGTCATGTTGGCCTACTGTGGATTCAAACACTGGGTGACAGTTGTCAGCTTTATGTTGTGTGATCTTCCTCACTAGTAAAGAGCCCTGCTGTGTTCAGGTGAGGGCATCCTACCTTCCTTTGATGCCCTAGCCCTCACTGTTGTACAGAAAACTTTCTCATTCATTCACGCAATGAATAACGTATTCAATACCTACTAAGGCTCAGGCACTGTTCTAGGTCAGAGAGATGTCATAATGAACAGAACAGCATCCGTTTCCTTATGTAATTAATATTTCTGTAAGTGGAGACAGAAAGCAAAAGGCGCAATCAAGCACATTAGAGATTAGATAAACTGTCTGGGACTGCTTGTGAAGATGACATTGTAAGGTGAGAATTAAATGACAAGTAAAAGGAACCACATGAAAATCACAGAAAAGAGTTTTTCAAGTTTGGCCATTTTGTTTTTTTATTTTTTTTAAAGATTTTTTATTTATTTATTTGACAGAGAGAGGGATCACAAGTAGGCAGAGAGGCAGGCAGAGGGAGAGGGGGAAGCAGGCTCCCCGCTGAGCAGAGAGCCCGATGCGGGGATCGATCCCAGGACCCTGGGATCATGACCCGAGCCGAAGGCAGACGCCTAACCGACTGAGCCACCCGGGCGCCCCAAGTTTGGGCATTTTAAAGCACAAACTCTGAGGGAAGAAAAAGTGAGAGAAGGAAAGCCAGTGTGGCTGAAATTAAATGCATGAGAGATGAGTGGTTAAAGGTGAATTTGGAAAATAAGTGTGATTACAACCCATTGGCCTCTAAAACCAATGGTAAAATAATTGCAGTGTCCTGGTTGGAGTGGAGAATTATCCCTAAACCGATTTCAGATAAATCTTCAGAGAAGACCATCTTTTCTGCAGTGTACATCAGGATGAAGGGTAAGTTAGTCTCCCAGTTACCTACCTGCTCCAACACGTACCTCTGCACACATTCACCTCTACTTGCAGATGTAGAGTAGCTACACATGTAGACATAACATGCATATGGAGAGTCCAGTGTGCATGTGGGACTACTCTCAAAGGAGTTATTCTTCTGAAAATTCCATGGAACAAGCTGGGCTAAAGGGCTAATGCCACCTCCAGCCACAATCACTGAGTTATGTGATAGAACACAAACCAAGGTTTTTCCACAAAGTATCACTAATGTGTCCAGATTCCTGACCACAATACCAGGGGAGCTGGCTCTAGGTTCCACTCTTTATGTAGCTTAAGGACCCACCCCAACTCTTAAAGAGTCCACCGGCCAAAGTCTGATTAGCCTGGTTCTGCTAGACTTCTGGGTGCTCCCCTGGAATGCAGTGAGCAGAGGGAGAATTTTGTACCTGAAACCATTTGCACCTATTAGTCTTTCTCTTAATGAACACTCTTCCAGGAGGTCTGGTGTGGGTCCTATGTTGTCATTGTCCTTATTTTCCAATATTTATGTGTTTATGAAATGACTATAAAGACACAATCACATCAGGAATAAAAATCTTCATAAGCATGGTCTACCTGGAGACTATTATTGATATAACAATAATTATAATTATTGCAGGCTAAGTATACACAACAGATGAAAAAGAAAAAGGGAAATTATATCGACTTCTGGAAGTAGAAAGTCTTAGAAAGAACATTAAATTGGATGCTATAAAACAGGTGTTCAGCTCTCACTAAGGCCCTGAGTAACTTCAGAAAATTCTTGAGTTTTCTAACAGCTGGCAACTTAAAAAAAAAAAAAAAAAAAAAATTAAGTCCTTCAGCTGCGTGATTAAGGCTGGAACTGAAGATGCTAAGTGCTTTGCCAAAGGTACAAAAAAATAAAGTGAGGAAAAGAAGTCAGATCTTCTAATACGCAGAGTTGTTTTTTTTTTTTTTCCAATTTTCAGTAATTTTTTTTCAGTGTTCTTTCTTGTATCATGCACTAATGGCTAAAATTAGAAATATAAAATGCTTATGATATTTTCAGCTACATGAATGCTGAATTAACTTTTTAAACAAATGCAGTTGTTTACTTACAGAACTCTTTACATATTCTACTGCATAGGTGGGTGTCAAATAAGTTATATAGGCATGAATGTTTAATTATTGATTTCATTGAAATTCCAGTGAGATTGCCTGGAGAGATGTCTGTTTGTTGGGAAGACTCATGAAATTTCCATGAATATATTCATTCTACCTCAAGTGTTTTTTACCTTCTATTGTAATGCACAATCTGAATTATTAATTTGTTTACATATGATTTTTAGAAGATAACTATCTAAATCACTATTTTTTCAGGTAAACTTTTGTGGATATACATTTTTATCTGTCTTTTTAAATTACATTTTAATTTATTTTTAATTGTTCTTGGGGAAAATGGCATCCTTAGTAGATTAATAAGATATTTCCTAGATCTCTAAATTCTGATTTGTTTACAGCATTTCTGTATGTATTGTATGTACAAATGTATATATCTCTTTATGTATTAAAATCTTCCTTCTAATTTCCATTATGAGTGCCTTGCTCATATTGACTTTTTTCATCTAAAGAGAACTTTATATTTGCAGGGTTGTTTTTTTTTGTTTGTTTGGTTTTTTTTGCAGGTATTTTTTTCCCATTAATTCTAGGAATGTTTTCTTCTTTTTTGGTATTTAAAATTACAATGGAATGATATTAATATAAGCACCTCAATGGTTCCTCAACACATAAATTTAACTAATTATGAAAATTTTGCTATTTAATTTAAATTCTTCATTGCTCATCTTTAAATTCTTCATTGCTCTTTATTGTGTCTTTAATACTAATTTTACTTTTTTTTAGTTAATAACTAAACATCTTTGGTTGGTTTATTTAACTTTGAAATATATGATGTGAATTATGCTACTCTTTTATTGACAAAAACTTTCCTTTATTAAGTATATTTTTATTTTAATCACTTTTTATATCCTATTTTAGACATATTTTGCTTTTGTTTATTTGTTTTTACAACATTGCCTGGCTTATTATATACCTTGTTTGCATTAGTTTTGTAAATGTTCACATTTTCAACATTAAATAATATGCTTAAACCTATGCTTTCCAAATTCAAAGGTTGAAAATTCAGTCTATTGATCTCATGTGATGATAAGAAAAATGGTACACCTTCACAACCTTCTTCTTTCTTCATCTCACAATCCTTAACATTTTTGTTCATATTTTTCTATACATTTTTGTCAGAGATCATTATTTTAAAGTAATATTATTATCTTATGCCATCATATTTAATTAATAAGAATAAGTTCATTAATTAATAACTATATAAACTTCATTATTTTAACTTCATACTTAACTGGAATCAATACCCACTGTATTTTCTTTCCTAATCTGGCCTCCCATTTTGTGAGTTTGTTATTTTAATCTATTTTTAATTAGTTAGTATACATCTTTTAATGAACTTTGCCTAAAGAGTAAGTCAAAGAGTTTGGAATCTGTGTATTTGCAAATGTGTCTTGGTTTTCAATTTAGTCTCAAATTATTATGAAATTCTGGTTTCATAGTCTCTTATATGTGAAACCTTGCAGATGTTGCTTTGCTCTTTCTTGATTTAAATGATGGCGTTGAAGAAGACCGAGGCTTTCTTATAACTACCTTCCAAATGACTGGCTTCACCTTTGAAAATACTTGTTTTCTTTTGTTTAATCAATGAAATTCAGGGTGGCCGAGAAGGCTAGTCCTCTGCTCATATCTATGTTTTTCTACCTTTTCTTGCCCCACATCTAAACTGTATTTTCCTACCGTCTTGTAGTTTGACTGGACCATATGACTAGGTTGTGTCGAATAAAATATAGGTACAAATGATGCATCATACTTCTTAGCTGAGAAAAATTTCTTGCGAGTGATTCTCTTATTCTCTGTTTTCACTTATAAATGACTTTGCAGGTCATATAATTAAATATGAAGGCACTAAAGATATAAGCAGGGTCTCTGAATTACTATGTGGAAAGCTGCTTGGCACACATTAGACAAAACATTTTTTTTAAAGATTTTATTTATTTATTTGACAGAGAGAGAGAGAGATCACAAGTAGACAAAGAAGCAGGCAGAGAGAGAGGGGGAAGCAGGTTCTCCACTGAGCAAGGAGCCCGATGTGGGGCTCGATCCCAGGACCCTGAGATCATGACCTGAGCTGAAGGTAGAGGCTTTAACCCACTGAGCCACCCAGGCGCCCATGGACAAAATATTTTTTAAAACTATTACCTGCAGTATTTGGAAAGGCTGACCAATTGCTTACAAAACTGGTAGTTCTAGAGAAAGTGATGAAGATTGACAGAAGGATAAAAAGGATATATGGAATATTGGATGTTTAAATACATTGAAAGAAATTTTCCAGCTCAGTTTTTGGAAGTTTTGGATAAATAGGTAAAGAGTATATAGAAAACAAAGCAACACACAAACACACCCAAACATTCACAATCATCAACGGCAGTATAAACTGAAAAGTCTACAAGAAAGAAAATGCAATCTTATTTTACTCTGTGGTTAGTTATGAGTAAAATTTCTATATTTATAGTAATATAAGCAAAGGATATTTATTTGACCACGCACTATAATCAAAATATGTAGGAGAGGTAAACTGTGTGTGAGGAAGAGAAAGTGAAAGTTTGAGAAAGATAGGGATCAACATAAATAGCCAAATTTTAGGAAAAAAGGAAAAGGAAGATAAGATACAGCATGCATTTTAGAAATATGAAGGTGAATAGTAGAATAAAGGGCTAAAATAATTGCTAGCATTTGTCATCATGTAAGAGGTTAGAGCAGGTAAAGAGAAGGGGAAATTTGCTATTGTTATACCTTGTTTTCCGATTTTACTTTTTATACATAAGTATAATAATGTACATGTATTATTTTCATAAAATAAAGTTAAATAAAATAAAATAAATTATAATATTAGTATTAAAGTGATGAATACATAGACTCCTTATTAGATTTTAAGTAATTTAGAACTCCTGAATTGATTTAATGAAAAAATTATTTTTCCATAGTTTTAAAAAGCATTTTATATCATCTAAGAATGTTGATGTTCATGACAAGGGTTGCTGTGTTCAAATACATTTGGGAAATTACTGTATTTCCTTTCTTGAGATTCACAATTCTCTTCGCTCCATCTATTTATTTATTTTGCATTTATTTATTTACTTATTTATTTTTTTAAGTAATCTTTACACTTAACATAGAGCTTGAACTCACTACCCTGTGATCAAGGGTAGCATGCTCTGCTGACTGAGCCAGCCAGGCATCCCCTCACCTCACTCCATTTAGATGATTATGGAAGTTCATGAGGAAAAAATAAAACATTTCACTTTTGTTTGATCCGTTTTTCTCACAAACACATTTAAACCTAGACCACATTTTTTAGCCTAAAAATTATCTTGTCAAACAATGCTTTGTGGGAAACTGTATTGCAAATCCTGTTTTTGTGTGTATTCTTCTTAAACCTACTTATATAATATATCCCATTGATTTTACATAAAAATATCGTATAAAATGTTCTGAGACTTGAAATATAAAAGATTGCTCTTTAAGATTCTATGAATCCTTAATTCTATTCCATTCCTTATATTGTCCAGGGATAGAAATAGCATAGTGTTTTAATACAGAGTCTGCTGAGAATACTATTTTTATAAGCATTATTTCAACAGAAGCTCAACTCACAAGTGATAGAGAACAGATATGGGGAGCTCAATACATAAACCAGAGCATGACAATACAGTGTAGGTAAGGACTGTAGGGTTCAGAAAAGAACAGAGCAATAAAAAAAAAAAAAAAAACAGTGCCATGTTGACATCAGGGCTAGTGAGGGAAGAAGAGAGTGTCAATGTGTTCAGAGAATTCATACCAAATACAGGTAGACAGTTATGCAAGTGAGAACTGCGTTCCCATAGATACCCCATTCTGCATTTCAGAGTGACAATATGCAGTTCGTACCATTTCCTGACAACATGTAATAAAGTTCTTAAAGTCTTGCTGGTTATAGGAATACCATTTTGTTTTTTTCCTTCTGTTTTAACTGTTTTATAGAGATATATTTTACATACCATATTGCACACCTATTTAAAGTGTACAATACCATTTTTAAGAATTATGTTCAGAGATGTGCAAATACCACCAAAATAGAACATTTTTCTATTTCAAAATGAAGCTACATACACATTAGGAGACATTCTGCATTCTCATACCCACTTCCAACTCCTGGTTCTGGCAACCAATAATCTACTTTCTGTCTCAATAGAGTTGTATATTCCGACAATTCATGTAACTGAAACCACAATACATGTGGTTTTGTGAGTGATTTTCTTTCACTTAGCATAATACTTTCCAGTTTCATCCATATTATAGCATATTACCAATGCTTCAATTTTTTCCTGTTGTTCAGTTAATTCACAAATTTCTGAAATGTTTAATTTTAGGTTTTTTTGCTAATTTTAGTTGTTATTATTTTTGTAGGACTCATTTAATCATTCTTGAAGTCAGTCTCCTTATTTTATTTTCTAAACAAAAAGTTTTTACATGTTTATCAGCAATTTTTAAATTATTTTAGTATAGTTTATCAATGCATAATATTGCTTTCTTTTTATCCTTTCACTAACATGTAAACAGCAAACAAACAGTCCCAGAAAAGTAAAAGACAGAATTCCAGATCACATAAAAGTGAGTGCATGTGTGTGTGTGTATGTATATATATATATATACATACACACACACAATATGTGTTCCAGGTATATAATATTTTTGAAAATGCTTACAGTCCTACTTACAAATTGCACAGGAAAACTGCTGCAGTCTTATTATAAAATGAGCAATATTTTGGACAGGTTCCCTATGGTTTTCTCTTAAAGCTCTGGGATTTTTTAAAGGTCAGCAACCAACTGGTTTGTCATTTGATACATAGGTGACTTGAAATAAATCAAAACAAGGAATGGAAAATATTTTAAAATGAGAACTCTATAGTTGCCATCCAACAGAGAAGCCTTTATTGCTTTAGATCCCTGAAAATATAAGAGGAGGTAAATGTTTTGAAAAATATCCATAGGGTGCTCAAAGATAATAAGGCACAAAAATATAATTTGTAAAATATTACACAAAAGATTTATGTAGTATTCAAAATGTAGATCTTTATCTTATGAGCAATTATCCAATGCCTAGGGCATTGTTCAAAGAGAAGTGAGTCCAAATAATGGGACCTCCTGTGTGTTATTTGACAAGAGAGCTCTGCAAGGATCATGAAGCCAAAGAACAAAGCTACTTTCACTTTGAATCTTGAAACAACTAATTGACTTCCTAGATTAGATTTAACTTTTTTCTTCGATATATAGCAGAGGCATGAAGGTTTGAAAGGACTTCAGTTCTCTGCTTCAATAATAAATACTTTTATCAATGTTAAGGATCGAAGGCATACCTCGAATGCAGGTCATTCATTTCTTCAATCAAAAAATAAAAATAAAGAGAAAAAACTTATCAAAGCCATGCTAGATGCTGGGGTGACAAAGTTGAAATTCACTTGTATCACATAGGATACTGCACTCAGAGAACACTCAATACCTATTTTGCAAAAGAATATCATAAAAAGTATAATTATTGCAAATATAATATTCTAATACTAATTCTTAAAATAGAGATGCCAATTCAAGTCCTAAATGAGATAAAACTCTAAACTTAAAAATATTTGATTGGATATATATGAATTTAGGAATACATGTTATTACTTTTATTACAAGTTTGTTATTAAAGGCTTAATATAATTATGTATACACACACACACACATAAACATATGCACTTGTGATTAACTTTATTGTAAGTTGTGTTCGTCTCTTTGAGATGTTGGCTAACAAAAATCCTTCCAAAATCCTTGCCTGAAGGTCAAGACTCTTTGGCTAAAATACAATATTTTTTTTCTATCTTTTTTTTAAAGATTTTATTTATTTATTTGAGATAGAGTGCCTGAGAGAGCACAAGCAGGGAGCAGAGGGAGGGGGAGAAGCAGACTCCCACCTGAGCAGGGAACCGGACTCAGACTCAGGGCTTGATCACAGGACCTCAGGGATTAGGACCTTAGACAAAGGCAGCCGCTTAACGATTGAGCCTCTCAGGTGCCCCTACAGTATTTTTCTTTATGAAATTCTTGCTACCAGGATTATGGCGTAGAAGCTAAGTATGTTTCTTCATGATCCAGGAACATGGTAGGTAGCCCATAAATATTTGTGGAACGTATGAATGAATGAATCATTGGATGAATATATTATTGTAACGCTGAATGAAAAATCATAAATGCTATCTCAAATGTCCAAGTTATAGAAAGAAGAATTTACCAGAGTTACCAGATCTGAAGAAATGTAATCAGTTAAAAATTTCTTGGTAGTTTCTAAAATGTAAAATGCATAAAATCATATTTATATGACCACTTTCACTGTTTTTAGTATATAACCACTGATTTTAATGATTTTCATGTTTTATCAAGTGTTTTAATGACCCAGTGCTGAATTTTTTTTAATGGAGGATTATATTCTAAGTTTTCTGTTGGGTTTATGTCCCAGTTTAGGTGGGAAATTTGAGACATGGTGTGACTTATGTCATTGTAAGAATACTAAGAAAATACATTAAAATGCTAGTATAAAATTCAAGATATAAAACCATGTGCCTTATCTAGAATTTATTAGAACACAGTAATGGAGAAAAAATATAGAAAATGGATCTCCTGTTATAAGCTAACTCCTCCTATCTTTACATAAACTGAATTAAAATTAATACCAGTAGTTTATCAGAGTACAAGAAAAATAAACCATAATATTGACAACAAAAACAAGCAGTCAAAAATTCGTAAATTCAGATTGCCTTGTTGAAATATTTTTAGCTGTCCTGCCTAAGTCAAATCTCTTATATTTTCTGATGCAGTTTCCTCACCTGTAAATTGGGCTATTGGACTTCATAAATACCAAGGTTCTTTCCATGTCTAATATTTTATGTGATTTGTCAGTCACCAAGAATAATTATATATTGTCTTTTTACTTAAAATAATTGTACAAAGTAGATTGTTTTTGTAAAAATTAAAGCTTTCAATTTCATTTGCAATTTTACTACTAAATTATTATTTAATTACTAAATAATTACAAGATTATGTCATATATATATGTATATATATATATATGAAAACTTGAACTATAGGGGCGCCTGGGTGTCTCAGTCCTTAAACATCTGCCTTCTGCTCAGGTCATGATCCCAGGGTCCTGGGATTGAGCCCCGCATCAGGCTCCCTGCTCAGGGGGAAGCCTGCTTCTCTCTCTCCTACTACCCCTGCTTGTGTTCCCTCTCTCGCTGTCTCTCTCTCTGTGTCAAATAAATAAATAAATAAATAAATAAATAAATAAATAAATCTTAAAAAATAAAATTTGAAATGTAATAAAAACTAAAATTTATCCTGGTTACTCTTCCTGGAAATGACCACTATGGTACATAATTTTGCCTTTTTACTCTTTTTACACTGTGTGTGTGTGTGTGAACTAGAGAGAGAACACAATTTAATAATAAAGAGAACACAAAAACACTAATTCAAAGGGATACATGCACCCCTATATTTAGAGCAACATTATTTACAATAGCCAAGATTGTATTTTTCTTGGCCAGTATACCTCTCCAGTATTTTTTTAAAGTTTTTATTTAATTCCAGTCAACATACAGTGTTATAATAGTTTCAGGTATACAATATAGTGTTTCAATAATTCCGTATATCACCCAGTGCTCACCTTGACAAGTAGGAAGACTTTTTGTGTTCTTTGGGTAGATACCCAGTAGAGCAATTTGCTGGATTGTCTACTTCTCCAGTCTTATCATTAGCTTTTATTATGTTATATAGTGGCTTCCTCGCTTCCTCTATCAGAAAGTTGGGTAAATTTTCTTAATCCCTTGTTTCTGAATTTAGTTAGTGATCTGCTTTGGCCAGTGAGATGTATGCAGTTCTGAGTGAAGCAGAAACTTGAAAACTGTTCATGCATTTACCCTTCTCTTTGTGCTCACTTCTCTCAAGCACTATTATTAAATTGTGCTTGGACTAGCCTGCAGAAGGAAGAAGAATGCAAATCTGAGACACTTCTATAGAAGCTGAAAGCTGGTCACCCTCCCCCCTACAGTGTTGAGCACACAACCAAGATCTACAGACATTCATTCAGCTACCTTGCTGGAAGCAGCTGAGCACAGATGCATTAATAAGCCAATCTGAGACATGAAGATCCACAAAAATTGGCTTACAGACTCATGACTGAAAATAATAGTTATTACTTTAAGCCAATGAATTTGAAGTGGTATTTTGTAGCATATTGATGCATTCTGGTGGCAATGGATATTATAAAAAATGTTTCATTTAGATCTCTTTAGCCTTTTTAAAAACAGCACTATTGAGTTAGAATTAACGTACCATAAATTTCAACTTTTTTTTAATATTTTATTTATTTATTTGACAGAGAGAGATCACAAGTAGGCAGAGAGGCAGGCAGAGAGAGAGGGGGAAGCAGGCTCCCTGCTGAGCAGAAAGCCCGATGCAGGGCTAGATCCCAGGACCCTGAGATCCTGACCTGAGCTGAAGGCAGAGGCTTTAACCCACTGAGCCACCCAGGCACCCTGAAATTTCAACTATTTAAATGTACAGTGCAATAAATTGTAGTATATTTATAGAGTTTTACAATCATTACAATTATATAAATTTATAACATTTCCTTCACCCTAAAAAATGTGCTCAGAGACCTAGGCAACCACTAAACTACAGTTTTCTGCCTCTTTATATTTACTTTCTTTTGAAATTTCATACAATTGGAATTATACATTGTGTGTTCTTTTGTGCCTGGTTTCTTACATATAGCATGTTTTTTGGATCAGCCATGTTGTAACATGTGTCCATAATTTATTTCTTTTAATTGATGATTATTATTCCATTTTCCAGGTATACTAATGGTTTATCTCTTTATCTCTTGATGAGTATTTGGGTTGTTTCCACTTTTTCACCATTGTGAATAATGCTGCAATGAAAATTCATGTGTAAGTGTTAGTACATAGGATTTCATTTCTCTTGAATCTAGCAGTAATCTTGTTGGATCACTAATAAGTAAATGTTTTGTTAAAACATTTCAAGGAACTACCAAATTGTTTTCAACATGGCTGAACCATTTTTTATTCCCTTCAACAGTGTGTGAGTGTTCTGATCTCCACATCCTTGCCAACACCTGTTTTTTTTTTTAATTTATATATACATTTTTTATTTTTTTATTATGGACCTCTTGGTGGGGATACAGTCATATCTCACTGCAGTTTTGATGTCCATTTCCCTAATGGAGTGTCTTCTTCTTGTGTTTATTAGCCATATGTATATCTTCTTTAGAAAAATGTTTCTCCATATTTTTTGCTCATTTTTTTTTCTTTTGCTCATTTTTAACTGAGTTGACTTTTAATTGTTGAGTTGCAAGATGTTTTTTATTATGGATAGAATTCTATTGATATATATATATATATGTGTGTGTGTGTGTATATATACATATATATGTGTGTATATATATATATATATATATATATATATATATATATATATGTTTTGCAATTATTTTCTCCCAGACTGTGGGTCATTTTTTCACTTTCTTGACAGTGTTCTTTGAAGATAAAATGTGGTTAATTTTGAAGAAGTCTACTTTGTTATTCTTTCTTATTTTTGTTGTCACTATTGGTGTCATATTTAAGAAGTAATTGCCAAACCCAAGATTATAAATATATACTCTGTATTTTCCTCTAAGACTTATAATTTTAACTTTTATGTTTAATCCTACCATCCACTTTAACTTTTTTTTGGTATGATATGAGTTACAGCTCAACCTCAACCTCAAATTCCTTTTTTTTTTTTTTTCCCCTGTGTGGATAACTAGTTGTCTTAGCACAATTTGTTGAAAAGATAAATTCATTCCCATTGAATTTTCTTGACATCTTTGTTGAAAATCAGCTAACTATAAATGTAAGGGCTTATTTTTTGGCTTTCAATTCTATACCACTGGTCATATGTCTGTCCATATGCCAGTCCCATACTGTCTCCATTGCTGTAGCTTTGTAGTAAGTGATGAAATTGAGAAATGTAAGTCTTCCAATTTGGCTTTCTTTTTCTAAATTGATGTAGCTATTCTGAGTCTCTTGCATTTTCAGATGAATTCCATGAAATCTGCCCTAGACCAAATACTGTAACCCCAATGATTGACAGAGGCTGAGTAGTGTGACTCTTACAAAGATAACCAGGGTGTATGCTGGAATTTTATATCTTAATGCTTCAAGAAAGAAGTCTTCTTTACTTTGTGTCTCTAAGCTGGCTTGATAAAAATCTAGAGCTACCAATTGCCATTGTTACATGCATGAAATAGGACTGGACTATCTGTATTTACTAGGAGAGAAAAATAATAAAATATATAGAACAATGTTGATAAGAAATGGAAGAGAAATCCTGCAACTATTCATATCCTCTTAACCAATTGAACTTGACTTTCGCTCAGCTCTGCCTGTTCATGATTTAGTTTTGTTGAGCCACTCAATTATTTTTGTTGATTAATTTCATTCAAGATGCATTTTTGTCAAACAGAGGTTTCCAATTAATACAAACACTTGTACTAATTAGATTTCTCTTATGTGTATATCCCATTGTTTATTTCAATTGGCATCTGGGAAGTGCGAAGAAAGGCATCTTTGTTAGGTACTGTATAATATTCAGGTCCAAAGTACTTCAGTTTTAGTTATAATATAATACTTGTATCACCACCAAATGCTCCATTTTTCATAGTAACTATGATATATTAATAAACTAAAAAATATTAGTTGTTTTTTTCTTGGAAGATAGTTTCTTGAGCTTTGATTCTTAATCAAGTTATAAGTAATATAAATTCCAGATATTTTCAGTTATGTAATGAAGTATCTGATGACATAAATATTCTGTACAAATAAATTATTTATTTATTTATTTATTTATTTATTTATTTATTTGACAGAGAGAGAGAGCACAAGCAGGGAGAATGGCAGGCAGAGGGAGAGGGAGAAGCAGGCTCCCCACTGGGCAGGGTGAGCCTGATGTGGGACTCGATGTCAGGACCCCAGGATCATAACCTGAACTGAAAGCAGTCGGTTAACCAACTGAGTCACCCAGGCACCCAATAAATTTAATGTTTTTCTAAGCAGTGTTTTTTTTCATGGAACTTGACAATCAAAACAACTAAGTAAGGGTTTCCAATTTTGAAAAGAATTTGTTGTAAACAAAACCAGTATAAAAAACTGTATAGCATTTCTACCTGTCAAGATGACTCATTAGTTATTATTGCATTTTTAGCTTTGAGCCACTGACGTATAATCAAGAACTTGGCAGAGAAACTGGGTAGTTTGTGAAGCTTTGAATCTACCAACATTCCTATCTGGGCAATGAAGAGACAGTTTTAGGACAATATTTCTTTGCAAATGAGCATTTATAGAAAACAGGGCTGGAAAGTTCAACTTAGAAACATCCAGTTAACAAACTGGAACAGCAGTATTCTGCCATTATCTTTGCTACCATATTTCTAAAGATTACCTTACGGTACCTCATCAAATATGCAAATCCCTGTTACCCATAGCTTGTTACAATAAACCAAAAATTCTATTAACAACTATCCTACTAAATCCTTTTAAATCACTCATCTCCAGATAGGAGTAATCTGAGCTGAATTCTAACTTTCACTCTTTCTTACTTACACAAGCCTTAAATATGTCTCTTTTTGATTCTGCACTTTTTGGGGAGAAGGCTAACCTTTAGTTTGAATATTCTTCATATATCATTTCTAGTATCTAAATTAAAACCAAGTTTTCTGTATTTCAAACTAACTGTCTTATTATTCTCAATAAAAGTCATTTAAAAGTGAATATTCCTATTCATGCTTTCACTATAACAAATTATCCTCTTATTTCAGTTTCTACAAATGCTTGTAATTTTAACCTTATCTAGTTTATATTCCCAATAGCAGTTTATAAGGGCCCCACTTTCTCCATACCCCCTCCAACACTTATTATTATCTGCCTTTTTGATTATAGACATTTTAATGGATGCGAAGTGTTTTCTCATTGTAGCTTTGACTTGCATTTCCCTAAGGCTTCTGAGATAGTGGCTTTTCATTTGCTTATTAGCCATTTGTACATCTTCTTTGGAGAAATATCTATTCAGTTACTGTTTAGGTTAAAAGTTCTTTTTACAATCTAGATACAAGTCCCTTGTCAGATATATGATTTGGAAATATTTTCTCTAAGTCTGTGGGTTGTCCTTTTACTTCCTTGTGTTTTTGAATCACAGAACTTCTTAATTTTGTTGAAATTCAATTGGCCGAATTTTTGTGTCCTTCGTTACTTCTGAAAATTATTTTAATACATGTTGTGCAGAATCTTAGATTTAAAAAATTTGATACCATTATGTCTTGATTTTTTTCCATTTCACTTTTCTTCAAGAGTCTTGAGTTTGCAAACCTTTTGGTGAAATGTACCTATTTCCTTTTAAATATAGGCAGAGGGTAATTTTTCTGCTTATTTGCAAATAATTTCTTGAAGATTCCTTTTTCCTTCAGTAAATGCAGAAAAACTAATCATTTAGCTTCCTTGGAGAGATGATGGAAAAATCCCTTTTATTTTCCTTTGTTGATAAAATCTCTCCTTTTAACCAAAGGTTAGTAGTATTATTGTATTAATATTTCTATTTTACTCCAAATCTTATAAATCATCACTATTGAATAGGTCAATTAAATGACATTCTTCCTTTTTAGGTTGGTAAGTATAATATATTGTATTAAAGAAAAAAATAGGTCACTTGGATGGCACAGTTGGTTAAACATCTGCCTTTGGCTTAGGTCATGATCCCAGGATCCTGGGATCGAGTCCTGCATCAGGCTCCTTGCTCAACGGGGAACCTGCTTCTCCCTCTGCCTGCTGCTCCTCCTGCTTGTGCTCCCTCTCTCTGACAAAGAAATAAATAAAATCTTAAAAAAAACCTATAAATTTAAAAAAAAGGAAAAGATACATTTCTTACCAGACTGAATCATAGTTAGCATATTTAAAAATATCCCTGCTATTTGTGTAACACCTCATAATATTTCATGTCACTGTAACAGGCTTTGAGTCATTTGACAATTACAAATACCCAGCCAATAGAATTGGCCAATGCTTATAAGGTAAGAAACTGCATTTTAGAAATACAATTGTAATAGAGATATTTGCGTTTACTTTAGTATTTTACAGTTTACAAAGCAATTTCACTGACTTACTGGATTCTGTCACTGATTTTGTGAGATGTTTGTGAAATATTTCAATTTCTAGGGCAAACTAAGGGTTATTTATTAGCATTAAATTACCCAGTCATCTAAATAAATATACCTAAAAAGTTTCATCTTCGGTTTCTAATCAAATATGCGGTATTATTTTTGTCATATATTAAATAAATTAGGGAGTAAGTAGGATGATAACTAGACTGCTTTCACAATATTGGATCACTGAAAGGAACTATTATCTGGCTAGAAAATCATGCTTATAAATATTTCAAATGCATGTTCGCTTGAGTAAATAGAAAAATATTTACCATTCTTGAAATATGACAAATCTTCTAACTTACTGAAACCCAGTTACAAAATTTAAATTTCAAATGCTCATGAGGACATCAGGTGTCAGGGGGTGGTGGTGTGGAGAAGCAGAGGGAAAGGGAGAGAGAGAATCCCAGGTAGGCTCCATGCCCAGCCTGGAGCCTGATGCAGGGCTGGAGTCCACAACTCTGAGATCATGTCCTGCTACAAAATTAAGAGTCCAATGCTTAATCCATTGAACCACTCAAGTGCCTTAATGCTCATGATCTTAATGCTGTAGTTCCCTTGACTTGGTTCTTGTCCTTATTGCCCAAAGAGTTGAAGTTTTTCCTTGTGCCTTCTAAGTGTTTCCTGTTCCTTGTCCACTTAGACAATAGACACTTCATTTAATCATTGCTTGCTTAACAATTTACTTTCCTACTTATTTTTACATCATCTGTGGCGTAATCCTTCTAAAAATATATTGTTTTATATTTTCATATCTTAGACTCTGATATTCTAAATATCTCTTTGCTTCCTCTGTTCCCACTTGGATATATTTTCGACAATTTCAAAAGCTATTTTTAAGTGATTTACTATCATGCTAGTATCCCACCTTAAAAATATAAGGAAACTAAAAGATCTTATTTTGCACTAGCTATTTTTCATTTTTAATGTACCATTGTAACAATGTAAACCCAAAGAGGACTCAATACTCTTACAGTGGTAGAAAATGCAAAATAATAGACCTTTAATATAGGTAAAAGATTATATCTGCAGGTAGATTAAAGGAAGTCTACAAGTCAAGCGTATTGGCTTGGTTCCACAAGCTCTATAGGATGCAGGCTACTTCCAGTTCTCTAATCTACAAACCCTAAGATATAACTTTATTCTCATGTTCCAAGTTGACTGCTGGAGTACCAGCCAGCCTTATACTTTAAGGTTAGGAACAGAGGTGAAGAACACAGGCCCTCCTTTAAGGGCTTTTCCAGGAGATTGCACCAAGCACCATATGGTAGCAAGCATGGACCAAATATAGCTGCAAGAGAACCTAGAGAAAGTAGTGTTTTACTTGGGCAGCAATTTTTTAACCTAAAAATTGAAGTTCTTATTATTGAAAAAGAATAGTAATGGAATTTGAAAGGAGTGGCACTTCCACCACAGTACTGTTGTTCAGGAAAGGAATCTACGGCTCATTCTGTTAAACTACTGATACAATTTTACACAACTTAATGATATCAATTTACTTTGAATTTAGGAGTATCTGAATACATATCCTTGTTCTTATTTCTGCAGCATGTAATCTACTTCAAGGTAAATTTTGAATAAACTATGACTCTAACCTATATTTTATTCCTTACCTGCTTTTCATTTCATCATATTTGTATTAATATATTAATATAATAATAAAATATATTTATTAAATATTCTGCAGTATTTTTTTTATCAAAAAGTATTTACTGCCACTCATATAAAAATTCAAATGCTTTCACACTCTGCCTTTTCTCCTATAAATTCTACTACACAGAATGTTTTTCCTATTTGATGTATTTGTATTCATCTGTCTTCAGGAACTGCCTTGTTTAGGTGAACCAAGAAAAATAATTATTTCCTCTACTGTATGCTCCACCTCACAGAACATTTCTGGTTTTTTGCAGTCTTTAATATTATATTGGTCTATTTCCACTATTATATTCTTTCCATTTGTAGGTCATAAAAACTTTCCGCCACATAGAAGTTGTTATGAGCTGCATGTGTTCCCCCCAGAATAAATCACATGGTAAAGACCTAATCCCCCATACTATAGAATTTGACTGTATTTAGAGATAGGGCCTTTATGGAGGAGATTAAGTTAAAATAAACCCATAAATCTAGACTCTAATTTAATCTGACTGGTGTTCCTACAAGAAGAGGAAATTCTGACACAGAGAGATCATGCAAGATCATAGCAAGAAAGCATCCATAAGCAAGCAAGGAGAAAGGTCTCAGGAGAAACCAAACCTGCTGACACTTTGACCTTGAAGTTCTAGCCTCCAAATATGCGAGAAAATATATTTTTGTTGCTTAAAGCACTCGGTCTGAAGTATTTTGTTTAGCAAACCTAGCAAATTAATACAAAATTCATTTAATGAATATTTAGTTAATGAAATGTTTACTAAAAATCCTTACTATATTACAGAGAATATGTCAAAAAATAAAGTAAGGTCATTACTGTAAATAACAGAAAAAAAATCAAGATACATTTTATAAATGTATCACTCTTCTTGACCAGAATGGTATTCAAGAACCAAACATATATGCTTTCTTATCAGTCTACTTTCAGTTGTGGAATGAATGAGTCATAGAAATAAAAGGCACCGAATAGAGAATATAGCCAACGGTATTGTAATAGTGCTGTATGATGACAGATGGTAGCTCTACCTGTGTTGAGCATAGCATAGCATACAGAGAAGTTTAATGACTATGTTGTTCACCGGAAACTAATGTAACAGTGTGTGTCAACTGTACTCAAATACAAAAACTATTATAAGTTTACTTCATAGCTGTAATACAAATATTAACTTTCATCTTACTTAATGGGCAATATCGAATGTGCTCATCCTTTCTCATCCTTTGGGCCTTAAATTGCAACCTTTGACTATATTGCTTCATCATTATATTTTAGAACTTGGGCATATCAAAACCAGGCAGGGCTAGCTACAGAATTTTAGGGGCTCCCTCCAACTGAAAGTGTAGAGCCCCATGTTCAAAAAGTATTAGAATTTTAAGATGGCAATAAGTGGGGCATTAAGCCAAGTCAAGCCCTTCTGAATATAGAACCCTGCGTGACAGTGCACCTCACACATTCTTGAGGCTGGCATTGAAGTTTCATGGTTATGGACTAAGGCAGATATAAACTGTGGTGTATCGTTAATGAATGACATATTTCTTTCCTCTGATGGCTCGCTAGCCTGCTGAAGACTATCTCTAAGGAGACTTTTACCAGCATTACTGTCTTTGCATTCCATTTCCAAATAAACCGGAACAAATGCCCTTTCTCAAAGGACTACACCCTACTTTTCCAGAGTCTTCAAGGATACTCAGATGACTCATATTTCACTCCCCTTATAGGGAATGAGTGTGAGTGATGTATATAAAATACAAACAGAAACGTTACCAGTACCATATGTTATACAAATATAAAACAAATTAAGTGGTATGTAGAAAGCTGTAATTTAGATAAAGTCTGTTTTTTTTTAACAAACTATGTTCTATAATTTAGATAAAGTCTGTTTTTTTAACAAACTATGTTCTTTTTTTTTTTTTTAACAAACTATGTTCTACATTTTATCTGGTTTTCGAATATTCAGCAACTTATTAAATAAATTTGATGTCAGAAAACTATTATGCTAATTTGCATTTTAGCTCATGAAGGTTTTCTGAAGTACAACATCTATCTCTGCCAAGTGCAATGCGGTATGCTCTCAAAGTTGTAGGGTTCTGCACGACTCATTGCCAATCACTTATAAACTGCTGCAAAATTGAAAATCCTCACAAAGATTTCCACCAACAAAATCCTTAATGCTATGATTATGAAATAGGAACACCTTTAAAGTTTTTACCTCAAAAAATAACAAACAGAAAGAAAGAAAGAAAGAAAGAAAGAAAGAAAGAAAGAAAGAAAGAAAGAAAGAAACTAAGTCGTGGTGACTTTGCACACTATTTTCAGAAATAAATTATCTGGCTGTGCTGCTAAGCTTCTCTGAAAGCAGTTTTCTCTTGGTTACTAGATTTTATGCACCCAACCACAATGAAAACAAGAGACTCTCAGCCATAGGAACTAAGGTAAAATAGTATTTTGTGAAAATAGGTTTTTTGTTATTTTTAAATTACAAGATATAACAATAAGCCTGAAAGTGACATTTTAAAGATGTATTCTATTGCACATATATAAAAATTTCTATTACTATAGTTAGAATCCAGATAATCTTCATACTACACTCTAAGAAGGAAATGTCAAACTTGAATCAACTTGGTTTTAAAAATAAAGAGATTGATTATTTTACTTCAGATATGTCTAGAGCTCAAACAGTCCTCAGGCTTGGAAAATTAGGGCTCTGCCTCTGGTTTTACATGATCCTCTAGGTTTTTGCCTTTTTCCATGATTATTGTAAGGTAGCTGTAGCAGCTATAGGCATTACATGGAGAACCCCAGAAGTAGTATAGAGGCTTTTCTCTTTTTTCTTCAGTGTCTCCCAACTGGAGCAAAGGAACATTTCCCCAGGAAGCTTTCAGCAGGGCTCCTAAATGGAATCATATGTGGTTTTATAAATCAGTCACTATTAAGATAAAGCTAATTATTTGGGGGTAGGTTATCTATCAGTCTACTTACTCTAAGTTATGTTGTAGTTATATTTAAAGTCTTACTGGTGCAACAACAGCAACAACAAAAAGTATTTCTTTGCTACATTGAGTGGCCATCCTGGTTCAGCGTCAGCTCTGCCTTATGTCATCTTCAGGCTGGGCCTAGAGCTGAAGGAACGGCTTGTAAATGAGCAATGACAGAGTGAGAAAGAGACTAAGGGGGAGAACTAGGCACTGGCTCTTAAGCACAGGTGCACACTTCTCTTCTCTTACTTTTTATTGTCTAAAGCATTTCTCATGCCCAGGCCTGACATCAGTAGGGCAAGAAGTCGTTCTTCCTCAAAAAGAGGCCCCATAAAAAAGCGGCCCAATAGAAAAAGACAATTCATGTTTTGGCCACAGGGCAGTATACCACGGGGGGCAAGCCATTGCTGTTCACCTGCAGGGTTTCTTTATCATTCCATGCTGCTCTTTAGTGTAACTGCATTTTGTGGGACAGCATGTAGTACCATAAAAAGGGATAATCTGAGGTCTACTTAGACACTACTAGGATAATCCGGCCATTCAACTTTATTTGGTGGAAACATAGATGAGAAGGATATTTCTATTTCTGACACAAGTATAGTAAGTCTATTTTTAACTGCCTATTTCTCAAGTTCCTTAACTTATGCACATATTTTCTTTAGTTCATAAGATTTGAATGAAATCATTGTTTTGTAATTTTGTTTGTTTAAAGTAAAAAACACCACACATATCTAGGATTTCTCCTAGTAGATATTGGCAGCATTCCACTAGTTGTTAAACATAATTGAAAGTATATAAAAAGCAAGAATTATCTTACGTGGTATCTACCAAAGTCATGTACATTTTCTTTTTCATAAAGTGTCATTATATTTTATGTTTATTTCTACAAAAAGATGTCTCTTTTTTTTCTTAAAGATTTTATTTATTTATTTGACAGAGAGAGAGAGATCACAAGTAGACAGAGAGGTAGGCAGAGAGAGAGGGGAAGCAGGCTCCCTGCCGCGCAGAAAGCCTGATGCGGGGCTCGATCCCAGGACCCCGAGATCATGACCAGAGCCGGAGGCAGAGGCTTTAACCCACTGAGCCACCCAGGTGCCCCAGAGATGTCTCTTTTATTATTAAACTATTTTATTTAACTCCTTTCCTTCATCATTAAAATATCTACCTTCATAAATATGTGTATCATCAAAATTGGGAAAGAAGTAAAAACTCTTATATTTTTTGATGACATATCTATTATCTAGAAGTCATAAGGTATATACAAAATCCAAAATATGAAAATGACTGCAAATGACCTGTGAATTTAATAAGGTTTTTCTATGATAAGGGAAAACTGAGCATGTACCTTTGCAGTTTAAGCTTAGCTATCAGTCTTTGACTTTGAGCAAAACTCACGTTTTAAGGTCATTCCTATTTCATACCACTTGTGTAGGGATCCAATACTCATGAGAACAGCTTTTTCCTGAAACTTGTTTTGGCAAGTGGTTGTGGTTTGTTATCCAGGCACAATTAACTGAGCAACAGGGAATACATAGCCAGAAAGAAAAAGAAAGAGATGATTGATGGCAAAGGAGATTTTCCCAACAGGTGACCCTCCTTTGTGTCTGTTTTAGTCGTTATATAATCTCTGGGAGTGACATATATTATGGAATATCTCATAATTGATTTAAGCAAAGTATATACTTGGGGAAGAAGGAATATTTTAGGACTAGAGTTAGGGAATGAAGTATCATTTATACAAAATATTTTTTTCCCAAAATACTAGTGTTCATTTTAAATTTTATGCTCATTAAGCATTGTGATTATCCATGTCAGAGAATTTTGTTTGGTTGGATATCCTTCTTGCTGGGGAATTTATAGTAATTAAGAAATTTCCATCCTAAATAAGGGAAAGAATTACAAGTAGGTCTCAGAAATTTTAGACTAGGAAAGGAAAATGAGAAAACAAATTTTCTTGCTTTTTCCCACTCTCTCTACAAGTTGTTTCCCTTCTATCTCTCTGCATAACTTCTGTCCTGGCAAATGTACCTGCCTATTTAGGTTTTATCAAGTATGCTCCAAACTGGTAGCGTTAGACCCTGGGTCTGCATGACTTCTTTTCAGTGTAGAATCCACAGCACTCAAACCAGTTTTCTTCTTCCATCTTCATATTTTTTGTGAAAGGGAATTACCCAGGTTAAATCTCCTGTCTCTTTCTTCTAAACAACTGTGGTAGGGGGGAAGGGGTAGAGTCTCGTATGTAATCTTTCCTGCTCTTTCTGTAGTGCAAAGTGGAGGTTAGCTCTCAAGAGAAATTGTTGATGTGTAAGGGAAAGAAATGGGTATAATAAGAGGTCATTCTTTTTAATTTAATAGACTGAGGCTGATGTTAATAATGAGTGAGGGGAAAAGTACTATGTTATATTCATTATACATGTAATATCTTATGAGTGGTAAGAAGTCATTCAGCAGTAAGCACAGGTAATGAGATATATCTTTACCCAATATTATACCAATCACACCAGTTAAAATGGTCTACCGATAAATTATAGTTATTGTTTCTTACTTTTTTCTCTGTTGATTTTAAGTAAAATTACTCATAATTTAGGTTATATGAAGAACAAAATTTGCCAGTGTTTTCAACACTTCAAAGATTTGTGCTAGTGTTATGTAAGCACCCTATAGACACTAAAACCCAGGTAAAAGAAAAGGAAATTATAGGAAAACTTCAACTTATTAAGAAGCTTGGCAATTTCATGGAAGCACATTAAAAAGTAAAATAGAGAGAGGGGAGATGGGTAGGAAGTTAGCAAGAAAACATTAATATGGTACATTTTAAATATAGGAAATGGAAAGGAGAGACATAAAACTAACAGAAAATAAGAAAAAAACATTTTGGTGAATGGAAGATTGATGATGGAATATTAAAGAGTATCACCAAAATCTTAATTCTAGAAAATATATTTTTTTCTGCACTGAGACTTTTCTTTTTAAAGAATAACCTCAAATAGACTGTAAAGGAGGTATAAATTATGTGGTACTGGAAGGTGGAAACTTCCCAAGTGTGACAATGGGACATTTGTGCCAATTGCTTGTAAGAGTCAAAAAGGCATGCTTGATTCAACCACTCAGATAGGTAAAAAGAATGCTCAAACCATTGAGAATCTTGAAAAATACAATCCCTACCTAATGATGTGCATACTGATAACAAGAAGAATCAAAACATTACTGTCCCGGTCAATAAAACTTATTTCAGGGCATTTGAGAAACCCTATATGTGGTCGAAAACAGAGTGCATATTTTTTTTGTTTTGTTTTCTTTTTTCTCCCTCTATTTCTAGCATTAAAATTCTCTCTCTTCAATCAGGGTCTACCTTCTTGGTATTTAATTTGGTACAGTAGCTAGAGATATACATTTTCAAACGCACTGTTACAGTTTTATTTTATATGTCTCCTATTTATTATATTCATTATTTATATTTTGAGACTTTGGCATTTTCTATATGCTTTTTGTGAAAATGAATTTACTATCATTTGGAGCACAAAACAAGGAGAATTAACCACATGTATTAAGCTAGTATTTGTTGTCTATGAAATTCAAAGTTAAACACACATACACACACACATACACACATATGCTCAGAAATAGAAAACAGCTTCAATCTACTAGCTGCAGCATGTCTGAAGCTCAAATGATAATTGAATTTCATGGACTTTAACTTTTTCTTGGATGATGAATATTTCATCCTCAAAAATAATAATTATAAAGTAAATGAAATAATTACCTAAGCTAAGCACAAGTTGATACAATTCCCTGTCGGCTCAAATGAATATGCCAATATATATATAAGCCTTTATTGAAAGAATATTACTTTGTGAAAAAAAATATAAAAATAGAATGTTATTATGACCTATAATAAGAAAATTATCAAAATGGTTTTGAGAAAAGATGAACTCTTTTGTGACTTTTAAACTTATAGTCTATGTTAAACAGACTTTAAGATAAAAATTACATGAAAGTGTTTGAGAAGTTTTACTTCTTGATTCTTTTTTAGTAGACCTTAGAAATTTAAGACAGAAGCTAGACTAAATTTTTAAAAAACTTAAAAAGAGAGTTAAGATTTTACTTTTAAGGGAATGATCATCTAAGGTACATTTCTATTGTTATCACACTCTGAGCTTCATTTCTGTGTTTAAATGACATCTAAACATGTTCACATAGATCTATTACCATCCTTTAAAAACTAAGCCTGCAATAAATCCCCCTAAAATAGCTATGCTTTCTGTCCCTTAATACAAACTCAAGTGGTTCATTCAATAAAATGATTTGTTTCCATAGTTATTTTAAACTTTTTCTTTTTTATTTCCTTTAATTTTTTATAGATTTGATTTATTTCACAGAGAGAGCTCACAAGTAGGCAGAAAGGGAGGCAGAGGGAGAGGTGGAAGCAGGCCCCCTGCTGAGCAGAGAGCCCAATGCGGGGCTAGATCCCAGGACCCTGAGATCATAACCTGAGCCGAAGGCAGGGGCTTAACCCGCCGAGCCACCTAAGAGCCCCTAAACTTTTTCAATAAGGAAATAACAAAGGTAAACCAATTTAAATTAAAAAAAAATGTCATTTGTCAAAAGAAATGCAAATTAAACCATAGAAAAATATCAATAAAGACATATCAGAATGGCTAAAGCGAAAAAGACCATAAAAATGTTGAGGGGGAAAAGGAGCCACTGTAAAAACCTACATATTTTGGTGAGAGCATACACTGAAACAATCACTTAGGAAATATTTAGTAAAATGAACTTAAAGTAAGTGTATATAAATATATACATACAAAAATAAAATATATTATAAATAAATTATACATATAAAGTAAATGTGTTATGTATTATCTGTAATATATGCTTAAAATATATTTTAAAATATAAATATAATTAAGGTATATTTAATTTTTAATTATTAAAATTTTAAAGTATGTTTAATATACTTTTATATACTTAATAATTTTAAAGTATATTTAATATTTATATTATTTAAAGTATAAATATATTTTATGTAAAAGAAATATGTTTTATATATACATTTAAAATCAAATTATAAGGAATATAATCTTCTGGGCACATAACCAATATAAACAAGTGTTTATGTCCAACAAACATGTACAAGTATATTTGAGGAAGATTTATTTGTAATAAAAAATAGATTCAAATGTCCATTATTAGTAGAATAGGTTATATTGTATGTTTCATATAATTAAATAAGGCATGGCAGTGAAAAAATGTACAGTATCTCTAAATAAACATAGAGATGTTCCGTGTTCAAGGATTAGAATATTTAATATTGTTAAGATGTCAATTCTTCCCAAATTAATTTATAGATTCAATGCCATATTAATTAATATGCCAGCAAGTTATTTTGTGGATTCACAAAGTGATTCTAAAATTTATATTAAAAAGAGAGGCCAACACAATACTAAAAAAGAACAAAGTTGGAGGTCTGATATGACTTGGTTTTGAGACCAATCTCCTATAAAACTATGTGATCAAGAAAGAATCATTTCAGTGAAAAAGTAGATGCATAGATCAATAGAACAGAGTAAGCAGCTTAGAAATAGATCCAAATAAATAAAGTCGACTGATGTTTGACCGAGGAACAAAGGCAATTCAATAGAGAAATAATAGTCTTTTCAACAAAGAGTGCTGGAACAGTTGGATATGCAATGAAAAAAAAAAGAAAGAAAGAAAGAAAGAAGAAAGAAGAAAGAAGAAAGAAAGAAAGAAAGAAAGAAAGAAAGAAAGAAAGAAAGAAAGAAAGAAAGAAAGAAAGAAAAATAAAGAAAGGGACACAGAGAGAGAGTAAATGCAGACTTCATGCCTTTCCCCAAAATTAACTCACAATGGATCATACACCTCAATGTAAAATGTAAAACTATAAAATCTCTAAAAGATGACATAGGAAAAAAACATATGCTTAGAGAGCATAGCACAAAATCTGCCTTGGGTTTGACAGCGAGCTTTTCAATACAACACCCAAAGACCAATTCATGAAAGAAAAAAAATGTTAAGCTTGCTTAAAATTAAAAATCTTAGCTCTGCCAAAGGTATTAAGATGATAAAGAGACACAGTCTGGGAGACAATATTTGTAAAACACATATTTGATAAAGGACTTGCAACCAAAATGATTATGCATCTAAAATATACAAAAAACTTGCTAAACTCTGCAATTTTAATAAAACATACAGCCAAATTAAAAACTGAGCAAAATCTCTGAAAAGATACCTCACCGAAGAAGATATATAGGTGTCAAACAAGAATATGAAAATATGTTCATTCTTTGTTATTAAGAAATTACAAAATAAAACAATGATACTCCCGGATACCTATTAGAATGACTAAAATCCAAAAAACTGACAATCCAAATGCTGGAGAGGATGCAGAATGACAGGAACTTTTTTTTTAAGATTTTATTTATTTATTTGCAATAGAGAGAGAGAAAATGAGAGAGAGAGAGAGAGAAGATGAGAGGGTAGAGGTCTGAGGGAGAAGCAGGCTCCCCGCAGCACAGGGTGCTGGATGTGGTACTTGATCCCAGGACTCCAGGATCATGACCTGAACTGAAGACAGTTGCTTAACGAACTGAGCCACCCAGGTGCCCAGAATAACAGGAACTTTTATTTATTGCTGCTGGGAATGCAAAATTATACAACCACTTTGGAAGATAGTTTGGCAGTTTCTTGCAAAGCTAAGCATAGTATCATCATATGATTCAACAATCACACTCCTAGGTATTCACTCAATTGAGTCGAAAATCTAAGTCCACATAAAAGAACTAAAATGAATACTTGCAGCAACTTTCTTCATAATTGTCCCAAAATAGAAGCAACCAAAATGTCCTCCAATAGATAAGTGGTTAAATAAATTGTATTATATTTATATAACAATATCATTCAGCAATAAAAATATGGATAAACTTAAATGCATACTTCAAGTGAAAGAAGCCAGTACAAAAAGGCTACATACAGCATGACTCCAATTATCTGACATTTGGGAAAAGGCAAAACTATAGAATAAAAAAAAAAAATCAGTCAAACTATGAAATTGGAGATTGCAAGGGATTCAGAGGAAGGGGAGGAGGAAGAGATGAAAAGGTAGAACATATGGGATTTTAAGATGGTATAACTATTCTGTATGTTACTGTCATGTTGGATACATGGCATTATTCATTTAAAAAAACCAATAGAACTTCATAACATAAGGAGTGACCTTTAATATGTGAAATTAAAAAAAAAAAATCATTTAGAAGTTAGAGGATCCCAGGAATGTATGCAAACTTTGACAAGAGAATATAACCATACTACTAATATATGAAACAACCTCACTAAAGGGTCAAGGAGAAATTTGCTGACCTAGTTAACTTTGGAATTCAATGGAATCAGTAGGATTAAAGGCAAACGGAACTGCACACAAGTATGTGCATTAGAGGATAAAGTTGTTTCCCATGGCCAGGTGGGTTAACAATTCTGATACTGCTGTACATGTATGCTGGAATTTAAGTAAGTGGATGGCAGATGATAGGAATCGGGTTTCTCACTGTCGAGTGGGAATTTATAGACAAGCAAGGGAAGGAAGCAAACGTTAGTCATATGGTAATGGATTAGAGTCGAAGTCATTTGTAAGAACTCATTTAACTTAATATAGATACAGATGGTTATATGAGTTAATGTACACACATATATCTTCTTGCTCTATCAGCTAAGAAGATGTAAAAGAAATTGTAACCAGTAGCAATAAGCATGCCTACTGCCCTAAAGTTGATTTCTAATACCATTTTCCACTAAAAGGAACAGATCCTGAGAGAAACGGCTGATTTTGGACTAGGACAAGAAATCCCAAGATGAACCTGGAGCATCTTTTACACAGATATGGGAGAAAGTCTTCAGCAAACAGATAAAAAACCACAATGATGGAAATATGTCAAAGGACATAGGAGTCAAATAAAAGGACTCCTAATGGTCCAAGCTAGAACAATTTGAGTAATAAAGTCATTTTGGATTATAACCCAAAGTATAAAAATATTATGTGTGAGTCCCTACTTACATAACTAAATAGTTGAATAAATTGTTAAATGGATCTGGAGAGAAAAATATTCCTTTCAGAAGAATCCCAAAACAATGATGTAAAAAATCCACTCTAAAGGAGGGGATGCATAACTCCCCATTTCTTAAATGGTGCATTGGGACTGCCTCCCAAAGAGTACATTATCGAAAGGGGAAAAGAATGACTTTACAGGGAAGAAAGTTGAGTAACACTATGCCAGCCAGGTGATCAAAGTTAACACCTATAGTGACATCATGTTGATAGTATGTACCCTTAATATGATGAGATAAAAATGATACTTTATGTTGGTGGTCTTCCTCTCAAGAAAATATAACTCCAGTGTAATAATTTAAAAAAAATTTCAATAGAGGGGCATCGTACAATATCTCTGACTAATATTCCTCAAAACTATCAAGATTATCTAAAACAAGGAAAGTTTAAGAAACTGTCACAGCCAAGAAGAGCCTAAGAAGACATAAGGTAGTATCTCAGATGGGATCCCGGAACAGAAAAAGGACATTAAAGCTAAATCTAAGGAATTCTGAATAGACTATGGACTTTAGTTAATAATAATGCATTGATATTAGTTTATTAATTATAGCGAGTATACTATACTAAGGTAAGGTGTTAACAATAGGGAAAACTGTAGGGGGTGGGGAGTGAGTAATATGAGAAATCTGCATTATCTCTTTAATTTTTCTGTATATTGAAAGTGTTCTAAAAATAAAGTCTAGTCTATTTATAAAAGAAGTACACAATTCACAAGCCTGGAGCATAGACAAATTATTCAAATACAATGTGGAGTGAAATAAAGACAAAATATATGCATTTTTATGATTCCATATATATGATGTTTCCAAAAATACAAGGCAAAAAATAACTACGGTAATTAAGGTCAAGGTGGTGGTTTGGACTGCAAGGGGACAATAAAAGCTGTTTGGGGTGCTGGCAAAATTCTATATATTGATCTAGGTGTTGGTTATGCAGGTACTTACATAAGTAAAACACTGTATGTAAACCATACCTCGATGAAGAGACAGAACCACCTCTTATTCTCCAAGTCTATCTTCTCACTCTCTTTCTCCTTCCTCATAGCAAACTTCTTCAAAGTGTCAGCTACATGTTCTCTTTCCCTTTTCGTTCCCTCTTCAATCCCCTGCAATCTAGTTTTAGCTCTCATCAAAAGCCATTAAAAAAGATCACCAAAATGTTATTGCTAAAGCCAAGGAACTCTTTTCAGATCTCATCTTATCAGACATAGAGATAGTCACTGTTACTGCTGAACACCATCTCCTCATTGAAATTTTATTTTCTTTTGCTACTTGTGTAAAAAGGATTAAAGATAGTGCACATCTCATTGCAATATTGTTGAGATGAGTTAAGCTTCTAAGATCTGTATGTACAGCTGTGCCTGGAATTATATATACACACATACATATGCATACATACATATAATACATAATATATATATATGAGAGATAGAATCCTTGATTATTAAAATTATTAATTCTGAAAATATCAAGTGTTAGCGAGTAGCAAATTGAGAGAAATAGGGAGATGCATTAGCTAATCTTGGGAGTAGAACTTCATACAAGCACAAAGGACTTTTAAATTATTTCTAATAGAGTCAAGGATGTTTATACATTCCCTGTAGTCTCATTGCTGGGGATACACGTTTATGTTTCAGAAATGTTTGCACAAATAACACCAGAATCCACATGTTTACAGAAATATTATATACAGTAACAAGAAGTAAGAACCCATCAACACGTACTCATCAACAGAGGAGGGATAATAATACGTTAAAAGATTGGAATACTACAGAGGAATGAAAATTAACACACTACAACAAGAATGTTCAGATGGGTTACTCTAAAAATAGAAGGTTGAGTTAAACTGTCAAGTCCCAGAAAAACACAAAGTATTCGTAATTTAATTAAAATTTTTTTCCATACTGACTTTCCTAATATGTAATAAGTAGTTCTTCTACATAATCTTAAATGTAATTACAATAAAGTCACAAATTAGGTTTCCTTTTTTCCCCCATGATATAATGTATTTTTTTCATAAAGTCATTAGATTTCATATATACTAAGGATACAAAAGAACAGAACTTGTTCAAATGTATACCTAGCAATGAATAGGCAGACATAACTCATTAAATTATACTGTATAATTTTAACAGCATCGGATTACAAAGTAAAGATTTGAATAGAGATATATTCATCATGCCACAGTCTCTTCCTTCTTCCTTGTTCTTCTTTGTTTTTCCTAAATGGGCTTAAATTTTTTGCCCAAACAATCTAAGCCTGAATATAAGAATGATACTTCTTTTTTCCCCTAAAAGACACAAATAAATGGATATCAAGTCTATGGGGTTAATATTCTAGAGCAAGGGTCTGTAAACTACAGCCTACAGACTAAATCTGGCATGTTACCTCTTTTTGCACTGTCTTGAACTAAAAATGTTTTTAATTTTTTTAATGGTTAAAAATCAGAGTGATATTTAGTGATGTAAAAATTGTATGAAAGTCTAATTTCTCTGTCCACAAATAAAGTTTTATCTGAACACAGCCACACTTATTCATTTCCATATTTGACTATGGCAAAGTTGAGTGGTTGTAACAATTAAGTAGCTTCCTATACAGTTTAAAATATTTGCTATTTGGCTCTTCACAAAAAAAGATGGCTGATCTCTGTCCTAGACTATATTATGGTGATATCTATTCTTTTCTTATTAAATGTAAATACAATTTTATGTTTTTCTGTAAAAATCCATTTTACAGGGACGATCTTCTGCCATTACTCAACAAAAAGGACTTTTTTAAGAGTCTAGTCTCTTGAAGTTTTATATTTTACATTCCTATCTTTTGGAAAACAGTGCTTAGTGATATTGATAAGTATTTCATGAAAAAAATAAGCTTGGAAAACTCTGGATTAAATGAGGTTATACAAGTTTTCACTGTATGATATTTCCTTGTTTTTTTTTTTTTTGATATTTCCTTGTTTTTGACATGCCTATGTATTTTGTGATTCTCCAATGGAAGATATGGCACATAGCATTTCTGACTTTATCTAACCACAGAGTTTTGTTTATGCTATGTTATATTCTGTGGAATCCACCTGAAAAACAACTATGCTACACATTAAAAAAAAAAATTAAAGGAGTAAATCTTTTGAAGGTTCAGCCATTTTTTCCTTCAATACAGTTCGAAATAGCATATTTCTGATTAATAAAATCCTTAGACTATTATAAATATCACTGTAGCTTTGGTTATCCCAATTTTGGAAGATATCTGATCTGATTGTTTACCTTTTCATTTGGCAGAATTTAATAATATATTTGCAAAGCATGCCCAATAATTAAATATGCTTAATATATTAATATGGTATAATAGAATTTTTCACTTAACAAAATAATCTATCTACCAAATTTTGATTTATATATAATTACATGATTTGTTGTTAAACTCCCCTAGAATTTATTCTTAGCTAAGATTGTGCAGAATCAGATGTCTCCATTACTTAAATGTTTAAATGTTATCCTGTCATCCTTGAACAGATGTACATTAGACCTTTGTCTTTTCAACCTTCATAACAAAAATGCCTTCAATGCCATATTCTTTCTTTAAAAAAGTAAAATTCCACCATCTTAATATATTTCTTCCCTTTTTATGCAGTTACTCTGTTTGGCAGGAAATGAGCTCACATTTCCCTCTGCTGAAGAAAGCAATCTGTGAGTCATATACAGTTTGAGAAAAGCATCACCTTATTCAAAAGATAAATCATATGATATTGTTATGCTGAATGAATAAGAAAGCATGAATTGAAACTAGATTAGATGATTCCATTATAAAGACATCAAAGTAAACTGATCTGAAGGGTACACTGTGAATGGACTGAAATTCAAAGATATTACATTGCTACCTAAGTCTATGGGAATCTAATGAGCAAATGCTGATTTTTTATTATAGACTTTGAGAAGACTGAGAATTAATGTGATCTCTATTTTAGAAAGCTTATTATATTTACTACCCTCATCGCATATGGAATCATATGATTGACTAAATGATTTTTACTAGTATGATTTGTTTTAAAAGTTCTCACCTTATCTATTAACTGATTAAATAAAACTCTTTGCACTTTTAATATTTAAGTATTCCACTTGTTTTCTAGGGTGGAGGTAATGAAATATCAAAAACTGAATGGCTAAGAACAATAGAAATGTACTGCCTCACAGTTTTGCAGGCCAGAAATAAAAATGGCATCAGCCACTCTCCCTTGTAAGGCACTTAGGGCAGACCTCTTCCAGGTCTCCCTCTTAGCTTCTGGTGGTCGTTTCTTGGCTGTTGAGAGCAGTACTCCAGTTTTCACATGAGTTTTCCATGTGTGTTTTTTTCTTTCTAGTTATCCCATTGTAATTACCCCCAAATTTCATGGCAACATTGATCAGGATCAGGTTTGTTCTTTTTGTTTTACTTGAAATTTCAGTGAAGCCACTGAAGACCCTGACTCATGAGGGACATGTGACACTAGTAGGACTCCAGTTTTCCTTTTCTGCACTCTTTCTGCCTGTTCATTCTATGACTCCTATAATTACAGGAAAAACGTCTGCTTTAAAGAAGTAAAAAGTGGAGCTAGAGTACCAATTTCTTTTACTGAGAAAGCGAAATCCTTTCCAGATCCCCTCAACATAACTCCTCATAATTTCCAAATGCCAGCATCTAGCAAAGGGGTGAAAGACAATTTGGAGTGGCTAGAAATCATGAGTCATTTCCTGCTTTTGAGCACAATCATCTCCCCAACCCCCCTCCCCACCCCCACCAAATCACCTTTCTGTTGTGAATGAATAATGACTCTTTAGGGTCACCAAATCTGAGTATTTACTTTAGTCACTGTGAAGTAATTGTAACAATGAGAATTTGCTGAGGTATGATGAAATTGAGCAGGATTTCTTTTGTTTCCTACACCTCCAGATTAATCACAAATGTGATTTAAAAAATTAACACAAAAAGCAAATATTTAGGACCGGAGAGTATCATTCTGGTTTTTGATTAGAAGTTACTTTGCCATATTAATCAATCTATCATCTCATCAATTATATATTTACTTTTTTAAGGTTTATTTATTTATCTGTGAGAGAGGGAGAGAAAGGGCAGAAGGAAAGCAAGAGAATCCTCAAGCAGATTCCCCACTGAGGGCAGAGCCCAACACAGGAATTGATCCCAGGATTCTGAGATCATGACTTGAGCCAAAAACGAGTCTGTCACTTAACCAAATGAACCACCCAGACACCTCTCATCAATTATGTATTTAAGTTACATTAAGCTTTTACAAAATATGAACATGCACAGAAGTTTATGAGGGTGCTCTTATTTAAAAACGGCGTACTTTTTTCCTCCAAGTGTATTGTTATTATAAATCGAAACATATTTCCTCCTAATGATGCATTTTAACATGGCTCATTTCTTCTGATATTTAGGAAATATACTTGTTTAAATATTATACAGAGAATCAAAATGTCCTTAGCAAAAATTATTTCAATTTATCATTGAAGAGAGCTCTTGAAACTTTCTATCAATCTAGTTCTTTACTCTTACTTATGAATAAACAAATAATTTTTGTGTATGTATTGAGAATTTTGCCCTAACAATTTCACGTAGAATGAAGTTGTACATTGACATTTCTGTGTGCCACAGAGTTTTTTTTTTTCCAGCATATTTTTGTAAAATTCTCTGGGTGATAAAATATATTTATGTTTACTTTTTGTCAGGATAGAACTGAATGGGGAAAAAAAGCCATGCTCTGTAAAGTTAAAAAAAAACAAAAACCTGTCAGATGACAATATGTAAAGTACCAACTAGAATTGAGTCTTTCAGAGCAGGCAGAAGTAAAAATAAATGGTATCAAAGTTAAACACTATTGTTGAAAAGAGAACTTAATGAAAACAGTGAATCAAAAATAAGATGTCTTGAGGGTAGTAAAATGTCTAGGATAACTTAAAGCCTGTAACTTCATCTTATATTATTTCATATATATCATATAAATGGCACTGACTGTTCTTGGGAAAACAGTAAGTTTTACTTACAAAAAATAATATTTTTCAACAAAGACATTGTCTAGCTACAATCAAACATAACATATCTAGATGGTTCAGCAATTCAATAAAATCGATTGCAAATAATTTGAAGCAAGTTGTATCAGACAGAATAATTCACAACTAGAAAATAATCTTCACAAAACGTGGCTTCAAACATAAATTTGGCAAAGTACAATAAAAAATCCACTTAAAATTTTAACTTCAAAAAACCACAATCAAAGTTGAAGTGAACTATCTTATGGTATGTGAAGTGTCATAAATCTTCCATAGATTTTTTTTCCCATTTTCAGAAATGCAATATTCTATTCAAACAGCTAAAGCAACACATCATTTAAGTCAAAAGAAATGGGTAAGTGTAAAACATCAGGACAATTTTATCTCCAGATATGAGACTTATTTTTAGTGTTCATTTTTGTTTCGAGTACAGACATACATGATAGTCAAGGAAAATTTTAAACCATAGAGACATAGAAACATCCATTCAAGAATTCTTAAGTGCAATAAAAAAAATTAAAAAGAAAAAGAATTCTTAAGTGTAAAATATATGTAATCAGTTTATTGAGTAGTTTCAACTTAAGGAGGTCTCATGAGAATGCCATTTTCCATAAACTGTCCCTTTCTAGTGCTATTTTAAACCCCTCATTTGCATCAAAAAGTGGTCTAAGTCTTAGCATTTAATTTCCATTATTTTCTGTTTATGTTGTTTATTAAAAATCTGTCCTATCTAGTTTAAAATTCTAATATCAAAACCATTTCAGAGTTTACATACTCCTATTTCCATAGCAGGGCCATCGCTGGACTGGAGACAGGGGACACACCTGGCTCTGAGACAGCAGTTCTACCCAGATCCCCTGGTGTGGGGCAGAAAGGGATTAGAAGGAAATATAAAGATCCTCTTACACACATGACCAGTCATCTCTTGCTGAGAGAGGTGTTCTCACCTGTCTTCAGTGTTGTCAGTTTCCCTCTCTGATGTTGGTTGACTTTCTGGATGTCGAATGTTACCTATAGGAGACAGACGTCACTAGAGTGTAAAAGACGATTACTTATGACATGCAGGCATGAACTAACTTTGTTCTTTACTATTCCCTCAAAATGTTTTCAGGAGGAGAATTTTTCCCCTAGTCCTCGGTGATAATTGGGCAGTTCCCTGATAAAGCTGTTTATCATTCTTTATTATTTTTATTATTATTTTAGATTATTCCGATTTAATAAATACTCTGTTCTCTTTAAGCCGCTAAGTACAAAAATGTTTTTTTGCTATTGTTTTTGGGCCTGACAGGAGAAATACAGGATGGGCAGTTCACAGTGTGGTAGATAAAGATATGGGACCATTCTGCCAGTTTTTGTGAGTATGGGTGAGATCGTAAGAAGTGGATTCTGGTTCTACCTTTTAGAAGTTCCTTGACATCTCTTTTTAAGGTGTGAGTATTAAATTCTCTTGTCCTCTGATTTGGATCTTAGCTGAAATTTCAGGACTAGCAGATACATCTCACACATATTCTATATGTGAATAACTTACATACGGATGAGTTATTCTACTTTCTGGGTTTGGGTGTAAAAGGAGCTAATGTCTGTTTTCTTTTCTTCTTGTTTCTCTTATTCTAAAAACCCACTATACTTTTCCATCATTGTCTCATTCCAGAAAGTCTTATGAAGATTTTCTCACAAACTCAAAAATAAAATAAACTTAAAATTCAGCTCTACCATTCCACGATCTCATCCCAAGTTCTGGACAAGAGTTTGCCTACATTTTCTTTTTAAGAATTTGCCTTGAAATTCTACATGATAAATTTTTATGTATAGAACTATAATTAATAAGACTACCAGGGAGCACTAATCATCTTTATTCTATATTTTTTCACAGCCACCTAATTGGTATGCTTCATTACTTTTAATACCATGTAAAATTGAAACTCAATCAACTTTATATAATATTTAGAAAATACAACACATGGAGCACTTATTTTTTTTTCAAGCCATTTTATTGATGTTTCTAGGCTAACTTTATTCCTTCACACCTCTTTATAGTTTATATTTTCTTTTTTTTAAAGATTGTATTTATTTGAGAGAGAGAGAGCAAACACACAGTGGGGAGGAGGGGCAAAGGGAGAGGGAGAAACAGACCCCCCTCTGAGCAAGGACCCCCCCCCCTAGGCAACAGGGCTCAATCCCAGGACCCTGAGATCATGACCTGAGCAGAAGGCAGACATTCCTAGTTTGTATTTTCTTAAGGAAACACATTCAGTAAATTTCCCTCCTTTGCCCCCTGGCTAGTTGGCTTGGAGGAGGAGAGCATTGACTTGCTCTGAGACATTTCCTGCACCAAAATTCCCTGGTATGAGAAATTCCCTGGTATGGAGAAGAAAGGGGTAAAGAAAGGAAAGACCTAACTTAATCAGTCACACTTTACCTGTATTTAAACTACAGTATTCCAGAAGGTTTAACATTTTTTTTTTCCCTTGGTTGACAAGTTCCTGAAATATTTTATCAGTTTATTGGAGTCAAAATCCAGAGATGCGTCCTGAAAATGTGTTTTTCCAGAAACTATTATTGGATGGTACTATTTTGAGCTCTTTATTCTAATACACTTAGGTTGCCTGGATTAAAATATTTAGGAATTATTTCTTGAGATACCTAAAAATTATGTAATTATTGAGTATTACTAATCAACATAATAATTCTATGTTTTAAATAAAGTAAGCAATGCTTTAGAGGAGAAATTTTGCTAACATGCAATTCAGAAAAGAACACAGTTGAATGTTTTAGAAACAAATACAACTCAGTTCAAATTCTGACAATGGTAATTTAGTAACAATATGATCTTGGCCAAGTTAAAATCCTTCCAAACAGCCTATATGACAAATGTAAAATTAAAATAATACCTCTCTTATAGAGTGGGTGTAATAATTTAACTTAGATTATTTACGTAAATTATCTGATAAAGACAGCACAATTATTTTTTAATTTATATTTTTAAAGCTTTTATTTAAATTCCAGTTAAAGTTTTTATTTAAATTCTAGTTACACATTTGGTATAATATTAGATTCAGGTGTATGATTTAATGATTCATCACTTACATTCAGCACCCGGTGCTCATCACGACAAATGGCCCCTTAATCCCCATCACCTATTTAATCCACTCCTGGACCCACCTCCTTTCTGGTAACCATCAGTTTGTTCTCTATAGTTAAGAGTCTGTTTCTTGCTTTACCTCTCTCGTTTTTCCACTATGATTGTTTTGTTTTTTATGTTCTACATATGAGTGAAATCATATGGTTATTTGTCTTTCTTTGATAGACTTATTTCATTTAGCATAATATTCTCTAGCTCCATCTATGTCATTGCAAATGACAAGATTTCATTCTTTTCTATGGCTGAGTAATATTCTATAACCATATACTATTACTATTTTATATATATATATATATTTATATATATATATATCTTTTTTATCCATTCATCAGTTGAGGGACATCTGGACTCTTTCAATACTATGGCTATTGTAGATAATGCTGCTATAAACACAAGGGTGCATGTATGCCTTCGAATTTGTATTTTTGTATTCAGAGTACAGATCTTTTACATTTTGTTACATATTCCTGAGTATCTTATGGTTTTTGATGTAATTATAAATGGGATGAATTCTTTGATTTCCTCTTTCTGCTGTTTCAATACTGGCGTATGGAAATGCAACAGATTTCTGTGTGTTGATTTTGTATCCTATAACTTTACTGAATTCATGTATCCGTTCCAGCACGTTTTTGGTGGAATCTTTCAGGTTTCCTACAGAGTATCATGTTATCTGTACATAATGAAAGTTCTATCTTTTCCTTACTGATTTGGATGCTTTTTATTTCTTTTTGTTGTCTGATTATTGAGGCTAGGAATTCCAGTACTATGTTAAATAACAGTGATGAGAGTGGACATCCCTATCTTGTTCCTGACCATAGAGGAAAATCTCTCAATTTTTTTTCCCCATTGAGGATGATATTAGCTCTGGGTTTTTCATATATGACAAAAGATAGCAAATTAAAGGGCTTTAATGATACTGAATGAAGACTTTAAACATATAGTTGTAAATTAAGTAAGGAAACTAGAAGTTTTTAAATAAAGTTATGAAATAATTGTATAAGAATCTAACAGAATTCGGGCACCTGGGTGGCTCAGATGGTTAAGTGTCTGCCTTGGGTTCAGGTCATGATCCCAGAGTCCTGGGATGGAGTCCTACATTGGGCTCCCTGCTCGGCAGGGAATCTGCTTCTCACTCCCCCTGGCTTCTCCTGTTTGTGCTCTCTCACTCTCTGTCAAATAAATACAAATAAAATCTTTAAAAAAAAAAGAATCTAATAGAATTCAAAAGTCAAGGTGAAAGATCACATGCAAAAATAAGATTTATCAATGATTTTAAGAAATGCCAGGATCTTCTTTAATTACTGTATCAAGTATATTTCAATAAAGTAAACATTTATTAATTTTTTGACAAGATTTTAAAGCCTTTGCTGTGTATTTATAATGTCGTTGGCAAAGTTTGAGCTCAGTAATCATAAAATAGTGCAATTTTAAAATTCCAAATGTTATATAAGCCATCAAAACTTGTTAAAAATACCTTCACATTCTATTTATGCTTTCATTTTTAGTACTATCAATAAATATAAATGTATTGTCTAGCAACAAATCTGCTAAAAACAGACAATGTAATAAAATATATTTAAATTGACTCTCTGCCCATCTCATTTCAGTACTCTATAAACCTGTAAATAAAAATCTGTTGAGTGTTAGAGCACCCTCTTTTATGAGTTATTTTTATCATGACTTTTAATATATTTTACCAAGTACTTGATGTCCATAAATATTAATATGAATTTTATTTACAGCTTTTAAATAGTCTTATAGTAAATTATATTGATTTAGACAGACTTCTCAAGACATTCATTTTATAGTATTTAACATAGATAGATATTGAGGTTAAGATTTACTATTTGTAAAACAATTGTGTCTGAGAAGTACCACACAAATGAATAAAATAAAATAAAATGGATTTTTAAAGTATAACACACATGATAAGGCACATAATATGGCCCTGAACTAAAAAGAGGTGGACAGGGAGTATTAAGAAGAGGGTACTCAGAAGATATCATGGTAGCCCTATTTCTGTACCTTCTTGAATAAGGGGAGCAGAAGAAGGAAGTCTGATTTAAATTGGGATTTCAATGTGAAAATTATATTTCCTGTCTTAGAAGAACAAAACTGATAGATTAGGCAGTTAGTTAGACATGAGCTGGAGGCAATAACTAGGTTATACATTAGAAACTTGAGGGCAAAGCTTCCTGCTTTTATGGTTTCCAAACTTCTTGGGCTAACAGACCAAAAGTCACAGGAGTAAAACAGGTGCTCTCCTCTTAAACCACTGTCCTGAGTAACCTGCGGCTTCATTAGAATGCATATGAATGTATTTGCATTGTAGTTCTTCCCTCCCACCCCATAATCCCCATGGGGTTTGGCTAAGCAGCTGCCTTTGGCTCATGTCATGATCCCAGGGTCCTGAGATGGAGTCCCACATGGGGCTCCCTGCTCAGCAGGGGAGTTTGCTTCTCTCTCTCTCTCTCTCTCTGCCCTTGCCACTGTGCTCTCTCTCTCTCAAATAAATAAATAAAATATTTTAAAAATAAAAATAAATAAATAAAATTGAGTTTTCCTGAAGCATTAGGGCAGCCATTTTTACTTTTGTTAAACTTCATGGTTCTAAGAAGTTTTGTTATCAGAAAATCTATATTTCAAAGTTAAATTACTTGAATTTGCATCTCATTTTTTAAAATGCACCTTTATGTTGTTGTTCCAGTAAATTTATTTCCCCATGGGGTCTAGATTTATATCTAGACTTTCTTTACTGATTGGAGTAAACTATGCTTTCATGTTTGTAAAAACGTTTAAGATTTTTTTTATTCTGAAATATGTCACATAGCCCTAAAAAATAATATAACATAAATTATGCTAGTATCAACACCCAGATTTAATTATGTTGATTTTTTGTGATTTTGATTTTAGTATTTTTTTCAAATAAAAATATAACATTAAATGGTTCACAAAAGCCTCCATCCTTTTTTTCCTTTCATACTCTCCAGGGAAACTAAAACCTAAAGTTTTCTTTCTTTCTTTTTTTTTTTTTACTTCCATGCATGTTGTCTATTTGTTCAATTGTTTACTTTTTATTTATTGCTAAACATCTCTACAGGAAAACAAGACAGAGATAGCGGTTACAAACAAATGTTTCCTTACATGTTTTCCATGTTCTAAAGATACTAAAGAAAGAAGTTTTTAACTTCAAAAAGTTTAAAATGTATTTTGTATTTTATTCCTAATAATTATGTAAATTCATAGAACAATATGCAAATAATTTAATAAACAATTTAATTTGTGAGATATTATGGAGAAAATAAAATGGATGTGGCAAGGTTATATCTCAAAATATTTTATGTTTTTGATGTGCTTCTCTTTCTCTTTGTGCCTTCGTTCATACGCTGAGATCCACTTGTTTTTTTTAAAACTATCTTCATCTAAGAGACAAATATTCCCAAGGTGCCACTGGCTAAAGTGTGTGTCATAAAGATTCTGGTGGCAACTTTCAGAGTGAATTTTCAACTCCTCAAAGCTGAATAAGACTGGTGAGTGTTAGTGTTGAGGAGATGGGGGAGAACTCTAACCAGGAAGGAAGAATGGAAGTACATTTGCCTTCCACATAGAGTGAATGGATTTCAGTATTGAGCCAGAGTGCTGCAGAGGAACCTTGGGATTTTCACTGATACAGACTGCCGCTGGCAGGCAGCTGGTCAGTCTTTGAATATCCACTTACCTCAAGCTTCTGCTTAACAGTCCTGCTCAGTAACCTTTCCTACAACCTCCTACTAATGGTGAAGGACTTGGACACCTTGTACCAAAAAAGGACATAAAAGAAGATTCTCTCCTCTAATCAAGGTAACTCAGGATGGTGTTGAAAAAAAACTAACAATCTGACTTAAATAGGCATCCGCATCACACTCCCTCCATAGTCAGAAAACAACACAAACAAAATATCTACACCCTGAGATAAACTAAAAACAACTAGATCACTCTATCTAGGTCTAGTCTCCCTAAAATTATAAAATTTTCAACATTTCCCATGAATTATTGACCCCTAAACATAATAGCTTTAGTTCTGACTTTTATAATGCTGAATCTTACTTTTTCATCATAGAGTAATTATAATTGCAGTAACCTTGGAAATCTGTGTTTTTCTTCATTTAAATACGTGGTGTGTGTGTGTGTGTGTGTGTGTGTGCATGTGTGTATGTGTGTGTTGGTATATGCAGGTTTTTTTTTTAAATTCCAGTATAATTGATGTTCAGTGTTGTATTAGTTTCAGGTGTGCAATAGAGTGCTTCGGCAATTCTATACCTTCCTCGGTGCTCATGATGATAGGTATACTCTTAGTCACCATCACCTATTTCACTCATCCCCCCAACCACTTCCTCTTTGGTAGCCATCAGTTTGTTCTCTATATTTAAGGGTCTATTTTTTGGTCTATTTTTTTCTCTGTTCATTTGTTTTGTTGCTTAAATTCTTCGTGTGAGTGAAATCATATGGTATTTGTCTTTCTCAGACTGATTTATTTCATGTAGCTTTATCTCTCTAGATCCATCCATGTTGCCAATGGCAAGACTTCATTCTTTTCTTGGCTGAGTAATATTGTATTGTATATACATAAATATATATACACCATATCTTTATCCATTCATCTATAGGTAAACACTTGGGTTACTACCATATCTTGCTGAGTAGACATAGTGGTGCATAAATCTTTTTATATTAGCGTTCTTGTATTTTTTTGTATTCTACCCACTAGTGGAATTCCTGGATCATAAGGTAATTCTGTTTTTAATTTTTTGAGAAATTTCCATACTGTTTACCACATTGGCTGCAGAAATTTGCATTCCCACCCACAATGCAAGAAGGTTCTCCTCTTCCCATGTCCTCACCAACACCTGTTATTCCTTGTGTTGTAGATTTTAGCCATTCCAACAGGTGTGAAGTGATATTTCATTGTGGTTTTGATTTGCATTGCTATGATGAATGATGTCCAGCATGTTTAATGTGTCTGTTGGCCATTTATATGTCTTCTAATGTCTGTTCATGTCTTCTGCTCATTTTAAAATTAGATTATTTGGTTTTGGGGCATTGAGTTTGTTAAGTTCTTTATAGATTTTGGATTAACCCCTTATCAGAGATATCATTTGCAAACATTTTCTCCCTTTCAGTAGGTTGCCTTTTAATTTTGTTGACTGTTTCCTTCACTGTGGAGAAGCTTTTTATTTTGATATAGTCCCAGTAGTTTATTTTTGCTTTTGTTTCCCTCGCCTGAGGAGACATATCTAGAAAAATGTTGCTACTGCCAATGTCAGAGAAATTACTGCTTGTGGTGTCTTCAGAATTTTTATGGTTTCAAATTTCACTTTTAGGTCTTTAAACCATTTTGAATTTATATTCGTGTATGGTGTAAGAAAGTAGTCCAGTTTCATTCTTTTGCATAGATGTCCAGGTTTCTCAACACTATTTGTTGAAGAGACTGTCTTTTTCCCCTGTGCCTATTCTTGCCTCCTTTGTCAAAGATTAATTGACCATATAATCATGGACATATTTCTGGGCTCTTTATTCAGTTCTATAGATCTGTGTCTCTATTTTTGTGCCAGTACCATACTGTTTTGATTTAAAAAATAAGATTTTTAAATTGGACAATGTGGTAATTTGATATACCTATACATTGTGAAAGGATTTCCCCCCATTGAATTAACATATATATCACCTCACAAGTTTACCTTTTTGTTTGTTTGTTTGTTTTGCTGTGAATACTTAAGTTCTACACTGAGCAAATTTCAATTACATAAATGCAGTGTTAGCAACCATAATCACCACATTATACATGAGATCTACAGACCTTATTCATCTTACAACTGGAAAGTTTGTACCTTTCTACCAATCTCTCTCTGTTCCACCTACGCCCAGCACTTAGCAACCACTTTTCTATGAGTTTCACTTATTCAGATTCCACATGTAAGTGATACCATGCAGTATTTGTTTTTTCTGCCTGTCTTATTTTACTTAAAATAATGTTCTCCAGGTTCACCTACATTGTTGCAAATGTCAGGATTTTCTTGTTTTTTGAGACTAGATAATATTTTACTATATATATTTATGCTGCATTTTTTTTTATTCATTCATCTGTCAACAGATGATTAAGTTGCTTCCATATTTTGGCTATTGGGAATGAAATATGTTTCTTGATATACTATTTTTTCTGAAGTCTAACTTCTTTGCAGCTCTTTTATAAGTCAATATTTTATTTTTATTGTCAAAATAATTTTCTAAATTAGGTGTTAATTTCCTAATGGTCTATAGGCAGCAATGAATTTAGAACCATTTCCTTGATGTCATATCACCATAGTATACTGTTCAAGAGTGTCTTGAATATGTTTTGAGGACGGAGTTTGGGTCAGAGGAAAAGAGTAATAGGACTTGGTTTGAAATGAAGCTCTACTTTTCTACAAATCCCAATCTGGTGGCCAATACAGCTGCTTACTTTACTTTACTTTACTTACTTTAAGTAAGAGAAATTTTTTTTTTTTGTTAAGATTTTATTTATTTTTTCTTTAACAGAGAGAGACACAGCAAGAGAGGGAACACGAGCAGGGGAAGTGAGGCTTCCCTCACTTCACGGGAGAAGCAGGCTTCCTGTGGAGCAGGGAGCCCCATGTGGGGCTCAATCCCAGGACCCTGGGATCATGACCTGAGCTGAAGGCAGACACTTAATGGCTGAGCCACCCAGGTGCCCCAGTAAGAGAAATATTTTTTAAAATGTAGTTTTTCTTCACCTCTTAATAATAATTCTCATGACTAAACTTTCATAAAATGATGTACTCTGTATAATTTTTATTTGTTTTATGGATAAAAGTATTGCATATTTTTACCTTCACTCAATTGGTGTGATAGGAATTAAAAATGTATACATCCATTCCTCATGGTATTTACTGCTGTATAATATTCACTCCTTTATATGCTATCCTCCTAAAAGAATTTGAAGTTACTGATTCTGAGTTTTTGTTGAATACTTGACATTTAAGCATAAATTAACATTTTCTTTCTCCCTACTAGATTTGACGAGACGTAGTGTTTTTCAAAACGGGTTGTAACAAATAGTGGGTTATGGAATCCATATAATAGATGTTGACCAATAGTTTTAAAAATGAGATAAAATATAAAATACTATATTAGATTAAAAAAATTAGTTTAGACTAAACTGAAGTCTTTTGGACTAAAAAACCAAAGAAGAGATAGCCTTTGCATACAGTAAGAGTAAATACAGGCCCATTACTTCTTGTTTCAGTTTATATATACATGTGTACAAACATCCATACATATATATTCAAACATATATCTATATATACAGATTTTTGTGTTTGGTTAGGTGTGTTTGTGCAAGCATAGAGATAAAGTGTTTTTCTTACTATAGATAGAACTACAATTTAAAAAGAAATGTTTGAAAGTCATTTATTAAGACCAATTGATTATCTTCAATCTCAGGGGAAAAAAAACAAAACTATGTCATGCTGACAGATAACTGTGTATCAACTTCAAAGGTAACTTACCAGAGATCAAAGTGAGCCAGGTAATACCTAGAGTGAGTAAAAAAATAAATAAATAAAAGAAGAAGAAAACACAGAAGAAATAAACAAGAAGACACAAATTGGAAGATTAGGAAATGAGAAGAAAATAGTTTATGATCTTGACTGTTTTGTGTGTAGGAGAGAGGCCTGGGTTCTTCAAATATAAAAATAAATCATCTATAAATTTATGTGCTTTTTAAGTTAACTTCTTCCCACTCTGTACAATGAAGGTAGTCTCTATCTTGAAAACATCCTTGCATGCCTTGAAATACATATAAGGGAAGTATTTTGTTCCTAGGTTCATGGCCTAACATTTTTCACTACCTACGAGGCTGAGGTACATACTCTATTTCCAATAAATAAATAAATAAATGAGAGATAGTCCATTTCATTTTCATTCTCTTTGCCACTTATAAAAACCATGGATTGGATATTTATAATCTTTATTTTCTGTGAGTTCTACACATTTGATTTTAAAAGTACATTTTTGCGTGAAATCCCAACCATACCAAGCTTCTGTTTTTTTTTCTCTGTATCATAGGAATAACAATTTCTAAAAAGTCCACCAAACATAACTTTTGAGAGGTTCTTTGAGATTTTGTAGATAAAAATAGTGTCTATATAAGCAATATAAAAATGAATGTATTCTTAATCATGCTTTTAACTTTGTAGTTTGAATGGAATCCCTCCTTTGCCTGATCCCCCTATCAACAAAGCAAAAGATGAAATAAAAAGAGCTGAATTAAATTTGAACCTTACTTCCAGGATAAAAGGAGAGACCATTGGCAGCTAATGGAGGCTCTTGGAATGGAGTTGAGTTTAGGAAAATTGTCCATAACTGCTCCTCCACAGTTTGTTGTTTTGCAAATGGCAATGTCAAAAGCAAATTATTCCCCAGGTATAATTAACCTATGGTTATTTTGAGATGGTGTGGTTGTTTTTCTCAAGGAAAGTTAATTGTATACATTAGAGAAGTATGCTTGCCTCTTAAGGGAACTAATAAAAAAAAAAAAATCCATTCACAGTAAAGAAGACTGAAGTGATCTTTGAGCATCCACTTTGCTTTAACTGGGGAACTATAATCACTATTTCCATCTGGTCTCAGTGACTGAGCAGATGACTAGAAGAGGGTTTCCTTAGCTTCTGACCAACACCTATGAAGCCTAGTTTAAGAGACAAAGAGTTACTAATGGGATTCATGTGGAGGAAGGGACACGGTTGAAAAGGAAGAGATATAATACACAGTGGTATCTACAGTTGAAAGGGTCTCACTCTGTGTGACATACTTTTCAATATCTGTTGTATCGCCTCTGTGAAGCTATGCTGAAATCCACCTGGCCCTGCAGAAGAGCTCTGAATAATTTCTACCACAGCAATTATGTAAATTGCTGTGGGAGAACATTGGCAAGACAGAATGAGCGACAATGGAAGATGGAGATTAAAGGTAGGAGGCATCTACGAAACAGAAGGTCAAAGTCATAACCCTTGTGTGGTTTATAAGCAGAAAAGAAATTCAAGATAAGAATAATGGTAAACACATATTCTTGAGCACTCTGTGGATAAGTGAGTTTCGTTTTTCAAGAAAGTGAAACTGTTTACCCATGATAAAATACTCAGTGTTATATTCTAAAGAGCTATAAGAATGATGTTTCTCAACAGATGCCTGCCTGGGTGGCGCAGTTGGTTAAACAACTTGACTCTTGGTTTCAGCTCAGGTCCTGATCTTAGGGCCCTGATCTCAGGGTCATGATATCAGGCTCCACGTTCAGTGCACAGAGTTTGCTTAAGATTCTCTCTCCCTCTCCCTGCCCCTCCTGCATGTGGACTCTCTCTCTCTCTCCCTATCTAAAATAAATAAATATATTTTTTAAATGATGTTTCTCAAAAACTAGGAAAAATTAGGAGAGATTATATTTGTATTACTATATTTAAAATGATTACTTCTATTGAAAAAAGCACCTATATACAATATTTAATATAGTTAGTGTAAATGAATATATTGATATATATTGACAATACATTAAGAGTTTACTCACAATACCTCCTCAGTGTTTATTTTGTAATTACAAGCTATCTTAAGAAGATTCAACTGTATTATATTTTTTAAATTTATAGATTGCATTCTCACAAAGAGTTTAAATAACTTTATTAATCACTTAAATTCTTAATAAATAATAGTACAAATACTATATAACAAAGTAAATAATTGAGAAACCATAGAATGGTTAGAAAAATGCAAAGCTTTGAGGGCAGGTGGATGATGTTTGAGAAGCAGGAAACTAAACCCCACTAGCCCCACTAGTATTTTCCACTCCAGCTGTAGAAGAAATGTTGAAGGGTAACTGTGTGGAAACTTGACAAATAACTTCGAGCATTACAAACTAGTGACCTGGTGAGCAAAACTGGCAGGGAGGGAGTAGATGCCTCCAATAGATTGGCCTAGCTTTGATGAGTAATAGCAAAATTGTATTCAGTGCATGCTTTTTGTACAAAAAGGTTTTTCTAAATGCTTTACATGTATTACATCTTTAATTTTTACAATATTACTTAAATTAATTACTATTATTGATTCACTATAAAAATTATGAAACTGAGGCGCAGGGAGGTAAAACAACTTGCCTGAGTTCACATAGCCAATAAGTCATGGAATTGCTGAGGCATTAAATATACTAAAAGAATCATACTGGATTAAAAATCTCCAGACTACCTTGATTATGTACAACACAGTTTCCCATTTAATTGCAATAAAAAAGAGAAATAACCCCACACATGTACGACTAAAATTTTCAACAATTCAGGTAGTATAGGCTAAGGAATTTCTTTTAATTTAGAAAGATGAAGAATTGAAACTTTTCATGGATCCTACTGTTACAGAGGAATTCGTACATATGAATGATATAAACCAATACTGAATTTTGGATTTTAAGTGTAAAATTTGTATATCTATACAGGTGGTGTGAAATGAGATATCTTTATAAGGACAGGGAACAAGGGTGGGTCTACCTCATAATGATATAACTGCTCATTCAGCCTATTTGGAAACCCTAGAGTGTTTTGAGAATCCCTCATCTCCACCCATAGGGTTGTGAATATGATCACTTCCAAGAGGGTTTTTCCAAAGTAAATATCCTATGATTTATATACTACTATAGGATTTCTTATATGATTGCAAGTTAATACATCATATGATAGAAACTTGCCATAACATAGCGATCATAAATATTTTAAATATTTGTTCATAGGTAAAGATTTATGAGCAAGAGTTACATTTTTCTTTACTTTCATGTATAAATTAGCCCAGGGTTATTATGAATAATTTAATTTAAAAAACATCTTTCAAAACCATGGTAAATAGTGAAGCTGTGTGACTTTGTCTATATGCATCTAGGTCTATCTAAAAAATACAAGACATAATATGTGTATACCAATTATAAACCATATTTTAATGTTTCCTGAAATTTTAAGTATTTTCTTAAAATGTTTTATGTCAACATATATTTTGAGGTCTTAAAAGACCACCTATAGAGTAGGGTGTTTTGTGAACTAAACATTTAATTAAAGATATTTAAATAATGATTAATGTGGTATGTTTCTGTTTGCATGTATTTTACAATCTAGAAAAAATAAGCACAAACATTTTTAAAATAGTATTTTGAGTATAAGTTAAGACTGCATTCTTTGAGATATTGATTCACAATACTGTCAATTCTTCTGAAGTGAAAAGAATATTAAGGAAAGCAACACTTTGGAAACCAGCCCAATCAATCTAATACTGCCCTTAAACTCTCTTTTGACTTGAAAGAAAACATTTTTGAATTCAGGTCAAATCTGGAATACATTTAAAACATTTATATAACCTAATAAGTTTCTTATCCTTTGACAAAGACTCGTTAATACACTGTCTAAAATTCTCACTAAATATACTAAATATTTCATACCCACAAATTTTGGACATTTTTTTTAGTAGAGATGAAAATATTAAAGAACATGTTCCTAACTTTTGTTTATTCTCTGCTGTCTAACTCCAATAATTTATATTTCTAAATTTCTAAAATTTTGGGGAAATATTATAAATACTGTTGCAACTGATTTTTGAGTCAGCATTCCATGTAGACTATGAGCACAGGACTTATAATCACTCTGGATACTAACATACATTTTTGAGCTCAGATTCCTGATCTATAAAATGGGGATAACAATAATAATCATTTTTGTTTTTTGTAATAATTAAGATAATGGAAGTAAACTGCTTTACATAGTGACACCAAACAATTATCAAATTATTAATGATTAAAATGAAATACCCATTATTATTGTTATCTTTATTCCAGAAAAAAATGGCCAAATACATTTCAATTTTCTAGCTATTGGCAACAAAGAAAAAGTAAATCTACATCTTCGAACATGTGTTTTCTTGCTATTTTCCAATCTTACTGAGATATAGTAGACATACAGCACTGTATTAGTTTAAGGTACACAATATGATTTGAGATCATTTACTATATATATATATATAAAGAGAGAGAGACTATATATATATATAGTAATTTTGGATTTTCGCTGTATATATATAGAGAGAGAAAGAGTTAAATGATTACCACAGTAAGTTTAGTTAATACTCATTACCTGATATAGTTACAATTTTTTTCTTGTGATAAAAACCTTTAAAATCAATTCTCTTAAAAAAAATCAATTCTCTTAGCAACTTTCAAATGTACAAGTGTTTTTTGCTATTAATAAGAGTAGCGATTTTAACAGTGATAGCATTAATAACAATGATAATATTAATCTTTATTAAACAATTAATACAGGAAAACGTCATATTACTTACCTTATTTCACTGAATCATTACAACCAACTTTTGCAGTAGGTTACATTAATATTCCCGAAAGGAAACAAAATCAAAAATAAACTTTGGGACTCCTCAAAATAAAAAGTTTCTGCACAGTGAGGAAAACAATCAACAAAACTAAAAGGCAAAAATGATATATATGTACAAATAATTTTATTTTCAACCTTGCTATATTTTGTTAGATAAGTAATTTTAGATGTGTTTAATAGAGACTAAATAGTGTATGGATTAGTGCATTAATGAACTGATGCTCTTGGAGAAGTTATTTTTCTTGTAGAAAGAAGATATTTGCAAATGATATATCTGATAAAGGGTTAGTATCCAAAATATGTAAAGCACTTATCAAATTCAACACCCCAAAACCAAATAATCTAGTTAAGAAATGAGCAGAAGACCTGAAGAGACATTTTTGCAAAGAAGACATCCAGATGGCCAACAGACATATGAAAAGATGTTCAACTTCACTCATCATCAGGAAATGCAAATCAAAACCACAATGAGGTATCATCTCACACCTGTCAGAATGGTTAAAATCAACAACACAAGAAAATACAGGTGTCGATGAGGATATGGGGAAAGCAGAACCCTTTTACATTGTTGGTCGAAATGTAAGCTGGTATAGGCACTCTGGAAAACAGTATGAAGGTTCCTCAAAAAGTTAAAAATAGAACTGTCTTAAGATCCAGCAATTGATTGGGGCACCTGGGTGGCTCGGTGGGTAAAAGCCTCTGCCTTGGGCTCAGGTCATGATCTCAGGGTCTGCACCCAGCTCTCTGCTCAGCGGGGAGCCTGCTTCCCCCTCTCTCTCTGCCTGCCTCTCTGCCTACTTGTGATTTCTCTCTCTCTGTCAAATAAATAAACAACATCTTTAAAAAAAAAAAATTCAACAATTGAAGTAGTTGGTGTTTACCCAAAGAATACAAAAATACCAATTCAAAAGGATACAAGCACCCTTGTGTTTATAGCAGCATTATCTATAATAGCCAAATTATGGAAGCAACACAAGTGCCCATCAACTGATAAATGGATAAATAAGAGGGATATATATATTCCATTTCATGTCTTACTCAGCCATAAAAAAAAAATGGAATCTTGCCTTTTGCAACAACATGGATGGAGCTAGAGTGTATTATGCTAAGTGAAACAAGTCACAGAAAGACAAATACCGTATAATTTCACTCATATGTGGAATTTAAGAAACAAACAAAAAGGGCAAAGGAAAAAAGAAAGAGAGAGAGAGAGAGAGAGAGAGAGAAACTAAGAAACAGACTCTTAACTATAGAGAACAAACTGATAGTTACCAGAGGAGAGGTTGATGGGAGGATGGGTGAAAAAGGTGATCACTTGTTGTGATGAGCACAGAGCGATGTATGTAAGTGTTGAGTCACTATATTGTATACCCGAAACTAATATTAACTGGAATTTAAATAAAATATTTTAAAAAAGACTACAGAAATTTAAAGATAAAATAGAGAAAGGGATTTGAATTAAAACTGTAGAACTCCCTTTAGAATTTGGTTTTAACGACTAGACTATTCTGTTTCCTCTCACTAGCTGTATATGTATGCACACAGAGACACATATACACACAGCAGTAACGAAACTACAGTCATTATATGACAGACTGAGAAAGAGGAGAAAGTTTTTCTTTAGGATTTTTATTTGAGATTAGGTGCATGGCTCCCTCACTTAATATCCACTCCCACCCAGCACTTCTTATTCCAGTGGTAAATGTTCAACACCTCTGGGGTTGATGCTCTTGGAGAAGTTATTTTTCTTGAATTTAAATTTGTATTTACACACGACTTCCTGCTCAGCATTTGCTAGGTATTACTGTAAGAATATAAGGAAATAGGCTAAGTGTGTTTGGAAATGCTGTTTAGTTATTTACGTGTCTGCACACAAGAGTTAGGTTATGTTTATGTGCATATTAAATGGAAGTGAAGGTGACAGTGGTACCTATAGAAGCAGTAGGAACCTTGAAAACAGATTTTGGAGACACTGCTATCTAGGATGCAGATAACCACCCAGAAATGCAGTCAGCTGATCCAGATACTACGTTTGATATTTCCTTATAGGGTGTACTCTGATTTCCTGAAATCCCTAAGTAGTCATTTACACAAACAGCAGGTACAGGGGTAGTTTCACCATATAGAAAAAGTAAACCTAACTAAAAAGAGAATGAAATAGATGATTTTTATCACTATATAATTTAATAATAGTATGTTAAAATATCTGTCAATGGTTATGCAAATCTGGAAATTATTAAAATGTAATTTTAGTGATATTTTAGATGAAGCAAAGAATGATTAAGTTCTTATATGGTATGACTCTCAGAGATGACATGGAGAAGAAATTTCTTGTTGACAGCTGAGCTAAATGTGGGGTTGCTATTTTACATATCATTCAGTAGAAGGTTTCTTCTCAAACTCTACAAAAACACTGATTAATTTACCAATTAAACCACTTCCCCCCATAAATGTCAGCAAGTTTGCAAAGAATTTCTGTCAGAAAAACATTTTACATTTAAAATGATATTTCTGCATGTGTTTGGACATAATACGGGCAAGAAAGAAGCGATTTAACTAAGGATCTTCCAATTATAATGGACCATCTAATGTATAATGATAAAAATGAAAGTTACTCTAAAAACATTTTAACACTATCGGTACCATGACAACAACTAAATAAATAAATGAATATTTTGAAAAGCCCATTTTATCAACTACTCTCAGCATTGATTTCGTATCTTTTGCCAGTAGATATCAACCTGTTTTGGGCCAAAGATTCACCTGGGTTGTTGGCTTAAAGTGAAGATTCTTGGATTGCCTCATGATTCCTTTCTTAGTATGTGTGAGGTGACTTCAAGAAATCTTTTAACAAAGATCCTCTGGAGATTATGGTGCAGGAAGTCATGCACCCATAGCTCACACTTTGGAAAGCACTGCCATTTTCCACTGAAACTAGTCTTGTTGCTGGATAAAGACTACTGTCGTGGATGAGTGACCAAATCACTTAAGGAAAATTTCCTCGGATTTTGTGTTTGTATTTGTGGGAAGACCATTGTGTATGTCACAACAGAGAGAAAGAAGATGAGAATATTATGTGAAATTTTAATGTAAATGAACATCAAGACTTAGAAATTTCTTTTAATAGATACAAATTAGCATCTATAAGAGACTTAAAAGATGTCCAATTTATTTACATTCTACAGTTAGAAAGAGAAGCCTGTAACTTTTTTTTTTTAAGATTTTATTTATTTATTTGACAGAGAAATAGAGAGAGAGCACAAGTAAGTAGAGCGGCAGGCAGAGGGAGAGAGAGAAGCAGGCTTTCTGCTGAGCAGGGAGCCCGATCCAGGGCTCGATCCCAGGACCCCAGAATCATGACCTGAGCCGAAGGCAGCCGCTTAACCTAATGAGCCACCCAGGCATCCCTCCTGTAACTTTTTAAAAAATATTTTTGGGAGCTTGTATGTTTCCTGGGAGACACTTAATCATTTTGTAATTTAAATCATTAATTTATATAAGCTATAATAAGTCTTCATAATACAAAAGTAAATGACAATTATTGTAAATACTTAAATGGAATTTTGGATGAATGAAATTAAAATATTTAGATTTTTTTCTCTCATTCTCTTTTTCTTTCATAACTGAGGTCCTACTGGGGCGCCTGGGTGGCTCAGTGGGTTAAAGCCTCTGCCTTCCGCTCAGGTCATGATCTCAGGGTCCTGGATCGAGCCCCGCATCGGGCTCTCTGCTCAGCAGGGAGCCTGCTTCCCCCTCTCTCTCTGCCTGTCTCTCTGTCTACTTGTGATCTCTCTCTCTCTGTCAAATAAATAAATAAAATCTTTAAAAAAAATAAGTGAGGTCCTACTGTATTATAAAAAAGCTGCCTCCTATTATTTTAGTTTATCCTATAGGCAGAAATCAGGTATTCTTTTTTTTTTTTTTTTTTTTTTTTTTTAGAAATCAGGTATTCTTATAAGAAGTATTATAGCTTGTTCTTGAGAAACTAGTTAAATATAGCTACTGTGGAGTAGTCTGATTCAATGTCTCTAAGATTCTGCATGGGTGAATAGCATTGCTATGGTACATAATGGCTGCTCCTACCAGCAGAGCAAATTTTAGCTACTAGATAAAAGATGTAAATTCAGGTCAGTGCTTCAGTAAAAAAAAAAAAAAAAAATGTTATTAGCAAGCTACCAAGTTTTCCCTTCCCCACTTGAGGTAGTCATTTCTATTTTTCAGTAAGTTTATATTTCTAAAGGGCAGAATTTATAAATGTTAATTCAACACAACTACACATCAAACTTTATAAAATTTCCAAATCGATACAATAAAATCAAATGGAAAGTATGCTCACGAATCATAGAATTAAGATTATACCTTTTTTAATTTTGAAAACTGAGCCCCATTAAATTTTAGAATAATATTTTACATTACTTATAATCTTAAGGCAGGATTACCAAAGCTCTGGACTTAAAATCGTTTAAACTTTTCTGTGTATTATATAGTTTCATTTAAATATATATACATACATGCACATACATATGTGTGTGTGTGTGTGTGTGTATTTTAATGAAGGAGATGCTCCAATGTAAAGGTATGTCTGCCTCCACAATTTTCCGTTATATTGACACATCTTGGAACAGTTTACACTGCTTTCTCACAAACAGAAATACTCAAGGAATTTCAGAGTCCCTCAAAATAGTCCCTGGCTTCTCTGCTACTAGACCTGCATATAGTTACGGTCTAATAAGCACAAAAATAAAATGCAAGCAGAAAGAAACTTAAACATTTGCAAAGTATAGATATATTTATTCGACTATTTTAATGCTATTTGTTGCATATCAATTTTCTTGCTCATAGGTTGTAGATGTAGATGAGAATTTCTATAAGATTGTATGATATATGCTAATCTAAGAGATTTTACCAAATGTGATGACAATGATATGTGCTTTCATCTCTGAAGGAAGTTAATTGATCAAAGGCCCCAACTGTCGCTCTTTGCTTTTTTCGTTTGTTTGCTTGTGTTTTTGTTTTTCTCTTATTTTTAAGTTTAATTTAAATTTAAATTCCAGTATAGTTAATATACTGTGCTATAAAGAAATAGTGTTATGTAAGTTTCAGGTGTACAATATAGTGATTCAACACTTCCATACATCACGGGGTGCTCATCACAAGTGCCCTCTTTAATCCCCATCACCTATTTTGTCCATCTCCCCTCCCCCGTTCCCTCTGATAACCATCAGTTTATTCTCTGTCGTTAAGAGTTTGTTTCTTGGTTTCTCTCTCTCTCTCTCTCTTTTTCTTTTTCCTTTGCTCATTTTTTGTTTGTTTGTGTCTTAAACTCCACATATGAGTGAAGTCATATGGTATTTGTCTTTCTCTGACTTAGTTCACTCAGCATAATACTCTCATCTATGTTGTTGCAAATGCCAAGATTTCATTCTTGTTCATAGTTGACTAATGTTCCATTGTATTATATGCACCACACTTTAACCATTCGTCAGTGGATGGACACTTGGGCTGCTTCCACAATTTGGCTATTGTAAATAATGCTGCTATAAACATAGAAGTGCATGTATCCCTTTGAATTAGTATTGCTGTATTCCTTGGATAAATACCCATTAGTGTGATTCCTGGATCTTAGGGTAGTTCTGTCTTAACTTTTTGTGGAACCTCGATCCTGTTTTCCACAGCGTCTGCACCATCTGCTGCTCTTTGAAATCTATGTTTGCCCTGCAGGCTGAGACCAAGCTTCTGATGGTCTGCCCCCTGCCATCCCTCAGCTAGCAGTGATACTGAGGCAAGCCTGCTCTGGGAGCAGCAGGATTTCTCTGACAGATGACTTTGTCTTATGGACTCCCTAATGGCCTTGCTAAAATTACCTTAGAACTGCTGGCACTCGAAGATACTTAAACTCAGTCTCCCTCCCTCCCTGTTTCCCTTCCTCTCTTCTCTCCTTTACTTGGTGAGAGACTTCAAGTGTGGTCTCATGGTTCTCTCAGGCTCCCCTCCCATTTTCTCTCACAGATGTTTTTCTTAATGTATTTTTTGCATATTTAACCCCAATGTGGTATTTATTTCTAGGAGGACATGAATTAATACACCCAAAATAAAAATTAGTTTTGGATAACATGGAAAAATATCTTTCATTTTTCTCTATAGAAGAAGGCAAAATTAAGCTGGGAAGTATAAGAAGCAAATTTATCTTTAGTGTTACTAAATGTGCATATGGGTATGGATAGTGGAACATGAGGGTGGCACATGAAATCTGCAGTGAAACTGTGTATGTAAATAACATGTTTTCCATATGGCCTTTACTATTTGTGCTCTCATATTTGCAACATCCCACCTAGATTGTCTAAAAGAGTACTCGGATATCTAGAGACGTTTACTGTATAGGTTTAGCCATCAATAATAGAGTCTACTAGTTTTTACTCATTTATTTTATTATTCATTCAGCCAACATTTATGGGATACCTACTATGTGTCACACATTGCTAGCTCAATAAAACAAACAAACATCCTGCTTTTATAAATCTTACCTTCTGCAGTGGAGAAAGGGAAAGGCAATAATAAAGTGAAACACAGAGTATGTTAGACGGTAAGTAAGAATTATGAAGAGAAAAAAAAAAGATTTATGAAGAGAAGTAAGTCGAGTAAGAGAAATGGAAAGCCTTGATGAGGGAGTATTAGGAAATGGAATTTTTAATAGAGTAGTCAGGGAAGACTTCACTGAAAATATAATATTTGAGCAAAAATCTAAAAGAAGTGAGAGAATGAGCCATGCAGATATCTGAAAGAACATTCTAGGCAGAGAAAACAGCATGTACGAAGACTCTGAGACAAAAGCAGGACTGCAGTGCTCTGGGAAGACAACAGGATAGCTGGAGCACTGTGGAAAACGGAAGTGTGGTAGTAGATCAGAGACAATACAGGAATTAGACCTTCTAGAACCTGACAGACAATTTCTCAAGGCTACTTTCTTTCTTTGAATGGGTTGGAAAGCCATTGGGAGATCTGAGTAGAGATGATAAACATGGTGCCAAAAAAAAAAAAAAAAAAATGTAATTTCTGGGGAACCAGGTGACTCAATTGGTTAAGCAACTGCCTTAGGTTGAGGTCATGATTGCAGGGTCCTTATAGATCAAGCCCCACACAGGGTTCCCTGCTCAGCGGGGAGTCTGCTTCTCCCACTCCCTCTGCTGTTCCCCCTGCTTATGCTCTGTCATTCACTCATTCTCTCAAATAAATAAAATCTTTAAAAAAATTAAAAAATGTAATTCCTATGTGGTGTAAACATTAGGGGCACAAAAGTAGAAGGGAAACAGGTTGGGAAGCTACTTCTAAATCAGAAGAGAGGTGGCAATGAATTGGAAATAAGTGAAAGCCCTGTTGATAAAGAGAAGTGGAGTCTGCCATATATATTTTGTTAGTAGAAATGACAGGATTTCCTGACTGGTAAGATATGTGATGTGAGGTAAAGAGTTGAGCTAATGATTACTCTAAATTTCTGGCCTAAGCAACTGGAAAGATGGGGTGGCCATTTATTCAGTTGAAGTAGGGAGGAGTAAGTTTCTGTGTATGGGACAAGGCCAGAATTGAGTGGATCAGGAGATAGATTTTAACGCATTAAGTTTGAGATACATAAGTTTGGTGAGAAACACCAAAATGGAGTTATTTAAAACAGGGAAATACAATTTTGGGGTCATTTCTATAGACACTACTTAATCCTTAAGATGGCCTAGCAAGTGAGTATGGATAGAAGATAGAAAAAGTTCAGAGTTTGAGAATTGAAGGATTTCATTCTTTAAATATTATAAATGGGGGTGAGGAGAATCCTTCAAAAGACACAATAAAGAAGTATAAGCTGAGTTAAGCCAGGAGAGTGTTGCATCCTGAATTTCAAATAAAGACAGTGTTTCAAGCAGGAGAAAGTGAACAGTTGTAATAAATACCAATGGGTGAAGTAAGATAAGAACTGAGAGCTACACAATGGATTTAGCTCTGTGGAGATCAGTACTGACTTTCATACATATTAGAAAAGAAGTCAGATGAAGAATGCGTGAAACCACAAGTACAGACAAGTCTTTAAAGCTTTTTCCTATAAAGAGAAGTAAAGAAATGGGTGATACTGGGTGGCAAAGGGAATCAAGAGAGGCTCTTTTTCTCTCTGGATGAGGAAATAAAACCCTATTTATATGCCAGTAAGAAGATCTGATTGATCTTCATTTGCTAATGAAAATGAAGGGGGAATTGTGGGAATGATTCCCTGAATAGAAGGTAGAAGAAAGGGTTGGAATTGTTCCAGACTTTGTTAGGGCCCCATGGAATGTGTCCATTGAACAATTTGTATCTCTTGCGGTGTGCATTTCTATGCCTGAAAACTTCTTTTCTAGAGCCATGGAAGGCCAGCTATAAGATGGGGTAGAAATTTCAGGGAACTAACACTTCCCAGCAGCAGCCCTCAAACAAAGACCTTAAATATTTACATATAAAATATTGATTTCCCGGGCATCTGGGTGGCTCAGTCAGGTAAGCCTCTGCCTTCAGCTCAGGTCTTGATCCCAGGGTCCTGGGACTGAACCCCGAATCAGGCTCTCTGTTCAGTGGGAGCCTGTTTCTCCCTCTCCCTGCTGCTCCTCCTGCTTGTACTCTTTCCAGGTCAAATAAAAAGTACAATCTTTAAAAAATAAAATAAAATATTGATTACCTTTATCCCTCAGGTGAATAGTTCTAAAGCATGCATATTTGTACTACTTCCTAGAAACCTCCCAGATAATTAAAGTGGAGTCATTCTCACTGTGGTATCTGGTTTAACAGTGTGTATACTTTATTGGACTCTAGTGTACAATGGAGGTTTTAGATTTGGCTAAAAGTAGAGAGTCCTTCAGTGCCATTGGAGAGGAACAGAGTATGTGGACATAGATGCCCTCTGATATGTGGATAAATTAATGAAAGTTTGTATAAATATATTCTAATCGCTTCTATAATCTGTTTTTTTTTTAAGATTTTATTTATTTATTTGACAGAGAGAGAGATCACAAGTAGGCAAAGAGGCAGGCAGAGAGAGAGGGGGGAGCAGGCTCCCTGCTGAGTAGAAAGCCCAATTCAAGGGTGGATCCCAGGACCCTGAGATCATGACCTGAGCTGAAAGCAGAGGCTTTAACCCACTGAGGCACCAAGGCACCCCATAATCGCTTCTATAATCTGAATGAAATTCAAAACTCATCAGTCGAGAATGAGGGTGGTGAGTTTTTTGGAGGTTGAAAGGTACTAAATAGTCACCTAGGAGGTGAGAAGAGTGGGCTAGGGTAAAGATTATCCAAGAGTATTTGGCAGCTACATGAGATTAGTGATCTTATAATTAAAGCAAGAACTATTTGCACTACTGTTCTTTTCTTCTTCGGTCACATTCTGCTACACAGATGCAGATACAGATAGAAAGGTGGATAGCCCTGGATCAGACTGTAGCTTCAAGTCCCCATACTTTCTGAGATATATATTTAAGCTTAGTATAATCCAGATGAGATGGGGTGCATTCAGGGTGGTATGGCCTTAGACTAAGTTTAATATAATCCAAAAATCTCTTCCCCTTAGGGTTTTACTGCACCATACATAAGAATGAATATGGGAGCTCCAGAAGTTTGTGTGTTTCTGGCATAATCCTTCCAAGAGGCAGCTATGTTTTCCCCCTCAATGCTAGTGTGACTGAACCTAGATGTGTAGTAGTTGTCCTCCTTGAACCATGTAGTAACTTTTATATGATTCTCTCTCTTTCCATGAGAATTCCAAACTTTGAATTTCAGAACATCAAATTTTGCATTCCATTACCATTTCTTATTAGAGTGAACCACAAATGCTTGGGTTATTTCTTGAGTATTTTATTTTTTAATTTTAATTTTTGCTGAGATATAATTGATATATACATTGCCTTAGCTTCAGGTGTACAACATAATAATTCAACATTTGTATGCATTGCAAAATGATCTTGAGTATTTAAGTTTGCTACTTAGTTCATAATATTTCTTGTTTCCAAAAGACTTGGATTAGCCATGGATTTTAACTTCCATTATTATTTTCTTAAAGTAATGTTGACTTCTGCTGTTAGCCACTTTCTCTCATATTCATATCTTAGGTATTGTCATTACCAAAAACTGCTCCTCCACCAAAATCTCAATTAAATCATCTCACTCACAGACAAACATCCTTAATTCCCACTTTACCCCATCCAATATTCCTCCTCCTTCAATTATTCAACACACAAATGACACTGAAAACTGTTGTTCCCAGCACCATTATTTTTACTACCCATCAAGCTTTTTGTGTCATTGTTTCATTTCTTATTCAACTGAAATTCTCTGATTCTTTATTATAATCAAAACTTTATTTGCGGCCTTAACTTTATTCTCCCTGACAATTAGTCAGGCTTAGCTTACAGAAGTAGTCAAGTTAAGGAATAATCAAGAAATGCACAGATATTTTGTATGTAGGTTGATAAAAGATAAAAATATAGAAAAATAGCTTTTATTAACTTACCTATATTTAATAAAAAGATGATATCTACTCAGTATCTCAAATATTATGAGATGTAAAAAATACAAGAGGCATTCCAATTAAAGGCTTGCATTTGATTTGTGTGTGAGTGTGGGTCAGAGGACTATTTACAAAATTATTCTCATAAAAAGACATTCGTAAAATTCTTCTTATAAAAAAGTAAAATATGAACATTTACAATCTAATCAGCATATGTAAGAAATGACTTTCTGAAAGCTTATAGTTGGAGTAAATATTATGAATACAGAATTTCACCAATATTTAGGAAACAAGCAGAGAATGAGGAATATTTTAAGTAGACTGAGAAAGTTTCCTCAGAGAAAGAGGAGGAAAACAATTGGCAGAGAATGGATAAGAGAGAACAAAACAGGGAACAGATTTAAGGAGGACGAGGGAGTTTTCAACAGAGATGAAATGATGCAAATAGATAGAATAAAAACCTCCAAAGTTTAATTTTGCAATAAGAGATCATTGATGAATTTTGCCAGAGAATTCTCTGTAGAAAGCTAATGTTGGAAGCAAAATTTCACTGCGATAAAATAAATGGAAAGAAGTGAGACTTGTAAACAGAGACTCCTTTATCAATGTATTTTGTTATGGTGAGGAGGAAGATCATATTTATGGGCATATAGAGAAAGATGAAAGATATTTTACGTTCAGGGAGGGGTGTTGGTTTAATATCACTAAGTAGGAGATTCTAAAGAGCAAGAGATTAAAGTGTTAATGTTTTTATGCTTTGCTCAGTTCCCTGGAAACCACATGATGCTTAATCATTTAATGTTGCTAGGGATTGCACTGTTAGACAACAAATACTTGTTTATCTACAGAAAATCCTCCTAGAGTCCCAGGTTCTTCCACGTTGCCCGTATTAGGGTTTTTGACTTCTCCTGGGAAGACATGTGGTTGATAGGCTGTCATAGTTTTTCTAAATCTTGCCACCGCAAGATCCTTGCCATACTATCACAAAGGATGATTTATATAAGTCACCAAAAGAGGGAAAAAAAAGTAGAAACTCGTAATTTGCTACAAAAATGTTATGCCATGGGCGCCTGGGTGGCTCAGTGGGTTAAAGTCTCTGCCTTCGGCTCAGTTCATGATCTGAGGGTCCTGGGATTGAGCCCCGCGTCGGGCTCTCTACTCAGCGGGGAGCCTGCTTCATCCCCTCTCTCTGCCTGCCTCTCTGCCTACTTGTGATCTCTCTCTCTGTCAAATAAATAAATAAAATCTTAAAAAAAAATTTATGCCTTATTTTCAGTGAGGGAGAGGAATACACATACTTTGCTATTCATAATGGTCACTCAGTTGACTGAAAGGTAAAAGTTGACCATTTGTGTCCCCAAAGAGAAAAATTTCAATTAAATGTCATAAATTCAATCATCTAGTTTATAAAAGAGAGTATCAGAACATTTCCTCACTTCGGAAGGAATTAATAATCACATTCATATAACATGAGGTATTCTTTTTTTGTTGTTTTTTTGTTGTTTTTTTTAAGATTTATTTGTTTATTTATTTATTTTAGAGAAAGAGAGTGTGGACAGGAGGAGGAGAAGAAAGAGAGGGAGATAATCTCCAGCAGATTCCTCCCTGAACTCAGAGCCCGACATGGGGCTTAATCCCATCACCCTCAGATCACGACCTGAGTCAAAACCAAGAGTCAGAGGCTTAACTTACTGCACCATCTAGGTGCCCCAAACGTGAAAGTATACTTTTTTTTTTTTTTTAAGATTTTATTTGACACAGAGAGAGAGAGAGAGCACAAGCAGGGGGAGTAACAGGTAGAGGGAGAGAAAGAAACAGGCTCCCCACTGAGCAGAGAGCACAACATGGGGCTTAATCCCGGGACCCTGGGATCACGACCTGAGCTGAAGGCAGGTGCTTAACTGACTGAGCCAGCCAGGTGCCCCATGACAGTATTCTTTTTTTTTTTTTTTAAAGATTTTATTTATTTATTTGACATAGAGAGAGAAAGATCATGAGTAGGTAGAGAGGCAGGCAGAGAGAGAGGAGAAAGCAGGCTCCCTGCTGAGCAGAGAGCCTGATGCGGGGCTCGATCCCAGGACCCTGAGATCATGACCTGAGCTGAAGGCAGAGGCTTTAACCCACTGAGCTTCCCAGGCGCCCCCCATGACAGTATTCTTATAGCATAAGCAAAATGTATTTCTGCCTCTTTCCCCACTGTGAGTTGTATGACAGAGTTTTTTCACTTTCGAAAAAAAAAAATAAGCCCTTTTAAGTATATTTGACTGCTATTTAGTATTATATTTAGTAAAAGTTAATGAATCTTGTCAAATAAAATCCAGTGTACACTAAAATATGTTAGACCAATATCTGTTTCTTTTGTTATGGATGTCCATATCATACTTTATATAATACCATATTTATTTAATAGTTCCTAAAAAAGAGAAGGAAATTATTCTGGTATTTTCACAAAGTTTCTGAAAGTAACATCTAATATATGTCTGAGGTAAACAAAAATAATGTGAGCAGTCCTCAAAGTGAACTAACTGCATAACTTTTTATAAAAGTCTTCAGATGATGTCTGCTTTCTTCTTTGTATCTGTTTAGAGACATAAAAATGATAAACTGTGTCACTTTTTATTAGTTTTTTTTACCTAAAATCTTCATTCATTCATTTTATTGAACACTAACTATGTAACTACTCTTCTGATTATTGTGTTTAGAGATAGTAAACTGACAGAATGAAGTAGTGAAATCAGAAAGAAAACTGGGGCAACTTGTAGATCCTATGGCAACTTTTAGATCATGACCCACACTATGTATTTGCTTTAAATGTGATGGATTGCTCTAGAAGGACTTGAGGAAGGAAATGATTTGATTCGTTGTTTTGTTGCTGTTGGTTTGTGGGGTTTGTTGTTGTTGTTGTTGTTGTTGTTTAGTACTCTGGGTGTTTCCTGAAGAAATGAGAGTAGAGGGATGGACTAGTATATTAGCATCCAGGAATGCATAAGAAATCACCACAATCTGGGTGGCTTAAAATCAACCGAAGTTTATTCTCTCTCAGTTCAGGAGTCTAGAGGTCCAAAGACAAGGTGTCAGCAGGCTGAACGTCCCCATGCTTCTCTTTTAGCTTCTGGGGTTATCACAATCTTTGAAGTTTGTTTGGCTTGTAGACCCCTCATTCCAATCTCTGCCTCCATCATTATCTTGCCTTCTTCTCTTTGTGTTATTCTATGTCCTCTCCTCTTTTCATAAGGATATCCCACATTAGATTCCTAAATCCAGGAAGATTTCATCTCAAGATCTTTAATTAATTATAAATGAAAAGACCTTATTTCCAAATAAGGTTGCATTATAAGTTTTCAGGTGAACATATAGTGGGAGAATGGGCACTATTCAACCCATTACAGATGGTAGAAAACAAGAAGACGAGGTAAGAAGTAATTTATATAATCCAGGTATAAATTATGATTGTGTCTTGGACAGTAATGTTGAAAGTAGTATGGTAAGACATGATTATATTTAGAGCCAGTTTCCTGAGGTAGTGGGAAAAATCAAAAGTGGATGCAATTTGAGGTCTGCCTAGTGGATATATGGTAACAAAATTTATTCAGATGGGAAAACGTAAGAAAGAGGTAGGTTTTCAGGGAAGAGTATAAACATTTCTATTTTGGACATATTAAATGTGTGATATGGATTAGACATCCAATTTGAAATATTAAGTTGAAAATTGAATACTAGAAAGGTTGCTGTTATATTAGTTATAGAACAAAACTTTAGAAAAAAATCCAGTGATTTATTTCTTTTATCTGTAGAATCATGGTTAAAGGCATTCAATTTTTTCTTTCTCTATAGCTACCCAATAAGCACACCATGATATTGTCCCATTCAGAAACTACTAGAAGTATATTCCTCTTCATTGCCATATAGCACACTTTCCTAACACTATATGTCACGGCCAAGGAAGACTGATATCTTCTGAAGGCAACTGTTAAGCCACTTGTTTATCAACAGCGTGAACTAGAAATAACCAAAACTAGGCACTCATTTGGTCTGCCCTGGATTTCTGTTCCACCATTTATCAAGTGTGTGGCTTTGAGGAAGTCACTTCAAGTCTCAAAAGCATCCATTTCCGGGGCACTTGGATGGCTCAGTGGGTTAAAGCCTCTGCCTTTGGCTCAGGTCATGATCTCAGGGTCCTGGGATCCAGCCCTGCATTGGGCTCTCTGCTCGGCAGGGAGCCTGCTTCCCCCTCTCTCTTTGCCTGCCTCTCTGCCTACTTGTTGATATCTCTCTCTGTCAAATAAATAAATAAAATATTTTTTTAAAAAAGCATCCATTCTCTTATATTAAAATGAGGACAGTAACAATGCCTCTCAGAGAGGCTACATGTAAGATCACCAGCACACAGTAGGTGAATATGAATGTTTGTTTTGTCATATAATCCACCATTTTTAAAATAAATTTCATGGTCTTCCTCATATATTATATATACATATTATACATTTAAAATAAAAAAATAAATAAAATGTTTATTTGCCAGAAAAAAGATGAAAGTAACATACCAAGGAACAATTCATAATGATATAATGAAGAACAATTTATAATAGTTTTTAGGTCTAAGAACTTAACCTGGGAGAAGCTAAACTTTTTTTTTTTCTTTTTGATTAATAACGTTGTTTGTATGGAGACAAAGAAATGCTATAATTTAAATCTTTAGCCTGCTCTTCTGTATTAGGTTACTAATGCTGTGGTTTGCCAATTTAATATTTTTATTTAATAGCTTCCTTGAATAGCTAAAATGAGAGACACTGAGAATATACAAACATTTTATTAGTACACATCCTAATAGCATCTTCCCATTCTCTTGCCAAACAAACAATATCTTTATACATCCACGGCATTTCAGAGCTCATCATCTTCAGGAAGCTTTCTGCAATTATACTCAACCACAGTATCAGCCACTAGACACATACATTTCCAACTTTATTTAGTAAACTATCATAACTTATATGCCTTTTCATAAAAGTAAACAAAAAATTAGTAATAAAAAAACATGAGGGGCACTTGGGTGGCTCAGTTGGTTAGTGTCTGCCTTTGGCTCAGGTCATGATCCCAGGGTACTGAGACCAAGCCCCATGTTGCCCAAAGAGCAGTCTGCTTCTCCCTCTCCCTCTGCCCCTCCCCCAGCTCGTGCTCTCTCTCTCTCTCTCTCTCTCTCTCTCTCTGTCCTTCTCTCTCAAATAAATAAGTAAAATCTTAAAAAAAAAACCTGAAGTATCTTAATAAATTAAAAAAGAAAAAAAAAGTGCTATGAAGACAGTCAAATTTTCCCTTTGACTGACTAACCCAGTAGATGTAAAGAGGAAGCAGGTCAAAGGTGATTAAAGGAACTAATATTTATTGAGCAACCACTAAATGCCAAGCATTTTTTTTTTTTTAAATAGAGGATATTTCATTTCAGTATTGCCACTCACCAGTAAGGTATCATTTTCCTCTGTCCCCCTTTTAAAGATGCCAAACTTGAGTGTTAGTGACATTAAGAAGATTAGGTGTTGGAGTTTAAATAGTGAAACTTTGGGTCAAACCCAAAACTATCTGACCTTGGTGAATCTCAAGTACAGTCTATTTTACTACAATGAAAAGTGGTTGTAGGACAGATAATATGTCATTAATACAGGACTTACAGATAGTCATATTTCCCAACTATTACTACTTTATTGCAGGGAAAAAAGCATGAATAAGTGGTCAGGAATAAATAGATCTTAGCAACACATTACTGAGAACAAATTATTGATCAGATTTTAATGGATCTAATGTTCATTCTTGCTTTTTTCTACAGGAAATTTTGCATCACTTAGAAAACCACTCCCATATGTTTCACCATCTTGTAATTATATTTTCTACTTTGTCTTAGATTATGGGATAGAATTTATGGCCTTTTATTTGTTTTTATAACTTCAATCTTAGAGATAAATGAAGTATGTTAATATATTAAAGATTACACCATAAAGGTTTGACCACATGATTATACTAACACAGTTTTTCTTAAAACAGTTTATAGTGATTTGTATCCAGATGTTTCCAGGCAATAATATTGTACATAACAAATGTCGCAATAATTTCTATGAGTACAGGTTTATTTTTTGTTTTAAAATAAGCTTCATACCACTGATATAAAAAGGCTAAGACATTTCAAGCCTGCAGTCAGTGGATGAATACTGAGAGAAGGATGACCCAAGGAACATTATCGCAGTTGTTTCATTACAGAATCCACATCAGAATACCTATGAAAGATAAATTCCACCAAAGGTGTGATTGAAATCAGATCCACATCCAATCTCAACCAGATGACATTTCTAGATATCATTAATGCTTTCAGAACGGAAGGAAAAGTAAAATAACACAAAAAAATTCAGCCTACCTTCACAGGAAACATCTGACTGATCTCAGACTTCTCATCTGCAGCACTCTGTTCTGAAATGTAATGGAACATTAGCTTCAGATCTGAAGGAATAAAAAATTACAAACCAAGCCTAAAAATTAGCTAAGTGTGAAAGCCAATTAAAGACAAATTCACCATTAAAACATTTACATGTGCATATATATCCAAATAAAAAAACTTAAATTATTTCAAAAAAATGAAAAAGTAATTAAAGGAAGAGGATCAAGTAGGAGAAAAGAAACCATTTTTAGATAATTATCTGGATGAAAAAGAAGTATTAATGAAATCTTGATTCTTAGTAGAGCTTCTTTAAGCAATAATATTTTAATTATCTCAATGTGTAATAGCATATTGCAATTACAGTAAATAATAATCACACAATCATATTTAAATATTGTTTATATTCAATATTTAGAATCAAGCTCTAGTAAAAATATCACTGAATTATGGAAACTAACACAAAGTAAATAAAATTTGACAATGCAAAACAATAATATATGTAACAAACTTTAAGAATAACTAACTCAAGAGAATAATTTCCTTGTCCTTCATAGATGTCTTCTGGGTTCCATAATATTGACAACATTTCCAATACATGAGATGTCAGAAAATTTTGAACACTCATGTATTGCAAGATAACATTGCCTGTTCAATTTTAAAATTGAAAACTCTTAAATATTTTAAACATTTTAACCTGTTAACCCCACTAAAATACAAGTAATTTTATCATCTCTCATTATTTATTTATTTATTTTTTTACATTATTTATTTTTTAATGATTAAAAATTAACAGGAATTGAGATCTTACTATGGGCAACGTACTGTCCTAAGTCCTATATGTGTATAAATTCATTTAACCTTGATATGAGAACTTGAAGGAGGTATTATTCTCATCCTGATATTGGGGAGGAGGTCATGATGCTATAGATAAGTTCTTATGACCTGTTTATTAAGAATTGGATATTTGAGCAAAAACCCAAAGGAGATAAAGTTATTTATGTGATACCTGTGAGGAAATATTTCCAGGCAAAGGGAAAAGGTAGACTAAAGGCCTCTAATTGGTGGAATCTTCTTGACATATACATGAACAGACAAGATGTCATTCTTTGGCTAGGGTGTGTAACTTTAGGCTTTTTTTATTTAAAAATGGGTTTAGGAGCACCTGGGTGGCTCAGTGGTTAAAGATCTGCCTTCCTCAGGTCAGGGTGATGATCCTGGGGTCTGGGATCTAGCCCCATGTCAGGCTCCCAGCTTAGCAGGGAATCTTCTCCCTCTCCCCTCTGCAACACCCCCTCACCCCGCTTATGGCTCATGCACGCAATCTCTCTCAAATAAATAAATAAAGATCGTATTTATTTGAGAGAGAAAGCATGAGCAGGGAGAGGGGCAGAGGAAAAGGCAGACTCCCGGCATAGCAAGGAGCCCGATGCGGAACTTGATCCAGAGACTCTGGAATCATGACCTGAGCGGAAGGCAGACGTTTAACCAACCAAGCCACCCAGGCGCCCCAAGAGAGGAGTTTTTAAGTCTTTTCAGGTAATTGTGGATATTCTACTTTGATACCACATTAAAACTCGACAGGTTGTAAGCATCTTAAAGGTTGGTTGTAATATGGAATGTGAAACCATATCAACAAACTCAAATAAATAAAATCTTTTAAAAAAATAAAAATGGGTCCATTGCAGGGATTTGGAAAGAGTTGCAACATGGCTTTGACATTTATTTTTACAAAGACCAACCTTGCAGCTGCATTGAATATAGAACATAGAGAGGCAAAGACCTCACTAAGGAACTAATACGTTAATCCGGGTGGGAGAGAAAGGTAGTTCAGAGCTGGGTGACAGAGGTGAAATGTTTGAATTCTAGATATATTTTAATGACAGAGCTAAAAGAAATTGTTGTTGGATTAGTTGTAGAGTATGATAAGAAATGTTTACCTAATGAGACTTCAAGGATTCTGGTCTCAGGAACTAAAGGATGGAGTTGCCACTTATTCAGATGGGGAACCTGAGTGGAGCATGTAGTTGTAGATAAAAAAATCTGGCACAGAAGTAGAAATATTTTTTTTTAAAGATTTTATTTATTTATTTGACAGAGAGAGATTACAAGTAGGCAGAGAGGGAGAGGCAGGCAGAGAGAGAGGGGGAAGCAGGCTCCCTGCTGAGCAGAAAGCCCGATGCGGGGTTGGATCTCAGGACCCTGAGATCATGACCTGAGCTAAAGGCAGAGGCTTAACCCACTGAGCCACCCAAGCACCTCTAGAAGTAGAAATATTAATGTCTTATCTCGGCCTCCTCTGATGTGTTTGAAGATGATGCTGGCCTGAATTAAGGGGATAGAAATGGGGAAAGAGAGAATGGGGAAAATATTTAGAAGATATAATGGACGGTTGATGCTAAGGGAAGAATGAGAGAATAAAGGAGAGATGGGAAGTTGCAAGTTGCATTTGTTTAAGAAACATTTTCATAGAAAGTTTGTAAATTATCACAAAATCTTTAGATTGAGATCAAATTCTGTTGGTCTTATTGCTTTTTTAAAATTTTGGCTCAAAAATTATTACGGTATCATAAGATGTTCTGAGACTTCCTTATTGACGTACAGAACAGCATCTCTCACTTATGCTGCCCCCACAGAAAATTTATACTACTTGTTTTACAGTACTCTGAGAAATGGAGTCAGTGACATCATATTATTCTCTAATACGGATACTTTTATTTTTAACAATAGAATAACAATATAATTTATAAAATGTTTTTTTTTAATTTTTAAAATGTTGTGATAGAGGATCAAACTTTAACAATATTGAAAATAAAAATAATTTAAACTGTATTAATCATTACATATTAAATATTAATATTTGAATAGAATAAAATGAAAATCAGACTGAAAGACCAAAGTGTCAAAACACAAATGATGTTTAGATAAATATCTTTCTAATGGATTCTGTGTTCTAGCTCATTCACTTTCAACTTAACCTCTTTGAAGAATGACTTTCTGATTGCCTTGGCTGAAAAGCTACAAATTGCATTTCCCCACATCCATAGCAGTTTATGTTTCAAATGGGATTTTCAAGAGGCTTGTGTCTAAAACAAGTGTAGAGTGAGTTTGGATATGAATAATGACTTTCTGGTACATATTTTATAGAGTCCAAGCAGCTCTGTACAGATAAGCTTCCTGATTTGGTGACTTCCTAGATGCCCCCAGTTTTTTAGCAGAGGCGGTGTGATTTCTGCTAGTTTAGAGTCTGGTCCTCTAAAACATTAGAACATTTTCCCAAGGTTCTTTACATAGTATGCTGTAAATTATACAGGTCACATATGAATACTTGCTCCTAAATATTAAGAGTGCCAAAGTGTCCTCACATGTCAAAATATGGGCATTTTAGAATGTAAATGATACTGAAAAATGACCTCTGGAAATACTGAATAATATAAATTATTACCAAAAACATATGAATATATACATATTACTATACCCAACTTGCTATATTGGTAATATCTTGACAATGGTAGAGCCAGGATTAAGATATGGGTAGTCAAACAATCCAGGAACTCCTTAAGTTTAACTACCAGTTATCCAGCATGATTGCATGAAAGACTTCTCATTTTGCTTATGTTTATCTTCTCTGAATTAGGAATTTCTGTTGGATTTTTATTGGACAGTTTATAATCTCCATAAGAATTTTAACCCTTGGCATTCCATTCTTGTTTCTTCATCAGTACAATCTTGTCTCTTATTAATTTTGTAGGGAATCCAATACAGTCTGGTCTCCTAATATAATTATTCTATTCCCCCCACCACCTGATTTAATTTTGATTTATTTATAATTTCTAGTATTTCAATGGGAGATTTAGTAGGAAGAATGTTAGAGTCTTGTGATCTTAATCTAAGTTTCCACTTTTTTACAATTTCAACTAATTTATCTTTTGAACACAACTTTTTATCAATATGATATATAGTGCAAGATATATTTTATAAGGATAAATACTACATTTAGATCATTCAGATTTTTGTAGCATTAAGTTGTACTTGCTCTGATACATTTTTTTCTGATGATTTTTTTGTTTTGATTTGCTACTCTTCTGTTGATTGCTTATCTTCAAACACTTTATTACTTTTTTTCTTAATGTTTTAGAGTTTTTTGTTGTTAGTTTCAGAGGTAGAATTTAGTGATTTATCAGTTGCATATAACCCTCAGTCCTCGTTACTTTTTATAATTTTTTCTCATACAATGTATAACCATTTTTAAAGACAGAATTTGGGATTACTCTTATTTTTGAGGTTACTTAATTAATGTTCTTTGTCTTTGCAAAGGTAATCCATGTTTGTTATATTCATATTTTAATTTTCAATCAAATTAAAATATATATTTATATTGCTGCAAATTAAGAATTGATACTCATATTTCGCATCTTACACAAGAGATCATATATACTTTTTCACTTTATGGCTTTATCACGTTTAAAAGATTTTTGAATATATACAACTTCCCCACTAGGAGAATATTATATGTTGTAATACTGGGATGGCAGGAAATAGGCTCATGAAAATCCAACAGAGGGTACTCTATCTGATGTTATGCCATTAGAAAAAAACCACAATTTTTATATATTTGGGTATAAACAGTAAACTTAATTATTATTTTTTTATATTAACTCGTTTAATTCATCCAAGAGCCCATAAGGATGAAAGTGTGACTCTCCATTTAACAAATGAAGAATGGAGAGACTGGGTAATTAGTCAAGAGCACTTAACAAGAAGTTGGAAGAGCCCGGATTCAACGTGGCATCCATGTGGAACTGCACTAAGCTTTTCTGCCTCTCAGCAGAGTGACAGTGTATGGTCTAGGAAATGGTGTTTTAAGTAATATGGATGAGCTTCTGCCATGAAAGCTCATGACTAGTGTCTGAGCTCCTCAGAAGCCATAATTACTATGTCTGTGTTCTTAATTATGTTTTATGGTTAAGACAGTCAATTATCTGACATCTACATAGGTGAATGTATACTAAATATATATTCACTTCATATTTCAAAAGTTTTGCTAACCTCTTTGACTTTTACATCATATTTTACTTTTGCTACTTCTTTCATATATTGAAATTTTCCTTTTTTAGTGAGTTATGATCTTTGAGTCATTTGTTATTATACCATTAATCTAGTATGTGTTGTTTTGTTGATGTGAAAAATCTTTAACCTAATAATGTATTAGGTAAAATTTATTTTCTTGGGTATAGTGTTCTTTTTATTTCTTCTGACATTAACTTAATATTTCATTATACTGAGACTTTGTATTTTAAATGGAGCTATACTTATTGTGATTTTGGTAATCTTAAACACCCTGATATAAGCCAAAATGATTATTGTATAAATTAGAATTGAAGTAAGAGGGTAGGATGATTTGTGTATAAAACACTAGTGATATACAATTACTCACTCACAATAGGTATGCTCTGTCTTTCTATATATTCATTTATCACTGAGAAATCATCTATATCAACACAACACATCAGACTTTTAGTATTCAAGTAATTTATGATGCTTAGAATTACATGCATTGGCAGACTATTTTTTCAAGTTTAAACAGATGGCTTTATATCAGATATTTTTATGAAGACAGAGAATAAATAGAAATAAGTTCTTTATGGCCAAATTGTCTTTCACTGAATTTCTGCAAACTCAAGCATATTGAGTGTATTTCTCTCTGAAGTTCTGTTTCATCTATACAACTTATAAACGTGTATATGTCTGTTTCAAAGACTGCAATTGCATTGCACATTTTAAAAAGTTGAATATTTTCATGATAACCTATTTCTTAACACATTTTGCATGAATTTTCAGGATAATTACTCTGTTAAGGAAAAATTGTAAGAAGTTCCCTCGAGGGGGTGGGAATCTCTGTGCAAGGCTTACTTTCTATGACCGAATTGTAGGTTCTACCAGGAAAATGAATATTCTAAGCCTTCTGCCTTCAGTTCTATACAAAGTCTAGATGTAACCTGTAGACAGATCAGACCAGTAAAATGTTATCATAAAATGAGAAAGTTTATGGAAAAATATGAAATTATGGCACTTTATATAATTAAGCCAGGAAAATTAGGATCATATCTATGTTACAGCTAAACAGATAACTGTACAAAGTTACAATCTTACTCATCCCAGAAATATAAGATTAAACTCAGGGTGCCTGTTCGCTCAGTTGGTTAAGTGACCAACTCTTGGTTTAGACTCAAGTCATGATCTCAGGGTCCTGGTATCCAGCCCTGCTTTGGGCCTCACGCTCAGCACAGAGTCTGCTGGAGATTCTCTCCCTCTCCCTCAGCCCCTCCTCCCTGCTTTCTCTCTCTCTCTCTCTATCTTTCTAAATAAATAAAAAAATAAATATCTTAAAAATAAAAACTTTCTACTTAAAAGATCAAAAAAAAAGAATTAAGCTAGAAGATATTAAATCATTTTCCAGTCTTAATATCCCACGATTCCTAAGAAGTTAGTAAGTTTATAGAAATCTTATTTGCTTGTTGGGAAGAACTCACCCTCTCATAAAATGGTTCACCAAATTTTTTTAAAGTAAGTACTAGGATTTCAAGTAAACCTTCGGAATGAGATGGGGTCCCCAAATTTGTGATTCTAATTTGACAACAAGGATTCTATTAAATCATCTAGTGTCCTTTAAACTCCTAAAATTAATTTTGTTCTATGTAAAATTGTATTTTTAGATGTTTCCAATCATAAAGACTTTTAAGAATTTAGATTTAATGTATAAATTATTGTAGTTCACAGTTTCTTTTCCTTTTAAAAATCTTTTTTGTTCTTATTTACATATGGCTGAATAAAACATGGAGTAATATAAACTAATAGGTCAATTTAAACAATATAGCTGCAAACCACTTAGAAAGCATTTATCCTCATGAAGCTTGGTCATGTAATGTATTAAGCCAAGGTGATATGAACCCTGCTATCTATATGCTTTTCTAGGAAAGCCTCACAATTGATGGGGAAAATGTATGCTTTGTTTATAAGTAAACACTAAATATATGTGGATTTTCAGATTGTTTACTTAGAGAAGAGGAAAAATATGGATAGTTTAGAAATATTCATGATTGGGATGTTACTATGTATGGCATTTACTGGGGCTAGAGCACATGACATTTAAATATGTTCTTATCTAAAAAAAATGTTCATTATCCAAATGTGTGATATATTCTAAAAAAACAAAACATGATGGTAAACAAAAATAAATTCCTAAATATGGAGCACTTTTTAGTATGAAGAACTTCTAAGGCCTAGGGATATACTAATTTTGGATAAAATATTTGATTAAGGGAATAATACATGCAAATAATTGCATGTTTAGAACATCTCACTTTACCTCATGTAAAAACTATCTTCTTGAAAGCTGATAAAAAAAGTAAAACTTGATGAGTACAAAAGCCAAATGTGAGTTTTAGAGTTCACTATTGGAAGGTGGCTGAAAAAGAACTGTTAATTTATCAAAATCATGAGATGCTATTGTTAAGGAGAAAACAATACAGGCTTACAGTCCATATTGAAATTTGGAAAAGCTGAGAATGTAGTATATAGTGCATAATAAATTAAGTAAGCTTCTGCCACTCTTTATCTCTCTCCTAAATTAAAAATAAGAAGTCTAATGTTTGTATTATGGTTAGTGTTATAAATGGGAAAAATTTGGTTATTGTAGGAAATCAAGGAGGTAAATGAATAAGATCACTAAAATTTTATCATAAAAACATAAATATTAAAAAATAAATATTAAATAATAAAAATTTGTAAAATTTTGAATTTACTTTCCCGAGGACACTTAGTGTACTATATCTAAACCAGAATTGTTGAATCATGTAGGTTCAAAACAGCATTAATGATCTCGTAGGATAAACAAGTTAAATTAGAGATATTTATGAAAAGCAAGTCTAATATCTTGCTGCTGATTTGTAATAACATCAGGTCAAGTATGTAAAATATGTTGTGGTTAATACAAAGGGATTATGGAGATCAACACGTTTTAATACCAAAATTCTTCCCATAAAATTACACGTATGTGACACTTTCTGTTAGAGCAGTTAATCCCCAAATTTATACATATTGCATGGCATTAATATGTTATAAGGAATAAAAACATCACCCAATATTATATAACATAAACATTTGTAATATAAGAGTCTTCCATGCCACCAATTTTTTTTTTTAATCAAACCATGCAATGAACTCTGAGAAGTAGGCCACTGTTTAAGCACAAGGAGAATCGTATATAGTAGAGCTTTAACCAGCACAGCATTTCATTCAAGAAGACTGCTTCAAGACTTCATTTAAAATTATCAGGGGCACATTATCTGGGTACACAAGAAGAAGCAATTATTGGTTTAATTAGCAGGCATTCACCACATCGCCCTTTTTCTCTTTGTTCGATTGCCAGGCAATTTTCTACAATCATTAAGCAAGGGAACTATAATTCCTCAATGACCTAATCTATAGCTCCTTTTTATCGCATTGGAATATTTTAAAGTTATTTATGACTGTCCTCAATAAGAACTGAGTCCATTGGGCAGAAAACACTTCAGTTTTAAAAATTCAGTAGTCATTGCCATATTGTAAAACTTAATTATATTTAATAATCTATTATGTTTTGTTTTGGATAGATATTTTCCATGAAATCAGGCTTAAGAATATTTGATTGAAAGGGAATGTACATGATTGCTTTTACAATTTGTTTAGATTCTGCAAGTGATGCATGTACCTTTTGCATATATACGTGTTTAAGAGTAAAAATGTGGAACTTAATTTTTAAAAGTAAAGGAACTTTGGTCCCTAACTCACTGAAAACAAAATATAGACAAATAGACTTCTTCCAAGATGTTTTTACAAACTCTGGCAGATAGTCAAGTGAAATTATTTGCCACAATATTAACCACTGATTTAGGTGAATTCTTGAAATTTGAATCTTTGAAATTTGAACTTCCTAGTCTGGCATTAGAAAACAAAACTTAAAAGGCATAAAATTGTTTCTTGCATGAGGCCACAGTTAATACAGGTGTCTGTGGTGCAAAGACACCCAGTGGAGAATTTAGAAGCAGTAAAAATGATGTTTTATATTAAATAATTCATAAAGCAGGCATTGGATCATCAACTGTTATGCGGGTAATTCCCTGGGTGATAAGGGGTCTGGTGCATGTAGCCAGTGCTATAATTTTTACCTCTTCATACCTCATGATCCATGAACATTTTTTACAATGTCTCTAACACATAGAGACTACTATCTGAAATCCCATAGTGATATAAGATCACAAATCTTGTTACATCTATCAGCTTTCAGTGGCTAGAATGTTCTTGTTTGAGGATCGACTCTATATCCCAGTAAGTGCTTCTTCTCCACTGCCCAAAATTAAAGAGCATGTCTCTTTCCAGTTCTGCTCACTCTCCAGTCCACTCTTCAATCACAAGTCTTGGAAAACACAATTCTGATCCTGCTAATCAACCTGGAAGTTCAAATCATAGCCCCCCTTGCTCATATGATGCTTTAGATTTTGATCATCTTTACAACATTGTGTGGTTTCTTTGAGCTTTAAACCAAAGTAGAATAAAGGATCAGTAAAAGTGAGAAAAGTATAAAAATATACTCCTTCTAAAAAACAGTCAGGTTTTTGTTACAATAAATTATATGATAGCCAAATATGAGAGTTGATAAATACCACTTAATAATGCTACTGTTAACAGTCTCCATCAAATAGTTGGCAGTTATATATTTAAGTGGAGTGTGATTTTTGCATTTTTTAAATTTCTGAGTAATACACAAATTATTTCTGTTGTAAGAGGTTCAAAAAATCTAGAAATATATCAAGATAAATGTTAAAGTCCCTTTTTCAGTGACTTCTCTTCCACTGACTCCTCTTTCCCCCCAGGGGTAATTACTATGAACTCTGTTAGCTGTGCATTTTTGTTATCCTGTTTCAATGAGATTAGTACAGACAGAAAGAAAGAAAGAGGGGGAGGAGAGAGGAAAGGAGGCAGGAAGGAAGGAAGGAAAGAAGGGAGTAAGGAAGGAAGGGAGAAAGAAAGAGAGAGAGGAAAGAAGGAAGGAAGGAAAGAAAGAAGGGAGGGAGGGAAGACGGAAGGAAGGAAAGAAGGAAGGAAGGAAGGAAGGAGGGAAAGAAGGAAAAAGAGGAGAGGGGAGGGGAGGAGAGATGGAGGGGAGAGATAGAGGAGAGGAGAGGAAAGGAAAGGAAAGGAAAGAAAAAGAAAGAAAGAAAAAGAAAGAAAAAAAGAAGAAAAGTCAGGTTTATATAAAAGGGACTATACATATTTATCGTATTTATCTGTCTTATCTTTTAGTATTTGCTTTGGAGGTCTTTCTAAATCTGTTTCTGTCTAGCCAGATCCTTTTAACTATAAAATTGTATTCTACAAATTAGACTTCATATCTATAGCCTAGATGTGATGTAATTTATCCAAGTTCTCCTATATAACAAATGTTTGGGTTGTTTTCACTGCCGCACTGAATATATTACACCTAATTTTTGGACAGAAATATAATAAATTATGGAATCTTACTTAATACTTAGAAATGGCCTCAAAGTTCTTCAACATTATGTATATGTCTTACAATATTTGTCCTTTAAGTCTTTTTAAAAACATGTATATATTTATTTGAGAGAGAGAAAGTGAGCATGATGGGGCAGGGGAGAGGCAGATGGGGAAGGAGAGGTAGACTCCCCACTGAGCAGGGAGCTTGATGCCTTCTCAATCCCAGGACCCTGGGATTATGACCCAAGCCTAAAGCTGACGCTTAACCATCTGAGCCACCTAGGTGCACCTCCCTTAAGTCTTAACTTGCAGTATTAATAGACTATAATTTAGGCTTTATTTGTAAAATTTTTGACATTAATTAAAATTATACAAATTTTAAAATGTTTAAAAAATGTGTGCTGTTCACTGAATGGTATATAATACATATATGGTTGGGCTTGTTAATTGTGACCACATTACATATATTTTAAATTATTCATCTGTTTTATATTCTTATTCTTTTTCAATTTCTACAATGTATTTGAGGCATCTTAAAAAATACCACTGTAATTTTTTATTTATAATTTTCCTTCAAAAATATAAAAATTTCCTTGAAAATAAACAGCCATTTATAAGTATTTTAAAATACCATTTATCATTTTATCATTTTTACTTTTAGTCATGGCACGTGTAAAAAGCAGACAGCACTTTTTGTTTGTTTTAACTTAAGTGTTTTGATTACTAATGAGTTGAATTTTTTTTTATTCCTACTACTATGGTGTTTTATATTTTTCGATTTGGCAAAATTTCATCATCTGCTTCCCTAACTCTTCATAAATTCATTCCCCTCTTCCTTTCTTACTTCTTTAATGTGTCCTTTCATTCTTTTAAGTTAGAATGGGCTTTCTTGTTTCTTGGTTTCCATCCTTATTGATTCGATATATTGATGGTATATCTCACTTTTGATCTTCTAATTGTCATCCTCAAATTTTTGTTACTCATATTTGGAAAAGCTAGATTGACATCTAGTGTTAGTAAGTATCATTGAGAATTAAATTCAGTCTTTGAAGATATTTATCAGTTTTCTTCTACTTTATAAAGTTACAGAGAAAACTTTATATACCTCTGTTTCTTTGTTTAATCTTTCAGATGTTCAGATTCTTCTCTGTAATTATGATATAATTGCACCTATATAATGAAATTGTTGTAACAACTGATTGAGATAACAGTTGTGCCTATGTTAATCACCTTAAACATGACAGATGGTTAGCAAATGGCATTTCTCTTATTCCAGTTTCTTATTTTTTTTAATCAGTGTATCTATATTATGATTATAGAGTTACAGATGTCATTATTTTTCTGGAAGAGCCTAGAAATATAATATTTGTATGCTAATGCTCAGCTATACTCTTCAAAACAAATTGTTTCAATATCTTTCTACTATATTGTATGATAAGGACATATAAAAGAAATAGGATTATGATATACCATCGATGTTTCATAAAAATAACAAAATTGCAATAAGATGATAGCTAATTTATGTATTAGCACATAGTGCACCAGTATATATTTGAAAAATATTAAGTATAGAAATATTTTTAATATCATTTAATTATTTGAAATTTTATTGAGCATATTCTTTGGTCAACTTCTGATTGTAGATATCACCAGATATAGGAGAATATTTGCTATCTCAAGCTTTAACACTATGAGGAGTGTGAAAAGTGTATAAAGGTAGAATTATGAAGAAAATCAACACAGCAAGAGGCATAGTTAATGTTCAAGGTACAGATATTCTCCTAAACAATCAAGGAAAATTATAAGAATAAGAAAAAAAGAAGAGGCAGCCAAGTCACGAGGAGCATGACATGGAAGGAACAGATCTGCTCCTAACATCCAGACAATCGGGTATGCTTTATGTGATTTTCATGTTTGGTGCATGACAAAGTGATATGCCAGAACATGGAGTTTTGCTGCTCAATAGAGGGAGATGAGGATACTCTATGGGGCAGGTGTTCAAAGGGATGCAGTGTTTTGGAGTTGGAGAGAGACATGTTCCCACTGAATAGAATGCAGATATTAAAACAGAAAATGTCCCAAATGAGGAGTTGCTTGAGAACAGAGTATTCTATCCAATATAATTGTATACAAATATGGTCAAAATGTAACATCTCAAATTGCTATGGCTTGGGGAATTTAATGTTATTGCACATAAATTAGAATATTTCTAAATTATTAAGTCTTATTTGAAAGTATTTTAATTAAAATGTCCATATTTTAAACTGTAATTTTCTTTGTTTTTCACTCTTTTATGTTGATAATGTTGTTGCATATTTATGTCTTAACCATGTGCCAAGTATAGCATTCATTACACACTGTGAGGAATCCCATATTAAATCCCATCATTATCATGTACTAGATATGTGTAAATTGAAAGTTAGCTTTTCTGTGCCTCAATTTTTTTTCTTTTAAATAGTTATGGTAAGGTCTTAAGGGTTAGAGTGAAAATAAATAAAATAATTTATCCAGTAGCATGTCTGGTGCATATTTGGTTCATAATAAATCATAGTTTCTACATTTTCCACTTACAACTAAAATCTAATTAGTCATAACAATATGGACGAATTTGATTAGGCAGTTACCATTCAGATATGTGCAAACTTGAAATTATTTTATTTTCTTAGTTACATATGTCTTTCTTGGCATTGAACCAATCTGCATTTTCTGGATATAGTCATCTTCTCATAGACAAGCTCTGGTGTGACATGTTGGCAGCATCCTGCCCACAGCCTTATTCAGTGCACACCAGCTTGACCTCCAAATGTCAGCTGCAGTGCTTTGCCTCTGGCTCTCATGCCCCTAGACCCCACTCTAACACCTGCGCAGCAGGCTCTGTGTGTTGTAGAATTAACATCCCTCTCCCCCCCCTCCCCCGCCGACACACACACACTCGGACAGAAACAATGGGAGCTGGTGTTTTAAGACCCCAACTCTGTCACCTGTCAGGTGAGATAATTCTGACATGTGTGTTCCTTGTCGTCTCTAGGAGCATCCCCAGTGAGATGGAGCTCCAGGAGTCCACTCTGGCAGCTGGCCTGATAATGTACCCTTCTCATTTCTCCGTACCTCTCTTTTCACTTCTCAAATAAACTACTTGTACTGCTTCTGGGAAATAACAAATGGATCATCTCACTCAGTCCAGGCCAGTGACTACAAAGCCTAACCTGGTATTACAATTCCAGCTGCTGCCAAGTGTTTCAGTTGCCTAGATAATTCAATATCAAGGCTTTCATTCAAGTGTATTTAGCTCCCTCTCAAAGCTGTCATATGTCTGGTTTCTTTTCAAAGGGTGTGACTCTGTCTGGGAGCAGGCACCAAAAAGAAGAGTCTGATGACATGATTTAGGACACATAAAGACAAATAGGGCAGTGCCAGCCTGTGGTTTCAGCCTGATTTAGAGCCAGTCAGGCGGTCTCGACCCTGCAGTCTCTGCACAGCATGTGTGTGACATATTTGGTGTTCTCCAACAGTACTCTCACCCAGCTGGTTCTTTACTGCCGAGGATTCCAAAGTAGCAGCTGTGGGCTCTTCCCTGCCGCACACCGGCACACGACTGACCCCTTCCCTGTTGGGTATACCGCACCATTTCTGTCCATCATTAAGGATCACAGTCCTTCAAAGAGTCTCAGGAAATGGAGAGGGCCTCTTCTGCTTCTCTGAGTGCCTATCGTTGTCATTTGGCCTGCGTGTGCTGGCTATTCCAGTGACTCTTTCATCTTCCAATATTTCTACCTGAAAAGAAACAAGCAGTAGTTTTCCCCTACCCCCTAAAATCAAACTCTAAACTCTGAAGGACACATGTATCCTCCCTACTTTCAAAACCATTTCCAAGACGATGGTAAGGTTGGGAGGGGTGAGAAGTGTTCCCAAATTCAGCTCTTTTCTGTAAATGACTCCTATCCACTTCTACATCTTTGCTCTTTTGCACAGACAAGTTTGCGTGCAATCCATCTATAATCCACTGGTATGCAGCCGCCTAGGAGCTCAGGCAGTGCTGTATCTAAAACCACAGCCAGCATTGCTATTAATTTAGAATGTGAGATGAAGAGCATTCTTATTCTTAGATGTGGAACCATTCCTCGCAAAGTCCTGTTATTCTGGGAACCATTTGAAATCATTTTGATGAAATCACACACACACACACACACACACACACACACACACACACACACACTTATCTATGATACATAAATATATACATTTATTTATATGAAGTCAGCAACAAACAAAAGTCAGTATATTAGTAATGCAAGCAAAAATATCAATGTAATTTATTGACTGTGGGAGTAATTAGAGTGAGTTCAGGGACAAGAAGCTATTTGTTGCACTTGGTTCTCTTCTTTAGACAGTGCCCATCATGCTTTACAAGATTTGTGCCCACCTGTCTCTCTCACCACACCTTCTGCCATCTCCTACTTGGATAACACTCCCCAGCCATACTGTTCTTTCTGTCCTTGCAAAGAGCAAAATTCCTTCTTCTGCACTAGCTATTCCCTATGCAAGATTTTGAATGTACTATTCCCTGTACTTTTAATATCCATCCGTGATGTCAAAATAAATTTTCAACTGCCTTCTCTTCCTCATCCATTAAATATGCTTAAATACTGAAGTGCAATCGATATCACTTCACACTATTTATTTCATAACACCCATTATAGCTAAATTTTATACAAGTATTTGCTTGTTTATTGTATTTCTTTTCTCATGAGATTATAAATTCTACTTGCTGGACTTCCAGAGTCTAGGCCAGTGTTTGACACATAATGGAGTTCAATAAATATTTGATAAACAGAAGAAAGTATAAATGAACAAAATTTGAACTAAAATGTGGTCAGAATTAGTTTTTGCCCTGCTTAAGATTTTCATTAGAACTGTTTAAGGTTATCATTGTTTTGCTTTATTTGTCACTATAAGCAGGGACAAAAAAATTAGAACTTGAATAGATTAACAATCTTAAAGGAACAATAAAGGAAGCAACATAATTTATGCATTTAATAAACATTTAAATAGGAACATAAACTTTTCACTAGACGCATTGTCAAAGTGAAATAAAAACTTACAATTTAAAATCTTCAGTGCTAATTCAGGTTGATCATCAAAATCCCAGTATTTTATAATGATCTTGAAATGGGATGGCTGTGAAAATACAAACCTTTATCTTCCAAAATGTTTAAATAACCACTTCTTGTTATATAGAGTTAATAATTGCCCTAACCATATAAATTCAGCTTAAATTTAAACCGGAAGAAAAATAAGTTTGCTTAATTTTCTGGGTTATTAAAGTAAAACTAATTTGTTAGAATTAAGCCAAATCTAGCTTTAAGCATTTCATGCTACTACTCAGAAAATAACTAAATGTAATGAATTTTACTTGAACAACTTATTATGTGTGAAGGTGATGGGGAAAAACTGTGCTTTAAGCCGACTGACCAAACTGGCAAGGGAACTCCAGTCCTTGTCTCAGAGCCCTTCCGGTTCTTCTCTCCTACCCTGTTCCTCTCGCGCGCCAGAATGCCAAGTATGCGTGAGGAGGAGGATATAAATTACCCTCCCTGCTTGTGCTCGGGGCTCAGATCTTTGGAGAAGGATCTCCTCTGAGTCCACCGGTGAATAAATCTAATCTCTCTCCTTTCTTAGTCTCTGAGTGCCGCTTGGTTTTTTCACCAGGATCCAGTCCAGGTTCTGCTACATATGGTTCCCTGACCGGGAAACCCAACTGCGCTGGCCTATTGTGCCACCGGTTTGGGACAACGGCGCGGCGATGACAGAACGAGGGGACCGTAAGGGAGAAGACGCGCCCTGCCTAGTTTTGGGCAGTCTCCTGCCCACTCACCTCGGGCCGACCTCGCCCCACTGTTTCCACCGGACCCAAGGGAGACTTGAAAGGAGAGAACTGGTCCCGACGTCAGATTCTGGTAAGGCCGGGCGCCCCAGGAACCACTCTCACCCACCCAGGAGTTATTTAACTTGGTGGATGTGGAGCTTGATCCCCTCCGAGAGACCTCTTAGGTCTCACAGGTAGGGCTTCCCAGGGGGGAAGTCCCTCAGGTCAGGAATCCCCCAAAGAGGGGACCGGAAGGAATTTCCAAAAGGAATTCCACCGGTCAGGGCCTCCGGGCCCTGTAATAACTTCTGGAGTGAGTGCGTGAGTGAATGTGCAGTTTGACTTGACTTGTCGGGTGGACTGATGCTGTGGCTCCTCCGGGAGGGCGGACAGGCAGGGCATCTGACACATCTCTCCTTCGGAGGGACACTCGCCCTTTGTTTGTCTTTGTATCAGCCCAGGGTGGGGGGGTGCATCTGAG
>CM052899.1:76451628-76807013 GCA_028534135.1 Potos flavus | reverse complement strand
GGACTTTCTCCCAGAAACTTGTTATTACTTATTGCGGCAGCCTTAGGGACCTTAAGATGGATTGCTAAATTCATAGAAAACACTATTACCAGGCAAACTGCTGCTCAGATACTAGCTTTGCAAGGCTATCAGCCCATAGTAGATGATAATGATGCCCTATAAACCAGGTGTTTAAAGGGGCATCAAAGGGGGGAATGATGGGGAAAAACTGTACTTTAAGCCAACTGACCAAACTGGCAAGGGAACTCCAGTCCTTGTCTCAGAGCCCTTCCGGTTCTTCTCTCCTACCCTGTTCCTCTCGCGCGCCAGAATGCCAAGTATGCGCGAGGAGGAGGATATAAATTACCCTCCCTGCTTGTGCTCGGGGCTCAGATCTTTGGAGAAGGATCTCCTCTGAGTCCACCGGTGAATAAATCTAATCTCTCTCCTTTCTTAGTCTCTGAGCGCCACTTGGTTTTTCCTCCAGGATCCAGTCCAGGTTCTGCTACAAAGGTTTTTAGAGTTTGTCTAAATTTACTGGGAAGAGGAGTACATTTTTCTCTGTCTTTCTCCTCCACATCTGTACAGTGTTCAAGGTGGTAGATAAAAACACTGAATTGCTTTGGTATTTATTCCTTTTTATCATGTAATCATACAATGTGTAGGGACAAATAAGTACATCTCTGGATGTAAAAATCTAAATAAAGTGATTTCCTAGAAACTAGTATTCTTCTAATTCATTCATTCAACAGATGTTATTTGATCACCAGTGATATGTGGCACTCTTCTAGCATCTGAGACAGAGTAGCGAGTTGTTGGAGCTAATGTGGAGCATGAAATCAGCCATAATACATGGTTTGCTAAAATGTAACAAAGAGGCCACCGGCAGCAAAGGAAGGTTTCAGAGAAGGGCGTGGGCCGTTGGAATGCTGAGGCCTGAGGCCTGTGGGACCACTCTGCCATTCTAATGTGGAATGTTGCTGGGAGTTCCCTTCCCCGAGGCTTTCTTAGCCCAAACAGTCACCCTGTGATCTAAGAGACGTATGCATTGTCCCTTCAGCTACATTTAGTAGAACACAAAGATTAGCATATCATATCTTTCCAGTAAACAGATCCTCCTAGTTTCAGTAAGACCCCTTGTCACATCTAGTGCTTGAGAAACAGTGATAAGGATTTGTCATTGTCCTGAAGGACCAATAAAAGTGGGAGCAAAGAAGAGCAAAGGGTCTTCGTCTCTGAGTGTCTACCCTGTTGCCTTCTCCTCTCTTTCACAGCAAAGTTTGTGGAGTAATCTTTCAATCCTCAGTACAGGGATTGCTGGCCATTCCGGACAGTGAGTAAAACAGACAAAAATCTCATGGAGCTGACAGTTTAAAGGGGAGATCAAACCAATATGTAGTGTTAGATAATGATAAATGTTAGGGAGAAATTATAAAGCAAGAAAACCATGTCTGACTTGTTGGGGAGATGAAATTGTAGATAGGGTAATTTGGCAGATACAGAACATGAAATGATCAAAACTTCAGACTGCACTGATCTGGGTTGCAAATGAAAATCTGTCATTGATAATAAACTCAAATATCTTTCAGATCAAATGAATAGATAGAAATAATATTTGGCTTTCGATGTTATTAAGTGCAAGACAATACAGTTAGGAAAAATAATTTAAACAAGTTTCACGGTTGTGGTTTCTCTCTGTCTACTATAACTTGACATTAGGAATTCAGAATGTAAAATGACTATCTGCCCAATCCAGCGCAGCACTCCCAAAAGACATTTTATGCAATGTTAACATCTCAGGTAATGTATAGAGATTTTGTGAATAAAAGAGTCTATATAATCAATAATCTTTATTTTATAATTTACATATATAAGTGCTAGAAAGCATATTTAATAAATTCATATTCATATGGGAAAATATGATTTTGAAATTTGCTAAATGAGATAACTGATTACCAAGCACCTATAATATTCTAAGTGGTATCTTTAGTAATAAGCTTTAAACATTATGGGCTTTGTCTAAAAAAAAAAAAAAAATCAACATACTATCTAGTCAGTGCTGCATTGACCAATATTGTGTTGTATAAGTTAAATTTTGATAACTTCCTGTACCAACTGTAAAACATTTTCCTGTTTGTTTTAAGCCTTGGTTTTAAGAACTCCTTTTGTTTATCTTAAAGGTTCTATTAATGCAATATAATTTGAAAAGGACCAAAGTTCAAAAAATAGTACAGTTCAAACCATATTTTTTTCAGTAAATAATGTTTATTAAATATTCCATTGTCAGGAAAAAAAAACAATGTAATGTTATTTTGGAGACTGTGTGTCAATCAAAAACCTGCAGATAGGGGCGCCTGGGTGGCTCAGTGGGTTAAAGCCTCTGCCTTCAGCTCAGGTCATGATCTCAGTGTCCTGAGATCGAGCCCCGCATCAGGCTCTCTGCTCAGCAGGGAGCCTGCTTCCTCCTCCTCTCTGCCTGCCTCTCTGCCTACTTGTGATCTCTCTCTCTCTGTTAAATAAATAAATAAAATCTTTAAAAAAAAAAAAAACCTGCAGATACATATATATATACATATACATATGTATATATATACACAGTTATATATTGATGTGACCCCATAGTATGCAGAAGTTCCAGATGAGAAATGATGGATCTTTATTCAAATCTTGAGTTAAAGTTTCATTAATTCCTACACTTTTTCACTCATCATTCATTCACTATTTACTGAGCATATGCCTCATGACCTTAAACTGTGTGAGCTTCTAGAAATATGACCAGGAACAATGCAAACATGGTCCCTGTAAGAAAATACTGGTACTATATATTAAGTGTACACTTTGATTCTAGCCAATTACTCCTTTTACATGAGAACTACTCCTGTATTCTTTTTTTTTTTTTAAGATTTTCTTTATTTAATGAAAGAAAGAGATCACAAGTAGGCAGAGAGGCAGTCAGAGGGAAAGGGGGAAGCAGGGTCCCTGCTGAGCAGAGAGCCCAATGTGGGGCTCCATCCCAGAACCCTGAGATCATGACCTGAGCAGAACGTAGAGGCTTAACCCACTGTGCTACTCAGGCGCCTCTTCTCCTGTATTCTTAACTGGCGTACACCAAGAGAAAGATAACAGAGATGGACAGGGCATTAAATGGTGAGGAGGTGAAAACTGAAGACACGAAGTCTAGTTGAAGGAATCAGACTTTAAATGTCATGATTCAAATGATCCTTTACTCCATTTCTCCATGAACTTTTATCAATCAATCACCAAGTGTGTATTTGCACTCTCCAGCCTTTCTTTCACTGGAACTTATTTATACAGATTTATGATTAATTTGTTTGATTCACATTATAGCAGACTAAAGAGGTAAAAACTACAGTTGAAAGATGCATCATTTTGTATATCTGTACATGATCAAGAATATTACAAAGTTTTTCTCTTGTTCTCTATCATATATTTTCTAGAAAAAGTCGTTTTCCCTACAGCATTATAAGAACAGGAGCTACAAAGGTACAGGAGTTTATATAGAAAATTTATCTGTTACATATTCCTAGAACATTAATATCAATATAAAATTATGACAATATTTAAGAGTAAAAATATTTAAATTTGTACACAACTTTATAGTTAGGGAAGTGGTTACATATAGAATATTTTTCTGAATCCTCAGAAAATTCTTTGCTCTAAGAAGACTTGCTCTAGGTTAAAGAACTAATAAATGGTACATAGTCCATATCAACTTAGTCCATATCAACAAACTTTTCTTGAGTTTTCACCTATTCTTCCAATTAGTTTGCAAACTTCTGATCCTGATACCTGAAGTTCCAACCATACCAATCATTAACATGATCAAAATAAAGCCTTTTAGACTTGGTTATTCTTATTTGCAAATGTGTCCTTGGCTTAGAAATCTCTATGATGAGAGAAGAGCTATTTAGAATTGTTGGTGATATATCACATTTCCTATTGTATATGAATAAATACAAGTTATTTAATCATAAATCATAAAATCTCAGGGTTTGATGGACATAAAGGTCATCTCATCCAATCATCCAGTAAGACTTAAGACGTATGTGCAAGTAAATCCAAGTTATATTAACATACTTGCCCTTTTAAGAAATAGCATGTTTTTATTTGACAAGAAACTGTTTAACCTTTACCAGAAAAAGTAGGTGGTTTAAACAAAAATTTTTCATAAATTAAATTAATATTGCTCCAGGAAGAAAGATTAGTATTTAAAAGTAATAAATAAAATGAAACATTTATCATTTGTCTACTATATTTGGGAAACTGTTCAGCAGTTGGAATCTTATATGCATGCAAAATTCACTCTTGGCTCTCCCCTGACATTTACTCTCCAATGTACTCTCCAATACATGTCAGAGTAAGGTCTGAACCTAGCATGAACTTAGACATCAGTAGACCGGTGAAGTATGTAAAATATACAAAGTTTCTCTTACCCAGTTTGTTCCATTTTCTCTCCCCATCAGTATATTTCAGGTTGTACAATGTTTTAAAACTTATTCTGGGGCTTGATCTAACTCACCCTATCTGTTCATCTCCCTTGAGATAGTAACTGTCACACCTTCTCTTAACTTTCAAAACCAAGCAACTTCCTAACTTAAGCTAATGAGATATATTCCGTTCAACTGAAGATTAGTTCACTACCCTTTCCTTCTCCTAGTTAATTTGTATGCTTTTAAAATGTGCATTCCTGTATTTGTCATTTAAAAATATGTAAAATTTAGCTGGAAATGAAGCGGGTAATGTTTAGACTTGCTTGCTAGAGTCATTAAGGCTTCTTCAAATCACATAGGTAACTTTTGCCTACTCCTTTGTTGTCGTAATTCCAACATAGATTTGATGACATTTAGTTCTATGAAGTAAAAGAAATTTAGGTAAACTGTCACTAAAACAGATGCCTAAATACTTCTTAGTTCTGCTTTTTTTCCATATATTGTTTGTTTCTTGATAAAGTATTCAAAGAACAAGTTTTATCATGCCTGATTTTAGTGGGGTTTTTGAACGTTCTTTGAACTTTGAACTAATGTCTTGTGAAAACTTAAACAATTAGATTCATTATGTCATTCCATAATTATGTGGGTGCTATATCATATGTAACTTTGAAATTATTTTAAAAGTTTGCTTTGTATTACATTTTATCCATTATAATGAAACTCTTAGAAGATCTGAAAGTCACTAGTCTTTTCTTGTGATCATTGTATTCGTTTCAGAGGTTTGTACGTTTTTCAGTGTGATTTAAGTTTATATTAATATGCTACAGATAACATCATTCTTTATTCAGTTTATAAGGTAGACTTTGCCAAATATATAGACTTGGATTTAATTTATTATATTTCTGATTAGAAAGGTTATATGTGCAGTGTATAATTTGTATAAATTAGTGGATCATAATTTAAGTTCTGTAGAGACTTTATTAAATTTATTGTGTATAGAACTTAATTCAATATTTGATATAGAAAGTAATAGAGATTTCAGTAGTTAACATATTCATGACAGTACATATTCATTAGTGGATAACTGATGTATATATATCTCAGTAATAACAACTGCATTAAAATAGAAAATCATTCTCAGAGAAAATAATCACTTTATGTTATACCTTGCCTTACATATATATTTTTATATCCTCACAGTATTTATTACAGAACTTTGCATTGTAGTAAAGTTCTCAGAGATTTGGTCCAATCTGAATAATCATATTATGTTTCTCAGGTATCATTTTTAAAAATCATCTAAGAAATGAACTCAAGAGCAACTAAGGATTTTTTCAGAACAGTATATATTACTCATCATTTTTTCATTTTGAAGAAGACCAAAAATTACTTTTAGGAAACTTAAAACCTTTTTTGAAAATTATTATTAAAGTGTAGTTGACACAGAAATCCTTAAGCATTAATCTGAGTCTCAAAATAAGTCATAATCCAGCCACTGTTGTTGATATTAGATGTTGTATAATTTTGAAATTCCTTGACACAGTCTTCTCTTCCCCCAATCAAATCAGAAAGTTTATATATTGTATATTCTTCCAGATTTTTTTGATAAATTTAGCACCTATACTAATCGTGTAACTGAAGAATTTGACTATAGTTGGAAAAATAAAACAATAGGTATTTCAAATACTCAAATCTTTTACTTTTCCCACAATGCCAGTTGAAAGCTGAGTTTGTGGTAGCATATTGAAATACTAGAAAATATGGGGGAACTGAGGAAGTTCATTAATGAATTAGTAAATGAATGAAAGAAGATGGCACATGAAATAGTCCTTGGAACTTCTGTTTTGACTATTACGGGAATCCTGATTCACTAGAGCACTTTCAAATCAAGTGGTAATGCAGATATCAGAAAGAAGCTTCCTGTCTATATCAGTCAGAGTTCAGCCAAAGAAGCAGAACCAGTAAAATTACATTATACATATACATTAGATACATTGATATATATATATATATATATATAAAATTATGTATCTATATATGGGTATATTATAAGAAACTGGTTTATACAGTTGTGGGGCTGGCTGAACAAGTCAGAGGTTTATAGGGCAGACCTTCAGGAGGGGATGATCATGAACAGAACAGAATGGAACCCCACAGAAATGAGCCAGGGCTATTGTACAAGCGGAATTTTTCTTTCCCTCAAAAAGCCTCTGCCCTGCATCTAAGACCTAATCAGTTAAGTCAGGCACACCAAAGGTAACATCCCTATTTAAGGTAAACTGATTAGCAACTTTAATAAATCTGCAAAATTCCCTACAAGAGCACTTAGGTTAGTGTTTGATTACCTTGGAACTGCAGCCTAACCAAGTGAATAGGTCATGAAGCATCACAATGCTCATCAAAGAGCCCATTCATTATACTTGAATTTATGTCCAATTTTTAACCTATAGAAATGTGGAAGACTATTAGTAAATTTTGCTTTTTTGGAAGAAATGAATAACACTTCTATTGACTGCTCTGCATTCTTGCCTTCTTTCTTTTTGGATATTTAGATCAAACATGGACCCAGACATTTTGGAGTGATATAGCAATGTAATGTTTTAATTTGCCAAGTCACATTCTTTTTTCTTCTTGGTCATTGAGTGTTTTTCCCTTATAGTGCAACCATCATTGTACTAAAGCAGAAGGGGGATAAGTGGATGGACTAAATGACTAAGTCATTTAGGCTACCCAGACTAAACTATGTAGGACACAAAGAAACTTCAGTAAGTGATGTGTGATACAATCACACTAAGTTAATTTGGAATGGACTACACCTGTGTAAGTCTAATAAGGACATAGGAAGGAAATGGTAAATCCTTAAACATTGCTATGAGCAGATCAAAAAGCAGAAACAAACAAAAAATATCACAACTGAATATATGTTAGCATATGGGATTTTGATTGGGATTTTGATGGGGGTTTTGTTGAATCCATGATCAATTAGGGGAGACCTTACATCTTAATAATACTGAGACTCCAGACCAATGAACACAATATATTTTTCCATTTATTTAGGTCTTATTCAGTTTCTTTCAATTATGTTTTACTATTCTCAATGTACCCTCACTCAGATTTTTAAAATAGTTGTATTGTCTATGGATCATGTTGTCTACAGATAAAAAAAAAAAAAAAAAAAAAAAAGTTTTGCTCATTTGTTTCCAGTCTGGATGACTTTTATTTCTTTTTATTGCCTGATTACAATAGTTAGAACCTCAGTACAATGTTGGGTAGAAGTCATGAAATTGGACATCCTTGTCTTGTTCCTGATTTTAGGGGGAAATTTCATCTTTAACCTTTCAGTATGATGTTAGCTATTGATTTTTTCCCAGATGTTCTTGATTATTTTTAAGAAGTACCCTTTTATTTCTATTTTGATGATAATTTTTTTTTTTTAATCAGGAATGGATTTTGTTGAATAATTTTTAACAAACGAAATGATTCTATAGATATTCTTTTTTTGTTTATTAATAAGGTGAATTACATTTTTATTTATTTATTTTTTTTATTTTAAAAGAGCAACCTCCGTTTATGGGAAAACCCCCACATGGTACTTTCTGATATTTTCTCTTGGAAAATGTCTAGGAGAAAATTTAAGAAACTGTCTATAAGAGCTTGTGTGGATTAGGCAAAGATTTATCATACAGAACACAAAGAGCATCAAACAAAAAATAAAAGTTTAGAGAAATTAGACTGCATGAAAATTAAGGATTTCTATTCATCAAAATATTAAGAATGTTAAAAATTTGTGTTACTTTCCAACCAGGGATTTCTATGCTACATAAATAAATAAAACTGTTAATCAAAAATTATGGAGACAATGGGGCGCCTGGGTGGCTCAGTGGGTTAAGCCTCTGCCTTCGGCTCAGGTCATGATCTCAGGGTCCTGGGATCGAGCCCCACATCAGGCTCTCTGCTCGGCAGGGAGCCTGCTTCCCTCTCTTTCTCTCTGCCTGCCTCTCTGCCTACTTGTGATCTCTCTTTCTCTCTCTCTCTGTCAAATAAATAAATAAATAAAATCTTTAAAAAAAAAAAATTGTGGAGACAAGAAACTCAATTTAAAAATGGGCCAAAATTTGTAAGAATACTTTAGTTAAAAAAATACCAGATGGCTAGTATGGAAATTGTTCAGTACTTTACTCATAAGTAAAATGAAAATTAAAATTGTAATGAAATATCAAATAGACTATTAAAAAGACTAGTAATACCAAGTATTGGCAAATATGACACAAACACCTGTATAATTTAAACATTTCGGTGGGCATGAAAGTTGATAAAAAACCCCTGTAGCAAAATTTTAGATTAATATCCACTGAAGCTAAACATTTTCTTTTTTTCTTCTTCACTCAGAAATCTCAAATATATATTATGTAATATATATGAGTATTATCTGTTAAAATAAGTGAAATATTCACCAAGAAAACATGTACCGGACTGTTCATAGCAGTTCATATTCCCAAAACCAAGTGAATACCCTTCAAAAGTATATTCAATAATAGAACCATGGTGGTGTTATACAAATATGACACAATAATAAAAAAAGAAAGTATTGCCACACAGAACAATACGAATGAAGTTCATATGACAATGAGGTGAATAAACCACAACTAATGAGTCCATACTGTCTGATTCTGTTTTATTAAGTTCAAGAGACAAAGCTAATATAAGTGATAGAAGCCAGAATATTGGTTTTTAAGTAATTACATCTCGAAAAAATTTCTATGTGCTATCAAACTACAGATTTATATTTCTGCAACTATTTTCAGAGTCAGGAATTTTTTTTTTCCCTGAAGTACAAAGCTCCAAAGAGGAAATAAAACAAACAAAAATGGCATGAAATTCAAGTTATGTCTGGATATAAAATATGAAATATGGAAAAAATGCAAGTCAAAAAGGCACTTATTGGTAAACTAGTGATATACAACATTAAGTAATTCAGGCTACCTTAGGCAAACATGGAATTCACTTGGTGATTATCACAGAGTCCCAGATGGAAAATAGTTTGGTGGTATAAGCTTTAAGGGTGCTCCCAGATCTGGGCAGCAGGTACCATATCAAAGTCCAGGCACAGAAACAATTTTCTCACAGTTCATATCATCCACACATCCGTTCTTCACTGAGTCCTAACGTATGTGTGAGTATGTGGGAGAGGGTGATTCTCAGAAAGAGCAGATGGGCTGAGCACAGGAACATATCAGGTCCTCAGGCAGTGGGAGTGGGGCTTTGGGGTGAATATGGTCCTTTATGCTTTGGATGGTAGACTCACTCTTGCTCTGTGATGACCCACATAGAGAAGATTAGTCTTGGGGTGGGGGTAGAGTTTGTTAGGTGCTTGACACTCACTATGAGAGACAATGAAAAGTTTGAGGGAGTAATTGAGGGGTAAGTTCAAATGCATTGTCTGTGTCTAAATCTGCTTTAGTTAGCTCTTAAAATGCCAAGAGGTTGAGAATAGAATGCATGTTTCTGGGTGGAGCTTGATCAAACTAATAATGTTACTCTTGATAATCACAGCTGCCTTTGAAAAATGGAAAATTGCCCTCCAGGTATAAAGTATTAAAATTATTATAAACCATTGAAGGAGAAGCGATTCACTACCGAGTGAATTAACATGCATCTACTTAATTAGCCTTAATAAGTATAAATAAACTATCGTTTAGTTTTATGAGGTAGCAGTATATTTCCTAAAATAAATAATTTAACTGATATTTAGATATATAGTATTTAATGCTGCAGAAAAAACATACATTAATAATCTCATTTATGAAGAATAAATATGAAATACTTAGTAACTAGCTAAAGCATAAAAAGTACTTTCAGCAAATTTATGAGTAATAACAAATGATATAATATAAATATTTATAAAATTTCTTTAATATAAACCAGGTAATCTTGTGTAAAAATACCTGTTTTCAGGTTTTAGGAGTGAAATACTAGACATAAAATCTTAAGAATTTCAAACACATTAAAAAGTGGCATTATTGCCAATCGGTTTTATTACAAAAGAAGAAATGTATCTAGTTTATACAAATGCTAAAAACTATATTGATATTTTTGGAAACAGCTATTAAAAATAGAATTATGGTAACAAAGAGGGTTGGAAACTATGCTTTATCTTATTCAAATCTAATATTAATTCCTTTGTTTAAAGATTGTCCGTAGTTTAGGTGTCTTGAACATTTTCAAGTTACTTAATACTTAAGACCAAAATTTAAAAATCTCACCTATTGTTCTTCTTAGGTATGCAATTAAGATGTAAACTTTAGCTTAATATATGAGCTAAAGTACCGATATGACTCTCCTTCCTAAGCCCCACTACCGTGAGTGAGAAACCAAATATCATTTCTACATAAAGATAAATAAAAAATGGTCATTTTTTTATTTATGAAAGGAAAAGGTTATTTTTTCTGTGCTTCTCCAGAAGTTAAGTTCAATTTTGGAGTTTAAGGTGGGGAGAAGAATCATTTTTATCCCTAGCTTATTATTTACTACAAAATAGAAATGAGGTGTGATTTATGCAGTACATTAGATACAGCCTTACTGTTCTCAAAAATTGATAAATTACTAAATAAATGAAGATATCCTAAAGCTGATCATAACCTGCTATTAAGGCATACTTAAAATAGATAGTACCCCGCTGGTTCTCATAGGCACCAACATATTTCTAGTAATTCAGAGTAAGAGATTTAGTTGAATTGCTAATTGCATACATGAAACTAGGTCATATAATTTGCCATTGAATTAATTATATAAATACAAGTGAGTTGTGCCACATTTTGTATTTTAGCAAGTTAGCATCTTGGTTTTGATAGTTTGCACCTTAAAAGAATATTTTATTTTTATTCAGAGGAAGATTTGCCAAAAGCATGAATACTATTTTTCAGTACAAAATTCTAAAACGTATTTTTTTCACATATACAATGTATACCTCTCACTATTCCTCTTTAAAGATAGCACAGGATTAAGATATGAAGGTTAAAGTTAAATTTTAGTACTGGAGACAAAATGGTATTATTATGACAGATGGAGAAGTGATATTGAAAATTATTTAACATGGTTTTAAGGCTAAGAGAGATATTATTATTATAAACCACTTTTCACTTTTGATTTGAGAAATAGACTAAATATGTATATGGTAGGAGATATATTTGCCAAAAATAAATAAATAAGAGATTTTTCAGAACCATGTGCAAGTCTGTACTATGTCCTCTTTAAATCATGTTCTCTAAGTCCATTATTTCCACATGAATTCCAAGTTCACATTTCTAGTGTAAATATATGTATATAATATGTCATTTTATGCAGAGTAAATTTCATTTTGATAAGAATGATGTCATTGAATATATATTTCTATAAAATGCTTATTTAAATTTTATTGTTCTTTTTTAACATTTGAAAGGTATAAAAACAGCGAATATACAAATTTGAGTTTTCATGATAAGATTATATATTCTTTTGGAATTATTATTTACTTTATAAATATAATCATAATAAATTAAAAGTACTAAAAATGAATATGTGTGAAGGAAATTTGAACACATACATTCATATTTTTAAGGATTTTCAGAAACGTAATTCTATTCTCAGTACTGTGACAAACGTGGGAAAAGGGAATTTAAGAGTATATGTACATATCCCATAAAAGATGAATGATTCTCAGGATACTGATCAGTTTACTATTTCTTTTTGCTTTTATTTATTTATTTATTTTTAAATTAACATATAATGTATTATTTGTTTCAGGGGTACAGGTCTGTGATTCATCAGTCTTGCACAATTCACAGCACTCACCATTGCACATACCCTCCCCAATGACCATCACCCAGCCACCCCATCCCTCTCACCGCCTTCCCCTCCAGCAACCCTCAGTTTGTTTCCTGAGATTAAGAGTCTCTTATGGTTTGTCTCCCTCCCCAATCCCATCTTGTTTCATTTTTCCCTCCCTTCCCTCACGACACCCCTCCCTACCTCTCAAATTCCTCATATCAGTGAGATCGTATGATGATTGTCTTTCTCTGATTGACTTATTTCGCTTAGCATCATACCTTCGAGTTCCATCGACATCATTGCAAATGGCAAGATTTCATTTTTTTTGATGGCTGCATAGTATCCCATTGTATATATACCACATCTTCTTTATCCATTCATCTGTTGATGGACATCTAGGCTCTTTCTATAGTTTGGCTATTTTTGTGGACATTGCTGCTATAAACATTTGGGTGCCTGTGCCCCTTCAGATCACTACATTTGTATCTTTAGGGTAAACACCCAGTAGTGCAATTTCTGGGTTGTAGGGTAGCTCGATTTTCAACTTTTTGGGGAACCTCCATACTGTTTTCCAGAGTGGCTGTACCAGCTTGCATTCCCACCAAGAGTGTAGGAGAGTTCCCCTTTCTCCACATCCTCGCCAACGCCTGTCATTTCCTGACTCGTTAATTTTAGCCACTCTGACTGGTGTGAGCTGGTATCTCACTGTGTCTTTGATTTGTATTTGCCTGATGCCGAGTGATGTTGAGCACCTTTTCATGTGTCTGTTGGCCATTTGGATGTCTTCTTTGCAGGAATGTCTGATCGTGTCTTCTGCCCATTTCTTGATTGCATTATTTGTTCTTTGGGTGTTGAGTTTGAGAAGTTCTTTATAGATTTTGGATACCAGCCCTTTATCTGATATATCATTTGCAAATATCTTTTCCCATTCTGTCAGTTGTCTTTCGGTTTTGTTGACTGTTTCCTTTGCTGTGCAAAAGCTTTTATTCTTGAAGTCCCAATAGTTCATTTTGCCCTTGCTTCCCTTGCCTTTGACAACGTTTCTAGGAAGAGGTTGCTGTGGCTGAGGTCGAAGAGGTTGCTGCCAGTATTCTTAAATATTTTGATGGATTCCTGTCTCACATTGAGGTCTTTCATCCATTTTGAGTCTATTTTTGTGTGTGGTGTAAGGAAATGGTCCAGTTTCATTCTTCTGCATGTGGCTGTCCAATTTTCCCATCACCACTTGTTGAAAAGTCTGTCTTTTTTCCATTGGACAGTCTTCCCTGCTTTGTTGAAGATTAGTAGACCATAGAGTTGAGGGTCCATTTCTGGGCTCTCTATTCTGTTCCATTGATCTATGCATCTGTTTTTGTGCCAGTACCATACTGTCTTGATGATTACAGCTTTGTAATAGAGCTTGAAGTCTGGAATTGTGATGCACCAACTTTGGTTTTCTTTTTCAACATTCCTCTGGCTATTCGGGGTCTTTTCTGGTTCCATATAAATTTTAGGATTATTTGTTCCATTTCTTTGAAAAAAGTTGATGGTATTTTGATAGAAATTGCATCAAATGTGTAGGTTGCTCTAGGTAGCATAGATATTTTCACAATATTTGTTCTTCCAATCCATGAATGTGGAACTTTTTTCCATTTTTTTGTGTCTTCCTCAATTTCTCTCACGAGTACGTTATAGTTTTCTGAGTACAGATTCTTTGCCTCTTTGATTAGATTTATCCCTAGGTATCTTATGGTTTTGGGTGCAATTATAAAGGGGATCAATTCCTCAATTTCTCTTCCTTCTGTCTTGTTGTAGGTGTATAGAAATGCAACTGATTTCTGTGTATTGATTTTATATCCTGACACCTTACTGAATTCCTGTATGAGTTCCAGCAATTTTGGAGTGGAGTCTTTTGGGTTTTCCACATAAAGTATCATATCGTCTGCAAAGAGTGAGAGTTTGACTTCTTGATTTGTGGATGTTGAGCCAATCTTTCAGCCCAGTTCACTATTTTTCAATATATAAATTAAAGGTAAATATATATTGGTCAAATATAAATATTGATTTTTTTCATATTAATGTTAATTACTATTATGAGTACTTTATTAGCTGACAATCTATGTACCTCGTGTAATCTGATTTAAACCAAGCAAATTATTATCCACTACCAAACTTGTTTTCCATACACACACACACACACACACACACACACACACACACACACGTAGCCCGTAAATTTATAGAACATATACTGTAAATGAACTTTCATTTGCATAAAATCTATGTATCGCTTCTTTTTCCTAATTTTCATATAGATGAACTTACGATAATGTTGTTATATCACCCATTTGTGATATCCAGAATAATATGACTGGCAATGTTGGTGGACATTTATAAATAAAGTTGTATAGTTCATGTATATATATGAAAGTGTTAACACATCACTTTCTAGCTTGCGTATAAAGCTGAAAAATCAAGACCTCCAAGTTTTTGAAGGTTAAAAATAATTTCATAGGAAAACTACATCACTAAGTTTTCAGTCATCCAGCATTATTAGCTTTATATCAGGCCTAACTCTTGATATGGTTTGAGGTGTTACAGATATGGGGGCAAATTTGAGAAGAAAAGTATTATTTAAAGGTAGAATATAAGTAAAAATATGGCAGATTATAAAAAAATTATAAGAAAGTTCTTAAGCATTTTTTTATCACACAAAATTTTATAAAGAAATCAAATCTTGCTGCAAGGATGACTCTTATTTGTGACTTAAGAACACTGAGAGTTTAAGTGAGATTATATTATATACATTGATGTTTAATTTATATCATTAATTTAAATGGAAAAATCCTGAACTGATCTTTATGATTCTCGATTTTATGTCTCATAAAATAGTTGAATATTACTATATAATACATTATGAGTAATATAAATATAACTTTACTGAATTTAATGAAGATGTAATACAAGAAGAAATAGAGGAATACTTTTTTAAATAGTTTATTTTCCAATTTTACAATAGTAACAACAATAAAATTGCTCACCAGCATCAATAATATTATTTGCTTTCTTGTGCCTTCTCTCTCATTTTATGTACTAGTAATTTAAAAAGTAAAGAGGCAAGACAATTTCAATCATATACTTTTTCCTTTGAAAAAATCTTCTGGAAAATTTTTGTTTAGAATGACTGTCTGCATAAATAGCTCTGATTTGGAACTGAAAACTGCTAAATCTTATTTTTAGTAGTCTTCCAGAAGCCGAGTTGGTAGATACCTCTATAAGAATTGTATTAATTTACTTGGATGAATAAAATATCAATTTTTCAAAACCTGGTTCTACAGAAACATCATGGTCCAGATCCTAATGAATAGTAGCAGTGATGATGATGAGGGTATTGATAAAGAAATAGTTACCATTTTCTTGGAAGTTTAGGATGAGATAGTCTCTATATTGTGTCCTTTAAATTTTTAGCACTTCGAATTCTCTTATTCACTCTACAGTTGATACAGCTGAGGATCAAAAACAATAAACTGAAACTCAGAAAATTTAGAAAGTGTGTGAAAATACACAGCTGCAAGTGACAGACACACAAGTTAAGCGATGATTAACGCAAGAGTTCATGCTATTTCCACTATATCACATGGCCTTAATCTTCTTGTGAATTAGGAGGATAAAACATGAAAATTAATATGATACAATATAAAGTGCAAAATTAGTATTAATATGAGAGCTTCTAAATCTGCAGAGAAAATATTAAACAGATAAACTTTATAAACCTTGAGCACATAACTAGCAGAAATATTTTAGTATTGTAAGCATTATCTATAATAGAAAAAATATATACACACACAAATATGTCTTTCATTACTAAAGTAACTTACTACTAAAGATAGTAAAATTTACTACCAAAGATTCTTAACACTTCCAAATTCATGTTATCAGCAGCAACCTTTGTAACCTGGCAGCCATCTTCTCCCTCCGGGATGGCCTGGTGGGCCTTGGAAATGATGGCCTGCTACCAATTAATGTTAATGTTTCCTCTCCTGATATTTCAGGCATTTTTCTATATATTCTCTTTCAGAGCATAAAATAAATGGATAGAATGGCACCAGAGTGATCTTTTAGATATTACATCAGCTCACATCAACCTTCCATAGGAAACATTTGGAAAATACAAACTCTATATCTTGGTTTATAGCCAGTGCAACAGTTTGACCTGTTATGCCTAGTAAATCATGGTTTGTTTACGCCTCAAGGACAAGAATTGTCCTGTTCAGCTCTGAATTACGTGGATAGCCCACCGAAGAGCACATGTGTGATCTGACCCTGCTTTCCTATCCCACCTCAGTATTTACCACTTTCTCCTATGCTCTTACCTGCCAGCCACACTCAGCATGATGATTTTTGGAACATATCAGGGTAATTCTGCTCTCATTACATTACTGTAGTTAGATATTCCTATATTCTTCTCTCTCATATTTTATAATGGTTTTCTCCTTCATATCTTTGTGTTGCTATCTGTTAAAACCTCCCAAAGAAGCTTTTCCTGGCAATCATTTTTAAAAGAACTCCCATCCTATCACTCACTGCTGCTTACTCTGCTTCATCTTCTTCCTGGCACTTGAGTTTTGTTTATATTTTTAGTAGCTGATTTTCAGCTTCATTCATTATAACATAAGCAAACTCTATGAAGGAACATGTCTTTCTTACTCACTATTGTATCTCAAGAACTGAGCTAGGCACATTCTAGAATGAGCTAACCAAAAATGTTTTAAATTAGTGAATAATGAGTAATCTGGCAAAAAGGTCATTAACTTCTTGTTTTATTCTGCTAGCTAACTGGGAGAGGAAAATTGCAGACACACATTTCTAGAATTACTTCTGAGTGTTTGCTTTAATAATACCTTCTAAATTTTCTTTCCTTTTAATTTTGTGCTTTATAGAATGCTTTCTTAATGCTGTGGTTACAAGGAAGTATTATTTAAATGCTATATCTCCTGAAATTAAGGAAACTTTTCTTTTGGAAATCTTAATACATCTTAAAAAGTATTCTTAAAAAAAATTCATCATAAGTAGGTCACGCAAAATGGGATAATGTAACAAATACACTGTACTGTTACAAAATTTGAAAAAAATGATGGATGTTTCTCAAATATCTGTAAAATGCTTTTGCTTAGTTTAATCTGTAAGACATTTTCAAGGAGATCTTTACAAATAAATTTATGATTCTTTAAAATGATATGGCATTTCTGTTTTAGACAATGGCAAAAATTAAATATGTGAGAAAAGGGTACCTGGGTGGCTCAGTCTGTTAAGCGTCTGTCTTTGGCTCAGCTCATGATCCCGGGGTCCTGGGATGGAGCCCTACATCAGGCTCCCTCCTCAGCAGGGAGCCTGTTTCTCCATCTCCTTGTGCCTCTCTACCTGCTGTGCTCTCTCTCTCTTTCTGTGTCAAATAAATAAATAAATAAATAAATAAATAAATAAATAAATAAGAAAATCCCCCAAACAAAGCACCTAGAATTGCTGCATGAATAAAACAAATATCGTTTCAATTGAATGGTTATAAATAAAATTTCCAAGGCTCAAAAGGAGCAGGACATCGAAACCTGAGTGGATGAGCAAGAAAGAAACCTCCAGGTAGTATTCACATTTAGCAAGACCTAGAGCCTTAAGTTTTAAAACAGCAAAGGGACAGGAGGAGCCTTTGTATCAGCACACAGAATGGGGAAAGGGGGATGGAAGAGAGACCCTTGCACATTGCAGAGTCCCTTCAGGAAATAGTATCAGGAGAGGGTTTGCTAGAAAAAAAAAAAATCTATTTGCCAGAAAATGGAAAGAATAAACCAGCTTTAGTTTTCAGAATTGGATCTACACCAGGAAAAAATTCTCCACTAAGAACTTATAATCAGAGTTTGGCCATGATATTCATTGGTTTTTGGCTTCACAGTGTTGTATGGAATTTAGCAAGAGAAAAGACCTGAAGGATTCTGCTTTGAAATAATATTTATGAGGGTAATATACCTTCTTATAAAAAATCAGATAAGGGTATTAAGGAAAAGTAAATTACCCACCAATCTTATCACATGCATAAATGCAATTTATAGAACTAACAGGATAAAATAAAAATGACTTCTCAAGACATTAAAAAGACATTAAGCTACTGAAAAGATATTCCAAAACAAATATAGGAAAAATACATGTAATGTTCAAATATTATTGGCATTTATATCAAAATAATAAACCATATTATATAGTTTACTATCACCAAATCCATTCCACAGTGTATAGTAAAACAGGAAAAAATAAAATGTAAGGATTAGAAAGAAAGAATGATGTCTATAGTCACATATAATTTATCAGTATAGAAAAGTTGAAAAAGAATATATAAGCCAATTGCTAGAATTAAGGTGGTGATTCAGCAAACTTGTTTGATATAATATCAGTATGTAATACCATTTGCATTTTCTACACCAAAACAATAGAACGTGAATATTTTCTAAAATGATGCTATTTATAAGATCTTCCCGAAAACATGATACCAAATATTTAATCTAAAAAATGAAGAACTTCATTTAAATGAATATTAGTACACGAATGGAACAGGATTATGGGTAAAGGATAACTAGACAACAATTAGAAATGTTTTAATTATCCATGTGAAAATATTTAAATGTTTAATTATCCATGTGAAAATATAAAATAAATCCCTACCTTGCACCAGACAAAAATCAGTTTCTATTGGATATATACTTTAAGATAAAAAGCACAATATAAAAAATACAAATAATTTCCAAGGGAACATCTTTATATTAAGCATTAATAATAAAGAAATATCTAAACTTTGGCTATATGAAATTTTAAACCCAGGATATCAAAAGACACAATAAAAGAGCTAATGGGAAAAAAAAAAAAAGCTAATGGGACAGCTACATTTAAGAAAAATATATTACAAAATATTGGTGTTAATAGAAATGATTATACATATATATATATAATTTATTTAATAATATATGAAGAACTTCAATGAGTCAATAAATAAAATATGATGGAAAAACAGATAAAAGATATGGCAAAGCTATATACAGAAAAAACCCTAAGTAGTCAATAAATATGTGAAATAAATCATAATATCATATCACAAAAACGTAAACTAGAACTATAGAGATAAAATGTCATTCCCAAGATATGGACAACTCTAAAAATCTGAAAATAGTTCATGTGGCACCACTGATATGGTAATTGGAAAATTCATGAACTGCTGATACAAATGTGATTTGGTACAACAACCTTTGAAAGCTCTTGAACAAGATCTATTGACTTTGAAAACATCCTTTATTTCATTACTACTAAAATTTTTTTCCTAAGAATGTATACCGGGAAATTCTCACAGGTGTACAACAACAGAGGAATAGATGTAATGAGAAAAACAACAAATCATGAATGAAACAGAGCCATACTTATCAACATGGACATAGCTCAATCAATTTTGAGGGTGAAGAAACTCAAATTCTAGTAGAATTCAGAGAACATAGTACCAGCTACACAAACTCCTAAAACACGAAAGAGTAACTCATTATTTAGGACTGTTTTTCATGTATATGGTAAAAATACAAAGAAACGTGTTGAAATGATAACCCTTAAAGATTGTATTGCTCTTCTGTCGGGGAAGTGGTGAGTAGTAAGGATTCTGATTTAAGAAGAGGACACAAATATCTCAATTCTTAAGTTCAATGGTGGGTACACAGATATTTGACATGAAATTCTTCTTACATGGAATATCCTTTTGTAGGATCCAAAATAAAAAAATACAAAATAATAACATTAAAATTATGAACTGACATCTCAACTTCTTTGCTGGTAAAGTAAGTCCACTCTCAAATCATCCAACCTCTACTCAGGGAAGCAGCATTCTTTTTTTTCTTTTTCCTAGGGTTGCCACTGACTAAATTTAGAATTATTACACCATCTTAAAGCCAGTTGTAACTTGACCTCTATTCAAACAGAGATAATCCTTAAGGGCTGGCCCCTAAGATTTCAAAGAAGTTGGCATTTAACCTACTAGACAAGATATCAGGTTTCCTTATAATTAATTTTCATGTTTTAATAACTGGTAGGTCAAACAATCCTTAATACATTATCCTTCCTTTTTCATAATTTTCTGCCTCTTCTTAAATAATTTTTGTTAACGTCTTACAAATTGTAGAGCAAATTTTTCTAGTTTTAAAAGACAGTGTCCTGTAGTGACATCTGTTGGAATTTCTTTTAGTTAATAACAGAATGATCAAGTAACAGAATAATGAAATGTTTATGATATATACCTACAGTGACACAATTACATGTTTCTGCCCCATCTCCCTCCTTTTACTGGGATACCAAATGAGGTCCAGGAAGGCTTCTGCTCCCACTCATGCATGTTAAATCTGCTGATCTAAACAAGTATTTGAGGATATATACTTACAAGGACTAGATTTTCTTCCACTTATCTGATAACTGCACCATCAGGCATTCTCTTTAGGTTTCCTTTTACACTATACTTTGATCTCCCTTGCACTTGACAGCTGGTTCTCGTGAACTTTGAAAAGTTCATTATCTTAAACATCGAATTTTCTAACTGCTTCTTCCATCTATAAACCCTGCAGTGTTGTACAATCATTAGAAAGGAGTAGTAGATATGATACACAGTACAAAGTGGGTAAATCAGTAATATCAAGTTTTCCCAATACCATTTGTTGAAGAGAGACTGTCTTTTTCCCATTGGACATTCTTTCCTGCTTTGTTGAATATTAATTGACTATAAAGTTGTGGGTTCATTTCTGGGTTTTCTATTCTGTTATATTGATCTATGTGTCTATTTTTGTGCTAATACCATAATGCTTTAATCACTACAGCTTTGTAATATAACTTGAAGTCAAAATTGTGATGCCTCCAGCTTTGCTTTCCTTTTTCAAGTTTGCTTTGGCTATTCAGAGTCTTTCGTGGTTCCACATAACTTTTACAATTGTTTGCTCTTGCTCAGTGAAAAATGTTGGTGGCATTTTGATAGGGATTGCATTAAATGTGTAGATCGCTTTGGGTAGTATAGACATTTTAACAATATTTGTTCTTCTAATCCATGAGCATGGAATGTTTTTCCATTTCTTTGTGTCACTTTCAATTTCTTTCATCAATATTTTATAGTTTTCAGAATACAGATGAGGTTTATTCCTGGAATTTTATTGTTTCTGGTGCAATTGTAAATGAGATTCATTTGTTAATTTCTCTTTCTGCTGCAACCTACAGAATGCGAGAAGATATTTGCAAATGACATAGGTGATAAAGAGTTACTATCCAAAATATACAAAGAACTTATAAAATTCAACACTCAAAAAACAAATAATCTAATTAAAAATGGGCAGAAGACATGAATAGACATTTTTGCAAGAAGACATACAGATGGCCGACAGACAAAAGACGCTCAACATCACTGATAATCAGGGAAGTGCAAATCAAAACTACAATGAGATATCACCTCACATTTGTCAGAATGGCTAACATCAACAACACAAGAAATAACCAGTTAGCAAGGATGAAGGGAAAGGAGAAACCTCTAGCACCGTTGGTGGGGATGCAAACTGGTGCAGCCCCTCTGGAAAAAACAGTATGGAGCTTGCTCAAAAAGTTAAAAATAGAACTACCCTACAATGCAGCAATTGCATTCTAGATATTTACCCAAAGAATACAAAAATACTAATTCAAAGAGATATGTGCACCTCGATGTTTATAGCAGAATTATCTACAATAGCCGAATCATGAAAACAGCACAATTGTTGTCCATTGACTGACAAATGGATAAAGAAGAGGTACACACACACACACACACACACACACACACACACAATGGAATATTATTCATCCATAAAAATTGAAATATTTCCATTTGAAATAACAGGGATGGAGCTAGAGAGTATTATGCTAAGTGAAATAAATCAGTCAGAGAAAGACAAGTGCTATATTATTCCACTTATATGTGGAATTTAAGAAATAAAACAAATGAGCAAAGGGGAAAAGAGAGAGAGAGACAAACCAATAATTAGACTCTTAACTATGGAAAACAAACTGATGGTTACCAGAGGGGAGGTGGGTAGGGAGATGGGTGAAATAAGTGATGGGGACTAAGGAGGGCAATGGCTGTGATGAGCACCAGGTGTTATTTGGAAGTGTTGAATCACTAAATTGTACAGCTGAAACTAATTTTACACTGTATGTTAATTAACTGGAATTTAAATAAACTTTAAAAAGCTTTATTTCTATAAGTGAGTTCAAAAGAATACCTACAAGTCTCAAATGCTATGAATGAAAAATATGCACCGTATCCATTTAAATCCAATTTATATGATGCTAGAGTAAAGAACTGACTACTTATTAAAACAAGATAGAAATCTCTGAGCCTGTGGGAAGAACACAACTAAACATTATTAGCATTTCTGGGGGCTGTTCTCTATTATTTTCTAAAATGCAATTGAAGCTTCATTTAAATACATTCAATTATAAAATTTGTTTTATTACAAAAATAACTGCATAAATCTTACACCTTGGGGAGGAAAATGAACCATGAAAATATCTCTAAAGACAATTCCAAATACTTTACAGAACTTGTGTTATTCCAAAGTAGCATAAAGCTGCCACTTCCAACCTTCACTATATTCTTACTTAAGAGAAAAAAAAAACTATTTATTTGACATATAATGGTAGTTCTGTCTTGGCAGTGACTTTCTACATCACGTATTTTCATTCCCTTGGCAACCATGTGGCCAATTTTATTATTTTCAAAGTTAGGTACTCTGTCTTGCTTGAATGATTAGGTAAAAAACATCAAAATATTCAATAAATATTTATTAAAAAGCAGTTATAAACTAGTTACTGCATAGACAAAGGAGATACAAAGCAGACAAAAAGGTGACATGTAACATGGTGACTGGGAAGAAATAAACATTGACTGGCCAGTGGAATTAATTTTTGTTCTTCATAATTACATTATGAAGCCAGTATAAACAAGCAGTTGAAGGGAGAATATGAAAGATTGTCCCAGAAATGGAGAGGAAAAAGGATAAGCTTGACTGTAGGAGGTTGAAGCTCTTGGATTTTCAATTTGAGAAATTCTTCTCAAGCTTGGAAGGGTACAGGGGTTTGGCAGGATTTTGTAGCCCTGTTCCCATATCAAGGCCAAAGAAAGCCTTTGGATAACTGTCCAGGCCTTATCAGCCTTATCATTACTCAGGCCTCACATTCTTGGAAAGAGATATTCTCAGAATTTTTACCAACATTTTCCATAGAGGCTATAAGTTGTAATTCCTTCCTCATTCACACTCCCGACTTCACTTCATTTAAAGCCAGAAGTCCAAATCTTTCAGGTGAGGCTGGTTATCAATAAATATATCACATAGCTCTGCATATGTCACCATTCAATTTAAGTTGCAACCCCCTTTCTTACTCCCAAATATGTCATCCATTCATTTTGTAACTTACAAGCTGTCATCAACAAAATCACCCTTTACTTCTCAGAATGTTTTCTTTACCTTCTCATTCAAGGTGAAGTTGGCTCTTTCCTGAGTATCTAGCTTTCCCTGAAGTCATCTTGGCAATTAATTAACTCTTCTAATTTTCCCGTTGATAAATTAACACAGGACCTGGGATGGATGTCGGCATTGTTATTGCTCATAATAACTGGTTCCATGTTTTCCTCCCTCCTCCATCAAAAAAATTCAGCTCTATTGATGGACATGCCAACAGACTGTGTAAGTCAGCCCCACTCATTTGATACCTACCTATCCCTGGGGCATTTATCACCATTAATTGCAGGTTTCTGCTCTGTTTTCCTTGTCTTTCTCTCCACCAGTACTGTCTTAACCCATTGCGGCAGCTAGAACAAAACACAACAGCCTGGGTTGCTCCCGGACAATAGCAATTTATTTCTCATGGTCAGGTGAGGGTCCTATTTGGGGATACGAGAGAGAGCTAGGAAATGCTATGGAATCTCTTTTATTAGAGAATTAATCCCATTCATGAGGGTTCAACAATCCACATAATCATCTCCTAAAGACCTCACTTACTAATACCATCAACTTTGGGGGTTAGAATGTGAACACAAATATGCTTAAAACTTTCTCAAAAAAACAATAATAAAACATTCTAAACTTCATATCCCTTTTCATTACTGCCCTATTTCTCTCCAGCTTTTAAAGGGATACATTTAAATAGTACTATTATTAATACAAATCCTATCATTTTTTATTGTTTATAGTAGACTTAAAGCAAGCACTATTTTTATTACTTCACATGCCCTGACTCATTTGTTTTGACTTTCTCTTTTCCTTCTTTACATTTTTCTTGCTCTTGAACCCCCTATAGTCAGGCTTTCTTCCCAACCACTCTAATGAACTGCCCTTTATCCTTTCCCTCTTTGTCTTAATAACCTCAATATTGATATATCATATTGGTCTGCCTTTCATTTTATATCCAGGTGGCCTTTATTATTATGAATTCTTTTCTACTCTTTGAGACCCTCTATTCACTTGGTTTCTGGGGTACCACAGACTCCTAGTTTTCTTTATGCCTCATCAGCTGCTCACCTGATGGTTTTCTACTTATTTTGCAACTTTTCTTTTCTCAGCTTTAAAGGAGAGAGTACCTGGAATGAGACATTGTTCCTTTTCTCTATCTACATTCACTGCCTGGGTAATCATCTAATACCATATCTTTAAATAATACTTTTACTTTAATATATGTGACTGTCATATCTCTAGCCCTAAACACATCCCTGCCTACTATTCTGGATATTTAATAGGTATCTGCAGCAGATGTTATTAGTAAATTCCCAGTATCCTTCTTGCGAGCACATGGAAGACTACGCCTCTTAGAGCTCTTGCATTTTGGCGAGTCCATGTGAGTACTTCTAGTCAGTAATCTAAGTGAAGAAATATATGCATGTGACTTTTAGGCCTAAAAACAGAAGAATGGGAGTAAAGTCCCCATGTACTCATTTCTCTGGCTTTAAAGAACATGTAGGCCTTGTCAAGATGTTATGGCTCTAAAAGGTGGCATCTGCTTCAGCCTATATGGACAAGGTCCTATATATTGTCTAATTCCTGTGAGAGAAACTTACCATTTTGTGAGAAACTATTAAGATTTGGGAATAAATTAATCACTAAAGTAGAACATAGAACATGTTTATAAATATAACATGTAAAACTTAATATTTCTTTTTTTTTTAAGATTTTATGTATTTATTTGAGAAAAAGAGAGAGAACACGAGCAGGGCGAGGAGCAGAGGAAGAGGGAGAAGTAGAATCCCCAAAGAGCAGTGAGCCTAATGTGGGACTCGATCCCAGGATCTTGAGATCAGGATCTGAGCCAAAGGCAGACACTTAATTGACTGAGCCACCCAGGTGCCCCTAAAAATTAACATTTCTAAAACAGATTTAATTTTTTTCATAAAACATTTATTCTTCAAACTACCCCTTGGTTGTAAATGGCATCAACCTTACTGAAATGAACAGGTCAAACATCTAGGAGTCATTCACAACATCCACATGTAGCCTATCAGATAATCCTATTAATTCTAACTTCAAAATATTTCCCAGACCCTACCTTTTTTGTCACTGCCACAACAGCCACAGCACACTGAGTTAAGCCATAATCACCCTTGACTAGAGGTTTGCAAAAGCTTCCCAAATAGTCACTTTCCAATTTTATCCCTCATACTATATTTTCTACAAAGAATTTCCAAATAAAAATATAATTAGTCCCTTTACAAATTTTCAATGACTTCCTATTTCATGTGAATTCTTCTCATAACCTATGAAGCAATATTATCTTTTCTATCTACCAAGACGATGGCATTTCCTTTGGGTCCTGATTTTGCCTGGTGTGCTTTAAACAGCTTGATTTTTTTGGCAGTTCTTCCACCTGTAAAGCTTGTTTTTGTCTTAGGACTTTTTTTTTTTTTCCAGCCTTTTGATCCTTTCACCCAAAAGTCTTAGGACTTTTGAAGTACCGCTCCCACTCCCTCAAACATTCTTCTCCAAGTTTTTTGCTGGTTTACCCCCTCATTGTTCTCCACAAATGGCATGTCCAAAGGCAATCTCTGTCATACCACAAACTCACATCATCCAGTATTCCTTCATCTTGTTTTATTTTTCTTCATAGCAAGCACCACTGCATATGTATGTGTAAGTCTGTGTGCACATATATGTGTGTGGATGTGAGTGTGAATGTGTGTGTGTGTATATGTATATAACTCTTTCTTAATCTATATCCAGCCTTGGATTATCAATTTCGTGAAGAATTTTTTTCACTGTTGCTTCTAATTTGATCCTGGGAACTAGAAGAGTGCCTAGAATACAAGTGTGTGTTTAGTAAATATTTGTTTAATGAATAAATAAATTCCATTATCATTATTCTATACTCATTTCAAGTAATAAAATAGAGTTGCAAAATAATCCAAATAATATCCAGCTAAACCTATGAAGTTATTACTTCTTTTATTTGAAACTATAAATAGCTGCTATTTACTCCTATGAATTTAAATCAGACTCTCAAGATGGTAGGATTTCACAATTTGTTAAATAATAGATAGTGTGTTATTTCTGTTTGTTACCTAAATACATAAAGAGTTCTATGTAAGTAGAGAAAATGATTCAGCTAAGATATTTACACTGTATTATATATTTATGCATATAATGTATTATTAAAATAAGTTATGTTTTTGAAATCACCATCAACATGCTTACCTATATTAAAATACCTTCACAAAATAAAACACCGTCGTAAAATCTGTATAAAACAAATACAGAGAAGTTGAAAGCTGAAAGCAGAATTATATATTTTTCATCTCTCTGATAAAAGACTTAATATATTATGCACATATACTTTTTTAAAAACTTAAAAGGAGAAATGATTGTTATCCTTACCTCTGATCATATCTTTAATCCACTGAAATTACAGATGATTTGATCAAAGATATAGACCTCCTACCTGGGGCTTACCTAGAGAAAACACCCATTTTTTTATACTTGTAGTACTGATGACTATGGGTTAAAGAAAAACTCTCCTTTGGATTTTCTGACACTACTCTCCCTCTTTTCCTCCAAGTGTTCTCATGAGTTCTACTAAACTTTTGCTAAGAAACGTTTGTGTTTCTCAGAGTTCTTCTTGTGGTTGATCATTTCCTTGTTTTTCTGCTCTTACAATAAATATTTGTTGTATGAATAGTCATCAAGACAATCTCTACAACTGCAGCAAATTTAGTTATATCTATCTACCAGCCCATGTATTAATAATAACTTCAATTGTATCCAAATATGATCCAGTATCCTCCCTTGAATGTCCTATAGTCTATAGAAAAGTCAACGTCTAAACTGAACTCATTATCTTCCTTCAAAAACCATTTTCTCTTCCTTTTACTGGCATTATATGTGAATTCCATCAATAGATATCAACATTTTTTCTTTGTTTTCACTTTCTATATTTAATACCAAACTTTTGAGTATTTTATCTCATAAATATACCATGAATCCAAACTGTGATGAAGAATTCCAATGTGTCCTACCAATTCTATTTTTCTTCCAGGCATTTAGACTGAGTTTTTCCACCCCTTTTGAAGACAGACCAAGGAGTCCTTCTAATATTTCTATATAAAGCTATGTTAATTATGTGTGGAAAATATTTTCTCCCACATTATACCTTATCTTTCTACTTTTTATTTTTTTAAGTGTCTTTTGGTAAACGGAATTTCTTATTCTTCATGGAGTTAGATATATCTATTTTTTCATAGTTAATGCTTATGTGTTTTATTTATGAAGTATAAAATCACATCAAATTGAGAAACTACCCATGGACATTTTTCATGCATAGTTAACAAAAAATTTGTGTCAAGAATATTATTTTTGTTAAATAGAATGTTCAGCGATACATTTTCCTATACTGCTACAAGGCATAGGATATGCATATTTGCCCCATTAATTGTATTAATATTTATTTTCTCATAAGACCGTGAATTTTCTTCCATACGCTATGCAGTCATTCTTTTTCTCCCAAAATACACAAATAATTAATAGCTACTTTTTAATAAGTAAAAAGACACACCTAGCTCTAAAATACGCTTTTTTAACATGATCTTCCTTGAAAGGACTATTTATTTTGGTACTTGATCTTTCTTTAATTATAAAAATTATCTTGACAAAATTTTTTTCATACCGTTGTCAAAAAAAGTTAAAAATGTGAGCACTTAATTCTTATAATCAGCATTTTATATAATATTTTTATCATTTTAACTCAGATGTTTTATCAAAAACACATTTAAGAAAAAACATAAAATTAGCAATTATCCAGAAAGCCAAGTATTTTTGTGCACACATGGAAGGAAATAAAGGAAATAAAAGGAAATAAAAGGAATTATAATTTAGCAATGTTATTATATTTTATTACATGCTGAGAGAATTAAATGCTTGTGTTTAATAAGCTTGAGATATATTTATCCCTTTGGTGTGTGTACAATATTGCTGATATAATTATATGTTAATACCACTTGTCAATCTTTTACCAAAAGGGATAATTGAGAATAACTTTTTGTCATCTTTTAAAAATACTGAATTTTATTTTATTTTATTTATTTTTAATATAGAATTTTACACAAAATCACACATACCTAAATCATGAATTTAATATAGTTTTGTTCATATTTGAAACTTATTGATTAAGTCTTCATTTGTATCAAGTAGTATAATCCATAGAAAAATTTTAAGCTAGAATTCTAAACTATATAAGGGATATGGCAATATTTTTCACTGAAGAGTCTTTATTATCACAGATGGAATCCAAATGAGTTGAAAATTACACAAGAATAGTAAAATCTTGACTTCTTTTGTAAGTATTAAAGACTTCTTTGCTTGTGGAAGACCAAAAATGTAATTAGCCACATAGATCTTATTGTAAAGGATATACATTTAAATAGCCAGTATCCCAGTATTTAGTCCAGACAAGTAGTTCTTAAAGGCCTGTAGTCAAAGCAGAACTAAGAACAGAGGGAGAGCTTCTGCATTGCTCAAATATAAATATTTTGAAAGATCTGTTCTAAAACATTTGTCTAGATTTTATTGCATTAAGAGGTTTAATCATGTAACTGACATTTTTCTAAAATATTTTGTAGCAATAGCAAGTGGTCAATGATTCTAACATAGCAATAGATAGAATTTTTTGAGTTTAGATATCAGTCTGTAGCACTATCTTCTCTCTTGGTGTAACCTACCTTCTGATGGACTTTCTACTAGATGCCCAACTCAAATCTCCACTATATCATATGGCAATATGAGTGTTATAAATCTATGTAATATATTGTGATTTTAAATAGTGCTTTCTAATAATTTCACTTTTCGCATATTCCAGAAAAAAGTCCTACACAAAGTGAGTGAGAGAGAGAGAGAGAGACTGTGTGTGTGTGTGTTGGAATAAGAATTAGTTCAGATAATATGTTTGCAAGCAATAGAAACAAAGTCTGACTAACCTGGTAAGAAAAAAGCATGCCATATTTAACTCAGAAATCAACAGAAGAGAACAACAAGCAGTCTATGGGAAAAATAGGAGTCTGGGCACCTCTTGGAAATATTAAGTAGAAGAAGACTTTCATCAGATTTTTAAACTCCAACTCCTCTGGGTCCCTTTACCTTTGTCTCTCCACATAAGACTGAAATTATAGAACATGTGGCAAAATAACTTCAGCTTTAGCTGGCTGCTTCTGCTGTGTTTGGGACAAGAAGTAAGGCAAAGACAAATCCCTAAGGAAGGGATGATGGACAGTTTGGAATATGATATCTACCAAAAATAAGGCAAAAGGTATTTACCGACAACTTTTTTCATGTTACTGTGTTTGAGCTTATACCTACCGTGAGCAAAAACTGATGCAGAACAATATTTTGAAGATATTTTAGAATTCATCTAGAGTAAATAATGATAATAGAAATAGTAATGTAAATAGTGGTATTCCTTCAAAATCTGGAGACTTCATTAAAAAATTATGAAAATATTTTACAAAAATTCAAAATTTAGCTAAATTATAGCTCTTCATGTCTTCATTGATTGATAAGATATTACTAAGTCATTATAACTAAGGCTAGAGCTTTGAGTAAGCATTCCAGTAGTGTTTTTTGAGTTGTAAGGCACGAAGGTCTCTTCTTCTATGCATATTTACGATCAAATTTCATAGCATAGTTAATGTCATATTTGCAGTCTGAAGTTAATGAAAATAGTTCACTGAAATTCAGCTATTTGGTCCCATATTGTTTCATGATTCTTTACTCAACCTTCACCTAATTGAATGCAGAATAGTGCTACACTTAAGGAAATTATTTTTTCAATTCAGACACTAAACAAGTGATTCTGAAGTTAATAATAATCCAATACTGACAATTATAATGAATTATAAAGACAATTGAATCATGATCATGTGATCTGAGTTTAAGCAAGCTTATTTTAATGATTGCATATAGTAATATATGCTTATTGCAGCATCTTTACAAAATACTCTAAGGGCATGCGAAAGCATAAGGCAAATCATCCATAAGCCCATCACATTAAGATATATTTAGCATGGGATGAATCAGGGATAAGAGAAAAGATGTTTTTGAATCTACAACATAAGCTACTGCTGCTCTCACTATGCATATATACATATCTATTACACATAAAAGATATCCATTTACATTTTACTACTTTATAATTATTGTGCTACTTTCTATGCCCCTAGTTATCTTTCAAATATGTATATATTTTTAAAGGTTTTGGAGTCATACATATAATCTTTTACATCCTGGGCGACTTGGAAAAGTTTCCAGTCTCATGAATTCTTCTATTTCTTCGTCTTCAAAATGGATATGATAATTCCTTACTCTAGATTCTCACAAGGATTATAACTAATATCTATAAAAATTTAACACTGTAATTTACACAGAGTGAGTATTAAATAAATGCTCATTAAATAAATTTCTAATTGTATATATAAACTTTTATCAAATATCTACTGTATTTTCTCAATTATGTTTTTGAACAATTGGTTATTTTCCACTTTTTAAAATGATAAGTAATTTACTTCTTTTATATAGAGTGTTGACAGTATTTGGAACCCTTAGAAAAATGTATGTTTTGGGGCACCTGGGTGGCTCAGTCAATTAAGTGACTCTTAATTTTGGCTCAGGTCATGATCTCAGGATTGTAAGATCAAGCCCTGTGTCCAGCTCTGCACTGGGCATGGAGCCTGATTAAGATTCTCTCCCTCTCCCCTGCCGCTCCCCCTGCCTAACCCTCTCTCTAAAAATAAATCTAATAATATGTTTTGTACCTTACTCACTTTTAAAATACACTCATGTTCCATTGCATTAGCAAAGATAATGGAAAATTAAGTTTTATTTTTTATTTTATTTTTTTTAAGGATTTTATTTATTTTTGACAGAGAGAGAGAGAAACAACAAGAGTGGGGACACAAGCAGGAGGAGTGGAGAGGGTGAGGCAGGCTTCCCACTGAGCAGGGAACCCGATGCAGGGCTCTATTCTAGGACCCTGGTATCATGACCTGAGCCAACTGCAGAGGCTTAATGACTGAGCCACCCAGGTGCCCTGACAATTAAGTTTTAAAAAAATGGGAAATATTTTCACACTGCATTCTGAAATTTGAGATGGATCATTTGACAATTTATATTGTTCCTAAATATATGTCATTTTTCTTTACTTCATTTCAAGTTACACTGTAATTAATGTTTTATTATTTGGAGAGAATAGCAGATATTATAATTAAAATTACAAAATGTGGTATCTCATGTAATAAAAAGAACATCAATAGTGGAACTTTTTTTTTAAAGTAAATTATCTGTGACATAACAGAAAGGACACTGGTACTTTTTTTGTTGCTATCTGGGGTGATGATTCTAGAATGGTTATTATAGATAGACTCTGTGTGAACCACGCAATTTTAACCAAGGAATAGAACCAAATTAAAGACAAATTAAGCAACTTTTAAGGCCCCTTTTACATTTCTGCACGTCTCTCCCATGCCTTAGAGCATATTTTACCTGATATACAAGCAGCCCTTCCTACAGCTGGAAAGGACTAGTGCCCCTTTAAGACCGTGGACAGCTGCTTCCATAATATCCATATAAGAAGTGATCTGAAAGCAATATGAATGTATGATGCCTTTGTTTGTTGAAATTATTTTTGTAGCTATCTTTTGTAGTTGTTAATTGCACAGACCTAGGCAAGTTTTAGTGGGAAATATTGTTCATACTGCTAAAGGACTTACTAATGTTGAAAGTTTGTTGAGACTGCATACAGTAATATATTTGCCCAAAGCAACATATTTAAAAAAAGCCATACTTACAAAAAAATTCATAGTAGTTTAGATGAGAAAATGATTAATTTGGAGGTAAAAACCATGAATCAAATCCTTTGTCGGCCACTTATAAGTTAATCATGTGCACCTGTTGTCCTTTCCTGAACTACAGTCTTTAATTTCTATAATAGAAATTATGTTACAATCTAATCTGCTGTTTTATGGGAGTTGGTCTGATAATATGTGACATTATTTCATGTATTTGTCAGTGCATAGACTAAAAATTATTTATTAATTGTAAGAAAACATGTCACAGATAGAGAGTATAGATTTATTGTGTTTTTCTAGTAGGTGTATTATCTCTTCTCTGGTTTTTCCATTTCAGCCAGCTATTGAAATCATATTGAAGTGATATAATTTAAGAAAAAAGGGTTATAAGTCCTTCTTTTTTGAGCCATTTGAATATTTAAGAAACTAAGTTGGCTTTTAGGTAAGAAGTTATTTATGGATGTCTCTTTCACTTTGGTTGTAATTTTTTTTTTTTTAAAGATTTTATTTATTTATTTGACAGAGAGAGAGAAAGATCACAAGTAGGCAGAGAGAGAGGGGGAAGCAGGATCCCCGCTGAGCAGAGAGCCCGATGCGGGGCTCGATCCCAGGACCCTGAGATCATGACCTGAGCCGAAGGCAGAGGCTTTAACCTACTGAGCCACCCAGGTGCCCCTTGGTTGTAATTTTCTTAATTATAATTCTTATCTTTTTTTCTCTGTAATGTTACTTTTTTCTTGGCCTCTTTCGAGACTTTTTCTTTAATTCAGATAGTAAGTACTCTGTATATAATATGTGTAGACATATGTGTTCGTATGTGTTATATTGGTATTTATTCTTGGTGTGTTCTGACCTTCTTGAATTTGTGCAGTTAGCATTTTTCTTTTTTTCTCTTTCTTTTTTTCTTGCTTGTTGCTTTTTTTTTTTTTAATTCTCAATCATTATCTTTTCAATATTTTTTCTGCCCATTCTTTGTCTCTTCTTTCTAGAATTTCCTCTGTCCTTCTGGGATTCCAAATACAAGTTTGCCAGAGCATTAGAATTTGTCCCACAGCTTTTCAGTGCTCTATTTTTTGTGTGTGTTTAATTTTTATTTCTCTTTTTTTTTTTTGGTTTGGATAATGTCTTAATCTTTAAATTCATAAATTCTTTCCTTAGCTGTTTCAGGTCTACTAAATAATACATCAAAATTATTCTCTGTTAATACATTTTTTTCAGCATTCCAATTTGACATTCTTTTTTTTTTTTTTTTTACGATTTTATTTATTTATATGTCGGAGAGAGAGAGAGCACAGGCAAGCAGGGGTAGAGGAAGAAGCAGGCTTCCAGCTGAGCAAGGAGCCCGATGTGGGACTCGATTCCAGGACTCTGGGATCATGACCTGAGCCAAAGGCAGACACTTAACCGACTAAGCCACACAGGCGTCCCCCAATTTGACAGTCCTGAATGTTCCATCTCTCGGGGTGTGTGGGTGTCTCACACACCCTCTCTCTGCTTGAAAACCACCATCAGTTCATGCAGAGCCTTAAGATGTTACATGTAAATCATAATCTTAAATTTTTTCTCTGATATTTCCAACATCTGGATTACATGTGGCTTTGGTTCTGTGGGTGTTTTTACTATGTGAGAGTCCAACTGTGTTTCAGTTTTATTGTGGCTGTTGTTATCTGCGCTGCTTCTAACCAATCACAATTTTCCTAGCATTCTCCTGTGCTCGGGGTAAAGATTGGTTTGCCAATGGGTTTTTCTCAATATCTTCTCTATCAGCTTTACACTTTCCTACATATCTCTTCCTTAGAAATGATCTCTTTCCACACTCTTGTCCTTCCCCCAATGTTACTTTCTTGCTCTTTACTTTGTGCTTGGTAGCTTTGTGAAGAGTGGTGGGGAGGGATGCTTATTGTTATCCTTCGTACCCTCAGTCTTGAGCAACCCCTAGGTCTCCAGGATAAGGGGCTTTTCAGTGATCCTATCCCTCCCCCAATAATGGGAAATATCTATATATCTGGATTCATATCGTTCCCTGTTCCCTCCTGAGTTTAGAGGGATGCTCTCCTGTTCTCTTCGTGGTGGTATTCTCCTTGCTCTATGTGTGGTAGTTTGCTGCCCTCCCACAGCTCCTTAAGTCTTTAGTTTCATGGAGGAAAAGGATCAGACAGGGCTTTGTGCTTTTCCTATAGCAGGTGCTGTGCCGTCCTGCAGAATGCATCATGTTCAGTTGTATATAATTCACAAAGGAAAGTGGTTTCCCATTTCTTGTTCCACCTTTGATCTTTCTCTTGAAGACTATGAAAACGAGCCTACAAGTAGATAGAGATCCCCTGTGTCTGTGACTACCTGGGCTTTTATACTTTCATTCTAACATACACTCAGCACTTAGCAATTTTTCCAAAAATTTTAGCAGCATTTCACTTAACTATTTGTATATCAGCCCTGCCTTCCTTTTGTGCTTTGTCTTGTTTTTTTCTCTCTCATCCCAAGCACTTGTTTCTTCTTAGATTTCAGGTTGACTGACTTATCAAACCATGATCTCAGTGCATTGAGGGAGTAAAGAAAAATTATGATTTATAGGGTTTTTTTTTTCTCGCTTATCAGGGTGGGAGGATGCTCATTTCAGCTATTTCCTTATTAAATTGAAGCTGAAAGTCTCTTGTGTATACGTAATAAAATTATTGGTATTGACTATTGCTATTATAGATAAATGAAAATACATTATAAATAAAGAAGTGTATGGTTAATTTTATTCTGCCCATTTCTTTTTTTTTTTTTATATTTTATCCTAATACTGAAAATAAAATAAAGGAGTTCGAGTATTGTTTACCGAGACAAAATGAATTAAAAAAAACCCACAAAATTAAAAACAAGAATAAAATAAAATGTGAGTGAATCTGTTGAAGGTGTTAGTAAAATAAAGTCATAGGTCCTTTATTGTTCTCTCAACTCATAGGCATTCTTTATTTTATTAAGGAAAAGAAATCAGTACATATATTTAATTGTTGTTAATCAAATAGTGTATTTGTGTATAAACTGATAGAAGTTCAGCAACAGTATCCTGAACATAAAGTAGGTGTAATTGTTGTCATCGTATTATATTTTTACTATTGTTAGAATTCTTAACATTATGTAGGTCTTTCAAATGATTATATTAGTAATTTATTTCTGTGCAACAAATGTTACAAACTCAGGGGCTTAAAGCAAACCCAATTTATTTTTATCGCAATTTCTGTGGATCATGAAATTGGATCTATATGTATTAGCTGGGTTCTCTGCTCAGGGTCTCACAAGGATGCAGTCAAGGTGTTAGCCAGTCTGCAATCTCATCTGAGGCTCAGGATCCTCTTCCAAGTTCACCAGTTGTTGACAGAATTAAGTTTCTTGTGATCGTAGGACTGAGATCTCCACTTTCTTTCTATCAACCAAGAGCTATTATCAGCTTCTATAGCCTGCCCCCATCCCTGATTTGGGCCCTCTGCATACCACAGCAATTTGCTACTTCAAGGTCAGCAGTATAATTTCTCCCCTTTCAAATCTTTTCAGTCTCTTTTAAGGGGTCACTTTATTAGATCAAGACTACCCAAGATACTCGCCTTTTCATTAATTCAAATTTAACCAGTTAGAGACTTTAAACACATCTGAAAAAAAAAAAAAAAAACTCTTTTGCCATATGAATTAGTAGACTCACAGGAATGATATTCCATTGTATTCACAAAATCCACTCATATGTCCAGGGTTGAGAATCATACAGGGCTCATACAGCAGAGGGAAGGGGGCAGGAATTTTACGGTTATCTTAAAATGCTGCCTACCACACAATCGTATTTTTCCATGGGATAATAATTAAATAAAAGTCAAAACATTCTTTACAATATATGTTCATTACATAAGGATTTTGTTGATGTGATATTTGTGATTATTCAAATATTTGTTGTCCTTCTTTGGGAAAAGGTAATGAAATATGAGCAAGGGGTGCCTGGGTGGCTAGATTACACATTTGACTTTTGATTTCAGTTCAGGTCATGATCTCAGGGTGGTGAGATCAAGCCCTGAGTTGGACTCCATGCTCAGTTGGGGGTCTGCTGGAAATTTTCTCTTTCCCTTTCACTCTACACACCCCCGGCATGCTCACTCTCTCTTTCTCTTTCTCTCAAATAAATAAACATTTTTTTAAAAATTAAAAATAACAAAAAAGAAATATGAACCAAAGTGACCTGTGTCTCTTCTTAATAGACTATTTAGAGTCACCATAGAGTTTGCCATGATTTTTTCCTAGGGTCAGCTTCATCAGAAGCATTGCTTATTTTTTTAGGCTGCTTTACAGTTATTGTTGCAACTTATATTTCTTTTTATAGATGTTTGCAGTGCCTGCATGCATTCTCTGATAATGTGATTATTCTGTATCTTAGTATGTAATTCTAATTAATCATTGTTCTGCAGTCTGTATTTGAGATATTTGTTCAAGAATGAATACATAGGTGCCCTTCCTTCTGAGTGTTTGAATATATGATTATAACTTTCTATACATTCATACATAGATCATAATATGTCTGAATATATTATTTGGTATATTGCTTTGTATAATGATTTGAGAACAAAGTACATGATATATTTTCATCTTCTGATTTTGGCCATGGCATTAAGAACATTTTCTTTTTTTTCCTTTGGTAGATAACAAGTTCACATTTGCTTTCTAGTTATATGTTTATTTCTGTATTATAAAGCAAAACAAAATAAAATCCTTGGACTACATATAATAGACATTGTGTATATACCCTCATACCCATTTGCAGGGTCCTCTCAATTATAAAAGAAGATCTAGATTGATCCAAGTCGATCATGATAACCCCTCGTTTAATTTCTTATTGTGTGATGTTCACCTGATTACATAAATTGGCTCAATAATGAATGTGAGATCTTTTTAGTTTGCTCCCTCCACTCTTTAAGTCTTACCTAAGATGAGAGCTAACTGATATCAGTTTAAATACCAATTTCAGTTCCTAGTTTTGGCATTAAAAAATATCCTGAATGCCTAAATTACCAAATATAGAGATTTTTTTAAATGAATATCTGAGGATTCGATAAATTAAAGATACTCTCTAGAGACATAAAACTAGAAAAAGAAGTATATATATTTATGCTGGAGCAGTATGCTAGTCTGATCTTGAAATTAGCCCTTAGAATTTCTAAATATAAACCTAGAAATTGTGATTCACATTTATATAACCCATATGGGTCAGAAACTTTTCAGTCAAAAAACTAACACAGTATGCAGTCCTAGGCCAGTGAGATGGCTGGAATGCAGGCAGTAGCAAAGGCAAACTGGCTCTGGAGGGCCTGGTTTCCCACAGATAAGATTAGCTCATAACCTGAAATTATAAAACATGTAAGATAACAAATCTACAGTAAAAGAAAATCAGTAAACATAACAAAGAGTAGTCGTAAATCTTTTGAGCTTTCCATAACACAAATGTTGAGTAAAGATTCAGGAATAAATATGTTTTGTTTTGTTTTTTTAACAGTAAGATTTCTTTTTTTTTTTAAAGATTTATTTTTATTTTATTTATTTGAGACAGAGAGAGAGAGAGCATGAGAGGGGAGAGGTCAGAGGGAGAAGCAGGCTCCCCGTAGACCTGGGATCCCGATGTGGGATTCGATCCTGGGACTCCAGGTTCATGACCTGAGCTGAAGGCAATTGCTTAACCAACTGAGCCACCCAGGCACCCAAAGGAATAAATATGTTGGATATTTAACTTAGTTAACACATTGTTTACCAGAAAGAACATGTCTGTATTTGGCAAGTGACCAATAGGGCCACCAGTTTATGACCTTTGCTTTGGCAAATGTTTTGTTGGGTGAGAATAGTGATATATAAGACCTTTTTATATAACTGTGCTTTAAGAGCTTCACAGCTAAGTCCTTGGCTCCTATCTTTGCTGCACTGTAATTATAGACATACCAGGCAAAATATAGTCACATTTAGATTACTTAATTCTAAATATTAGTGGAAATATTTTTTTTAAGATTTTTTAAATTTATTTGACAGAGAGAGATCACAAGTAGGCAGAGAGGCAGGCAGAAAAAGAGGGGGAAGTAGGCTCCCCACCGAGCAGAGAGCCCAATGCAGGGCTCCATCCCAGGACCCTGAGATTATGACCTGAGCCGAAGGCAGAGGCTTTAACCCAGTGAGCCACCCAGGTGCCCCTAATGGAAATACTTTTTAAAATCATAGCACACAACTCAAAATGGCTCCCTTAAGGTGGGCATACATGTCAGTTTGCCTGGAAATTCCAAATTTCAGCTTTGTGTCTCAACAAAATTAATAGTAGCAATACTTTTATTCTTAAAACTTTCCAAGTTTTGAGTGATATATCATATGGCTACCATTTTTAAATGATATTGGGAATATGAGAATATATTCACCCATTCAGTTGAAAAAGTCTAGAAACAAGGTGAGTTTCAGGCAATGATGGCCTGAAACCAGCTCCTATTAAATAGTGAGAGCCATTTATTAGCATCTCTTTCCAACTTATGTTAAGGAACATCAAGATGGTATCTTGAAATTGGCCACGAAGAAAGTATTTACACTTTGGATCATGGCAAAAGCTACAAATAAGGATAGTTGGTGTGTTTTGATTGTTTGTTTTTTTTTCCTTCCTTCCAGACCAGCATACCACTGGCTTTTTAAATGCTTTTTGTTTGTTGTTTGTTGTTTGTTTTGTTTTGTTTTGTTTTGTCCTTTTGTTCCTTTTTCAGGGCCTCTCCTTTAGGAATGTTTTCCTAACATTAGGAATACCACTGGCTTTAGGAATATTTTTTGTCTGTTTGTTTTACTTTGTTTTAGTTTGTTTGTCTGTCAGGACCTCTGCTTTCTTTTTTTTTTATTTTCTTACACTTCTTCAAATTTTTAGCCTCATTTTCAGACTGTTTTTCCTTATGGGGCAAAATGGCTGTAGCTTTTCTTGGCCTGCGTTCCTCAGCTATGTTTTGTGTTTTATCTACATTCTCTAACTCTTCTTACCTCTCCTCTGAAGTTTCCCCTATGTTCTTTCATGTCCATATCTGTGGGCTTTGGGAACCCAAAGGCACATCTCAAGTACAACACACTGGTTGTTAAGAGATCCCTGACCTTCAAGAATGTGAACTTGTGATTATTTTTTTTTCAGGTCTGAATTATTCTCTTCAGGCATAGTTGTATTGCCATTTCTGCTCCAATTGTTTCTACTGCTTCCTTGGGTAACTAATTTATTTAGCAGTCTAAACTTTGAGGGATATAAACTTGAAGCAGTTTTATATTTCTCCAATGACTGCTTGTAAGTATGCTCTCCAGAATGTTAATCGCTGACCCCTAGAGCAATTTTTGGCAGATGGCATACTTCTTGATTACATTTAGTTACAAAATATCCATTCACTTAAAAATGAGAAATTTATATCTTATTCAAAATTAATCCTTCTCTTCTCCTCCCAAGCCCAGCTATATGTGTAATCTTGGGATCTTGGAGTTACAAATGGGTATTGTCTCTACCCTTTCAATCCTTCTTGTAGCCCAATTTCTTTGAGTGTGTGATGGAGGTGTATAAGGGCTGCATTCAGGAATACTTCTTTTCCTTCCTTTCTTAAGGTCTTAAGCACAAGAGCAAATTCTATTTCACTTCCTGTTCATGGTTTTTGTTATATCCTTGAACATCATTCTTGCATCTCTAACCAACACTGATTGCCAATTAATATCTTCTGAGCAACAGGCGCTTAAATTCTACCTCTCTCATGTGATACCAGAGGGTGATTTAACTATAGTTTCCTGAAAAAGAAAATTCAAACCCAGTTACACCACCTATCCTTCCCTTTCACCAACCAGGCCATCCTCTTGAATTGGGTAACCATTAGGACAATTCAGTTAGGCTCTCTCTTGCACTATCTTTAGATCCAAGGGGGAAACGATAGGTCTTTGCTGTGGCAAAAAAGCAGAATATTCCAATGCTAGTCATTCTCTTTATCCTTCCATCTCTCTTCAATAGTCTTTCCAACCTTTTAGATAGGCATAGGACAGCTAATCAATGCTATTGGGTAAGTAGATTTCCAATTGGAAATGAATTGTCAGGCTTTCATCCAACTTTCATCTCTTTAAATGATTCTTTTGGAAAGTAGTCAGCCTCACTTGACTCAAAGTTGTATCTGAAAAGTAAGCTCCAACCTTTACAGAAACCACAATGTCTCCAATTAGGCCAATGACACAATTCCAAATACACCCCTTCACTGCCCTGTATTGTAGTGTGCTGTATATATAGAAGATAGCGGTGATGGCATGCGAAGTAAATGAAAAACTGATTGAGGTTGAGACCCTGACAAAGTTTTTTATATGTGATTCTTAGTGACTCATTGGTGGCTTTCTCAGAGATAAAGGATAAATAATGAGATTTTATCCTCAGCTTTGGATTCTCATTGCCTATTTCAAGATAATAGGAACAATTCTATATAGTAATTTATTACAATTGTGAACACTCACAAACTGTAGTTTACATTTCTAGCTTATACCTTCAATAGTTGTTGTTCTGTTTCATCTTCTTCACGTCACTGCCTCTTTTTTTTTTTTTAGATTTATAAACCAGTACAAAAATGTGTCTTCTATATCCCTGATATTTTACACTATCAATTCTGTTCTGTACTGCTTTAGTAAGGTTTCAGTTCTTCTCTAATCATTTATCTTTTCTTGACCTAGATGTGTTATATAATTATGTTCCTTTTTAAATTTTAACTCATCATCTTCTCACATGCATTTTTTCTTTATAATTTTAATAGGAGATTAATGAAAAAATGTATCATATGTTTTGAATAGGGAAGATATTCACATGGTGAAAAATTGGGAAGTACAGATAAATATATCCTCTCACCCCTGTTTCTGTCACTGATTTCCTCTCTTTGGTAGTAACAGAGTTACTATTTTATATACAAAAGGAAAATTATAATAAATTGAACTAACTCCAAATTTATAAATATCAAAATGTATGTACATTTGTTATCTTATTATATACCACTAAGTCATCTTTAATTGGAGTTGCAAATATTTGTGTTATAATTTTTATGTCTTATAACATTGATAATTTGGCAATATGACATACCAAAATTCATTTCCGGTACATATTAGTTTAATGATATATATATATCTATACACGTGCACACTATATTCAGCAACAAAAAGGAATCCTTAGTATTTTTGAATATCTATAAAATCTATATGATATAGAAAAAAGTTAAGAAAATGAGATGTAAGACTTATATCATGCATACATATATTCCTTCCCTCTTATTACAAGTCATTTAAAAAGTCTTAAATAAATGTAAATAAATAGAAAGGTATTTCTAAGAAAATTAATATCATTATTATATTAGTTTTTCTCAATTGATGTGTAGATCAATACAATTTCAAACAAAATCACAACATTTGGAGAAAAGATAAGATCATTCTAAATTTATTATGAAGAGCAAAGACTAAGATACCTCAAGAAACTGAGGTGATGAAAACAATATATTGGGTGCATCTCTTGAGTAATGTTATATTGCTTGGCCTGGATTCTAAATATACATATGCTAAATATATTATTGTGCTTTAATTCGTTCAGGTGTTCATCATCCTTTCTTTATATTTCAGTACTGTTTAAATGTGTTTTTCTCATTTACAGCTGAAAAGAAAGTGGTAGTGAATAATTTCTAGACTAATTTCCAATACTTGGCAAAAATTCATTATGTTTCTTTAGACTTGTGCTCCAATTTTTCCTTCATCCTCTGAATAGGTCAAGCACTTGTAAATACATAACTCTAGAATACATCGATCTGTGGGTTCAGGCTGGTTGTATCAAAGCTTTATCCATACAATTTCAACTCCAAAGATTATTTCTCCACATTTTGAATTATGGCCTTATATGAATTCTGAATGGATATAAAAATACTGATATTGATTGGACATGAGAAGAGCATGATGTAAAATTTACAATAATGCAGTCTAAACTGAAACAGTGTCCACAGATTAGAAAAATGCCATTTTGATAAAATTCAGCTGAGAGTGAAAGAATTAACTTTTCATTGTACTTCTGGAAAAAAACCATCAACCACAAGCAAACTGCATATTGAATCCTTTTGTCCATTTATTTTAGACTATGAAGACTATATCTGGGTAGTCTAAAACATTTCTCTTAGGCCCTGGGCATATTTGTACTATGACATTTTGTTTTAAAGTTTTTATGCATTGACATCTTTTGCCTACCTTTATTACTATTTTAATGAAAAGTTATATAACAATATTGGAGGCAATTAAGAAAGGGTATTCTAATCCACTCCCTTCATGAAAATGCCAAAGTTACATTTTCATGTTTCTGCACCATATTTTTTAAACCATATCAAATACATTAAAATGCTTTAAATTGTTGTGCAAAACCTTTTTTATCTTGATGAAGTCCGAAGAGTTCATTTTTGCCTTTGTTATTGTTGCCTTTGGAGACGTGTCTAGCAAGAAGTTGCTGTGACCAAGATCACAGAGGTTGCTGCCTATGTTCTCCTTCTAGGATTTTGATGGATTCCTATCTTACGTTTAGGTCTTTCATCCATTTTGAGTCTATTTTTCTGTATGGTGTAAGAAAATGGTCCAGTTTCATTCTTCTGTACATGGCTGTCCAATTTTCCCAACATCATTTGTTGAAGATACAAATCAAAACCATAATGAGATACCACCTTACACCAATCAGAATGGCTAAAATTAACAAGTCATAAAACAGCAGATGTTAGTGAGGATGCAGAGAAAGGGGAATCCTCTTACACTGTTGGTCGTAATGCAAGCTGGTGCAGCCACTCTGGAAAACAGTATGGAGGTTCTTCAAAAAATTGAAAATAGAGCTACCCTATGACCCAGAAATTGCACTGCTAAGTATTTAGTCCAAAGATAGAACTGTAGTGGTCCGAAGGGGCAACTGCACCCCAGTATTTATAGCAGCAATGTCCACAATAGCCAAACTATGGAAAGAGTCCAGTTGCCCATTGACAGATGAATGGGTAAAGAAGATGCGGTATATACACAATGAAATACTACTCAGCCATCAAAAAAAAATGAAATCTTGCCATTTGCAATGATGTGGATAGAACTTGAGGGTGTTATGCTAAGCAAAATGAATCAATCAGAGAAAGACTGTTATCATATGATCTCACTCATATGTGGAATTTAAGAAACAAAACAGAGGGTCATAGGAGAAGGGAGGGAAAATAAAACAAGATGAAATCAGAGAGAGAGAGACAAGCCATTAAAGACATTTAATCATTGGAAACAAACTGAGGGTTACTGAAGGGGAGAGGGGAAGGGGAATGGGGTAACTGGGTGATGGGCATTAAGGAGGGCATGTGATGTAATGAGCACTAGGTATTATATAAGATTGATGAGTCATGGAAGTCTACCTCTGAAACTAATAATACACTATGTGTTAATTAATTTAATTTAAATTAAAAATTAAATTAAATTAAATGCTTTATATTGAATTTGAATCCAAAGGGTAAATCCTTTAATATAGTATATTGATAATAGACACCATACCTGTTTTTACATTGCAACTACTCATTTCTATAATTCTCTGAATCTAAACCTCTTTTTTAAAAAAAATCTTGGTTTTCTTATACATTATCCTTGGTCAATTCTTCTTATTGTAGATACATGTATTTAAAACCCACAGGTTTAAGTATTTTACATTTTTATTAGCCTAAGTGGATATTAAACTAATACATACATAAATATGTATGTATATACATATGCATTTATAGTTATGTGTTTCCTCTCCTTCAACTATCTTTTGATTCTTATTTGGTAATAAAGGTTTAAATTTAATGTAAGGTAATATAGGCAGTTCTCATGTAAAATTATCACAGCAGAAACATCATACAGGGGAAAAAATGGTGATACATTTTTGTATTTTAAAGGGCAAATTTTGAAAGAAGTGCATTTACTTAGATTTTTGTAATTATAAAAACCAATGGTTAGATTCACTTCACTACCCACATTACTTTTGAGTAAATAGAGATAGTCATAACAGAAAGAGTATGTGTATACATTAGTTAGTTAATTTTAAAGTTCTATAGGAGAAATGGCTTTTATCACTAACATTTTTAAAGTAAAATTCATATTAAAAACTATGTATATTTTAATCTTATTTGAAGAAAAAAAAATCCAAAGAAAGAACATATGGCTGCTTCATAATGTAGACTACTTGGCGTAACTTGAAAGGAATTCTCAAAATGTATAGTGAATTCAAGCAATAACTTAAGTTTAGTAGCTATGAATACTCTTGGTAATTTTATAATAAGAATGTTAGATGCCAAAATAAAATTAACTTATTAGTCCTTTAAAAAATTCACTTAGTAGAAAAAAAAAAATTCACTTAGTAGTAATTTAAATTGAAATTTACCTCTGAATGACTTCTAGCCAGTATGAAAACATAAGAAAGAAAAGTATAAGGAATAAGTGAAGTGGGTATATAAAACTGGAAACACCATTAGTAACTTAATTTTAAAGTATTTGTCCTTCGGGGCACCTGGGTGGCTCAGTGGGTTAAAGCCTCTGCCTTCGGCTCAGGTCATGATCTCAGGGTCCTGGGATCGAGCCCTGCATCAGGCTCTCTGCTCAGCGGGGAGCCTGCTTCCCCCCTCTCTGCCTGCCTCTCTGCCTACTTTCTCTGTGTCAAATAAATAAATAAAATCTTAAAAAAAAAATAAAATAAAATAAAGTATTTGTCCTTCATAATTTGTATTTAAATTTACTTATAAGAAATTCAAAGTGAAGATATTATTTTTGGTGTACTTCAAGATATTTTATGATACTTAGCTAATAATATGTATTCAGCAAGATAATATATGCATTTTTTTTTTAATCAGGGCACAAGTTATTGGATCTATCTTGTTTTCATAAAGAAGGTGCATTTTTTCAGGTATATTAACAGCCTCTATGTCATCTTTTTTCTTCCTTTCTTTTTCTTTTTCTTTTTTTCAATTTGTATTTAAATTCTAGTTGGTTAACATACAGTGTAATATTGGTTTCAGGAGTAGAATTTTGTGATTCATCACTTACATATAACACCCAGTGCTCAACCACAAGTGCCTTCCTTAATACCCATTACCCAGTTAGCCCATTTTAAATAACTCTATAACTTGAACCATGGGAGCAACATTGAGATGGCCTTACAATGTAATGAATTAATTAATACTCATCCTCAAATTATATTTTTGAATAGCTGCCAGTTTTTCTTTTTAAAATTTTATACATATAATAATATTATCATTTTATAGTCTTTTATCTCAGATACTTTTTACATAGTTTTTTATATTCTGTTTTCCTTTAATGATCATTTCTTTTAATAAAGGACTCAATTTTGGTACTCACAATTTGAGTTAGTGTGACACTTTCTTTTGAAGTAATTTCCAAATAATTCATTAAAAAGTATTGGTATTCCAAAAAAAAAAAAAAAAAAAGTATTGGTATTCCAAAAAAAAAAAAAGTATTGGTATTCCAAAAATGAGTAAATAAATAAAAAATAAAATAAAATAAAATAAATAAAATAAAATAAAAAATTATGGGCATTCCACATGTAAAACTGCAGTCTTTTCAATTAACTATTAAAATCTACTTGTAGTGGGGCTTGCATTTTTTTTTTTTTCTGCCTCTTTCTCAGAGGATGTTTAAAGGGTACCTTGAATTTGCTGACCACCAGCACTGTCTCCTGACTTCATTCATCTTACAGACCTTTGGTTTGTATATTCCTTGAGGGAAAGGGATGTGTCATATTCTTACTTTATTTATGTATTTATTTCCCCAAAGTTTTATTTAAATTCTAGCTAGTTAATATAGAGTGTAATATTGGTTTCAGTAGAATTTAGTGATTCATCACTCACACACAACACCTAGTGCTCATCACAAATGCCTTCCTTAACACCCATCCCCCATTTAGCCCATCCCCCAGCAAACCCCCTCCATCAATCCTCAGTTTGTTCTCTATGTCTATCTTTTATAGTTTGCTTCCATCTCCCTTTTTTCCTTTTCCCATATGTTCATCTCTTTTGTTTCTTAAATTCCATATGTGAGTGAAATCATACGGTGTTTGTCTTTCTGTGATTGACTTATTTCGCTTAGCATAATATGGTTTAGTTCCATCCACATTGTTACAAATGGCAAGATTTCATTCTCATTGATGGGTGAGTAGTATTCCATTGTATATATATATATATATATATATACCACCTCTTCTTTATCCATTCATCAGTCGATGGACACTCGGGCTGTTTCCATAATTTGGCTATGTAGATAATGTTGCTATAAATATCAAGGTGCATTTGTCCCTGTAGGTAACGGTTTTACTAAGCAAAGGGGACTTACATAGGAGGCTTGTCTTGGGTAGCAACAAGAAAAATGGATCCTTGCGCCTGCCTGACAAATCTTAAAATCTTATATAAAGAACTTAACTGGGTTTAGTCACATACTCTATCAACACTGCATTACTACCTCAAGGCTATGTCCTCGGAGCAGTCTCTGGGAGCAGCCAAAGCATGTGGAACCCAGTGTCCTTGGACGGGAGGGGTTGAAGGACCTTGCAGTGTCTCAGTCCAGCTCACATGTCAACCGGTGATCATGTCTTTACGATGACATTCCCCCAACATATGATTGGAAAAACAAATTACAATAAACTCTGTTGTCACACTTACTTAATGTAGATTAGGTATAACAACTACCACACAGTTTAGCCCATGGGTAATTGAATCCTTTTCCTCTTCATCCTGCCATTCATAACAAGGATAAGTAGTTGGGTTTATTATATTTTTATTTTGCATGTGACACATTAAGGGAATGTTTTCATTTAGGTTTATATAGATAAAATATCTGGTAGTGTCTTTAAAATATGACAGAGCCTTGTTCCTCGTTTTTTTTTTTTAAGATTTTATTTATTTGAGAAAGAGAGAGAACTATTGAGAGTATGAGCAGAGTAGAGAGAGAGGGAGAAGCAGACTCCGCGTTGAGCACAGAGTCTGATGCTGGACTCAATCCCAGGACCGCAGGATCCTGACGTGAGCCTAAGGCAGATGCTTAACCAACTGAACCACCCAGGCATCCCTGTTTTTAGGGTTTTAATGAAGAGGTATGTTGGAACAATGTAGGCATAAATATCTTAGTCATATGAAGAAAAAATTATCCATCATGTCATTATGCCAGGCAATTTGCTGGTCATTGGTGATACAGGGTGTGAGCATGAATCTTGAGATAATCTGGATGAGCTACAGTCCTTGCTTTCCTTGAGAATAGGCTTTAGTGGGGGAGCATTCTGTTGTGGCTGGAGCAGGGATAGACAAGGGAGTTGGAGAGTTAGAAATCAGCATTTCAAGGACTTTTTATATCATATCAGAACTTCTGAAATTCATCCTAAATACACTGGGAGCTGTTGAGTGGTTTACAAAAAAAGTATTAGATACCTATTTCTGAAAGTCCTTGCCTAGCAACTGGGTTGGATTAGAGTAGTTCTGTAGGTATGAGGATCAGTTATGGCTGTTCTAGAAATCTGGGTCAGAAACTGGTTTGCTAGTGGTGAAAATGGAAATAAGTTGATGTATTTAAAATAAATATTGAAAGTAGACATGATAGGATTTCCCCTAAAAATACCTTAGGCTCGAGACACTCTGGATTTTGTTTAGCTCTCAGGATTTATAATTCCTTTGCTGTCATCTAGACAAGAATTTATGGGTATTGTGTGTGTGTGTGTGTGTGTGTGTGTGTGTGTGTAGCATATATTTTGTGTATCTGTCTATCTATCTATCTGTCTATATCTACCTATATATATCTTGTTGCCTAAAGAATTTTTAGTCATCCTCTAGGACTGAGGTTATAATAATTTCCTTTGTGAAGCATTCTCTGGTGTCTGAAACTAAGTTAGGTCTCCCTGCTGTGCAATTCATATGTATTCCATAATTCTCACAAATCTTTCAGTGGGTACTAATTTAGTCCACAAACTGAAGGGTGGATGAAATAGATTTATTTGTATACTGAACTAAATTTTTTCACGCCCTCATTCCATGAAAATTGTAGAAATTGTGGGACTTACCTCCTCTTTCACTTGGGGCTGTATCATTATTTCCAGGGATAGGGGTGGGAACTAGACATCTTGTACCAAAGGTTATCCGTCTGTGATCTTCTGAGCTATCTATTTTTACTCTTCCCCATTGTCAGACCACAAAGTTCATTGTGGAAATAATAAGCACTAGTGCTCATAGAATGCTTACCTTGTGATAAGTAACAGTTCTAAGCTGGTTTTTTTTTTTAATTTCAAATATTAAATCACTGAATCCTCATAACATCCTCATAAGGTAGCTACTCTTTAGTAGTTTCATTTTAAAGTGAGAATACTAAAACATAAAGAAATTTAAAACAACTTGTTAAAGTTCGCACAGCATATGATTAATGGAGCCAGATTTGCTAAGCAGTCTAGCCTCAGAATCTATAATCTCATCCTCTTCAATGTAATGTCCCTAAACCCCAATCAGCTGTGATAGCTATTTTGCTAATTTAATGCCCCTTTAGGTACCTATGGAATGTAATGAAAATTCTTCCATTTCCAGAACATGCTGTGAGTTTCTAAAGCTCCTTTTGGCTTTAGCTAGTTCTCTTTTGCTACCACCAACCATTCAACTGGGTCCTGTTCAGCGAAGTCTTTTACTTAGAATCTGCAAAATCCATTAAAATTCAAAATGCATGCACATGCATGCATGCAAACACACACACAGGGGTGAGCCTAATGGAAAATGCTACCGTGTATAGGCAGTCCTAAGCTTAAGAATCCTTTTATGGAAAAGGTCTTCTAGCTTCCTCTTATCCCCAGAGTTCAAAGTATTCAGCATGTAATCCAATAATGATTTTCAAATCTGGATAGAGTGAGAAAAAAAAAAGTTGGAAGGTCAAGGATTTCTTTTTATATGTAGAAATATTCTCCACCTGTATAACGAAGGAAAAAATAAAAATTTATCACCCTTGTTGAGTTGGTTCTTGTGCAGGTAATTAACTTTTTATCCTCAGTTTTTAGCAATGAATTGTTCCTCAGTTGTGAAATGTGATCTGGGGCCTATGAAGTTTTTATAACGATACAGACAGTCTTGAACTTGACTTACACATAGAGTAGCACAAAAATGAACGGGCATCTTCCTGAATTACTCCCCACAAGTGAACATTTTGAAAATTAGAAATAAAGATGAGCCTAAATACCTGTCATCACTGAACTGTGAACACCATTTTGAACTTAACAGCTTATCACCCTCAAAAAAGAAACAGAGGTCGAGGCACTGTGTAACAATAGGTGAAATAAGAAGTGGCATTGAACATAAGAATGAGTGTCCAACTCTTAATACGCTTATGTACTCTCATTTAGAGCACCACCACTCTTGACAGAGCCACGGAGTTACGTGTTTTATAAATATTATCTTATATAATTGTCAAAAAACAACCCAGAATCAGGAAGGAGACAAACCATAAGAGACTCCTAAACTCATGAAACAAACTGAGGGTTGCTGGGGGTAGGGGGGTAGGGATAGGATGGCTGGGTTATGGACATTGGGGAGGGTATGTGCTGTGGTAAGTGCTGTAAAATGTGTAAGCCTGATGATTCACAGACATGTACCCTGGGGCAAATAATACATTATATGCTAATAAATAAATAAATAAATAAATAAACCAACCCAGACATGGCAATTAAAACAGTTAAAGTCTGATTAAAACAAATCCTGTCTTATTCAAACTGAGACTCAGAAAGATTACATGTACTATCCATTGTTATGCAGAAATCAAGAGAACTAAGATTCGATTCGTATTTGACACATTTCTAAAGTACTCTTTTCTTCTGCATTTATTTTTGGATGCATACTTTTTGATAATTTCCTGATAAGATGAATATTTTCTGATATTTCTATAAAAAAGAAAATAAACCTATCTCTATCATTTTATTCAAAATTTGATTTTTATCAAATTGTCTTCATAATTCATTTTTGTCTTCAAAAGTCATAATTGGTAAATGTCTAGAAATGTTGTCAAATTGCTGTCAAGTGTTTAGAAGTGTTGTAGGAAAAAAAAAAAACAAGCTCCTTTCACATGTCAGGTATAAGATTTCAGGCATTTCAAGGTTTCTCATGCAATGGCAAATCTTAAATAATGCTTGAATTCATTAGCAGTTTGTTGTCAGTGTTCTTAAGGCACTGTTTTAGAGTTTTGTATAAGCTCTATCAATGCCGGAATTTCATGTAGCATCAGGAAGAAATTTAAATCTGTTTTTCTAGTGTGTTTATTTGATTTATTCCTCTTAGATTATCAAATAATCCAAGAGCTTTCTTGTTAGTGTTTTTTAAAAATATGTCTCTTCCATTTAATATGTTACTATTTTTGATCTAAGCTGGTTTATATAACCGATTTGTTTGATTTTAAAGTATCTATTGATACCATTGCTTGTCTTTATCGCTTCTGTTTTCAATTTTAAATATTAATGTTCTCTCAATTTTATAAGTAATTTTATAAGTGACTAAGTTATCTTTCGTAATGAGCAAATCAGTAGTTTATAATTTCCTATTTTTTTTGAGGTGTTCCAAAATATTTTTTCTATGGCATGTGGTTGATTCAACTTTTCTTTGGCTGAATAATAAAAATGCCACTCTGCACAGAAGGAAGGGTAATAGAGAGAAAATTGTAATAGAAAGATATAATATTCTTACCAAAACTCATTTAAATATCTTAATTTGACAACTTTTGTAAAAGCATATAATGATGAGAACATACTGCTAAGCCCCCTCCTAATACCTTTGAAGGTACTGTGTAAATGAGAAACCTAAAATTTAGTCTTCATTAAATTAGGCTTCATTCAATTTAAGATGGTGTGTCTGCCTAGGGTTTTTCTCATTGTATGCTATTCCTTCTTTTGTAAGAATTCTCTCTTTTCTTATTCATCTTCTGAATTACAATGACCCTTTACATCCCAATATAGTAGACACTGCTGGTTTTGGTTCTTCTTTTTTATAACAGAAATCAAATATCCTTTGAAGCAGCAATTTGTCTAATTAAAAGTACTCATTTTAACTTCTTTGTAGCTAGCTGTGGTCAATTCTGGGGAAGGAGATGTGAGCAGAAGTTACCGTGAAGCATCAACAAAGGCTCCTTAAAAGAGGATGAACTTAGTTGTCTTGTGTCTTTAGTACTTTGTTCATTGTTGTCTTAGGATTTAGCTCCATTACTAAATTTCTACTGTAGAAACATTATGGCTCTATGTTGAAACGAGCTTTGTTTGATTTTGGCTGCCCTCTTTGTAAGGAAGCCCCTAAAATGCTTCCTTAGTTGTTGGAACATTAGTACAGTCTGCTATGAACTTCCTAGTTATGACCTTCCAATTATCTAGTATTGTTCTCCACCAGTTTAAACATCTAATTAATTAATTTATTTATTAATTGCACGTGAAAGGTGAAGGGGCAGAGGGAGAGGGAGAAAGAATCTTTTCTTTTTTTAAAAGATTTTATTTATTTATTTAACAGAGAGAGAGAGATATCACAAGTAGGGAGAGAGGCAGACAGAGAGAGAGGGGGAAGCAGGCTCTCCACTGAGCAGAGAGCCCGATGTGGGGCTCGATCCCAGGACCTTGAGATCATGACCTGAGCCGAAGGCAGAGGCTTTTAACCCACTTAGCCTCCCAGGCGCCCCAGGGAGAAAGAATCTTAAGCAGAACTCTGTGCTGAGTGTGGAGCCCGACCTGGGGCTCAGTCTCACCACCCTGAGATCAGACTTGAGCCAAAATCAAGACTGAGCCACCCAGGTGCCTCTTTTCTCCACAAGTTTATATAACTTGATACTTCCTCTTCAACCCCTAGCTTCATTTTCTTGAATTAGGATGAACATTAGTGAAAACCCTGGAACCAAGCTTTGCTCAGCTCAGCTGAATCTTCTTAGTCCTTTCAGTTGTTCACTTTAAAATTGGATTTATATACTTACCTGGTCCCTTGCATTGTCATCTTTCAGACTCTATCGAAATGCTTTCTTTCTCAAGATTTTTTTTTTATTTTAACGATGGGATTGTATCTCTCATAACACTTTATCAGTATTTCTTTTCATAACAAAGAATGATATCAACAGAAACAAGCTATTTTCATAATATTAGACTTAGCTATTGCAATTTATTTTAAGAATAATCATACATTTTGGTTTTAAAATTGACATTTTATGATATTGTGAAAATACATATATTATTTAATTTCTTTTCTCACAACGATGAAGATGACTAAAATGATGAAGATGATGATGAGAAGGAGATTGAGTCTTACAAAATTTATAATTCTGAGTTTTCTCAATTTTGAATAGGGAATGTTAATGATACTGGACTGTTGTGGAAATTAAATGAAATTATCATGTAAAACATTTAATATACACTCTAGAATTTTAAATGATTAGTAAATGTTTTTCTATTTAATACAATGCTTACATTTGTTCATAAAATAAAGTCACAGAATCAAGACCGCAAAGCCTTGGGTGCTCTTTCTAAAAGAGGGAAATGAAACTGCGCTTCCATCTTTTTGTGGAAAAGGTCTTAAGAGCAAAGTGACTAAAAAGCAATTAATTTATGAAATTTTTGCTATGTAGCATACTTCCTATGGAATGCCTTTACTTCCAAATTCTGTTTTTCATCCAGTTGTGCTAATTGTGAAATCTGAAAAAAAGGGAAAATATTGCAAATGCAATAAATAAACTTAACATCTGTTGTTTAGGGAGTGATGAGTACAGATTAATGAAAATGTAATAATTTGGTTTCACCACTCATTTGGTTTGAACACTCATCCATAAATAATACATACTTTATTACACCAGTGAATAATATCTCATGAGCAAGTATTCAGAATATACTTTCATTTCAAATAATTCTGAAATTTGCATAATTTCATTCTTAAGCATTTACTCATGAGAAATAAATGATTTTGCTTTAATACATTTAGTTCATTTGACATGTACATATATTATATATATACATATATATATATGTATATATATATATATATATATTTAGGGTCACCTATTTGCCTACATATGTCTTATCTTTATTATATCTACAATATTACCTAGCAGAGTTTCATACAGATAGTAGGTTCAGAGTGAATATTTTTGAAAACATAAATAAATAATCTATTTTAGATATTTCTCCATGACATTTATATAGACACCACCAGAACCACTATATCTATATCTGTGACAACTATAAATAAACAGTAAAATACAAGTTAGAGTTTTAGACTCTTTTAGAGTTTGTGTATGATATCTCTCTATACTTCCAGCACTTTGAAGTTTATTACAAAATCTAGTGATAAACTTTTATAACTTTGAGGAAACCTATACTAAAACCAAATTTATGTACTCTTTCTTTTATTATTATTTTATCAATAAAATGCATAGTAGAAATGGGAAAATATACTCGCTTAGTTTACAACTTAAGAAAGACATTTCTTTTAAGAACCTAGATAGACAAATTGTAGTTAAAATTAAGAACTCTAAATTATATTCAGTTAACCAAATATGATAGTTCAATCAATTATATACATCTTGTGCCACCGATATAGAGTTAAAATATATTTTAGAATTTCCGTGTATTTATTTTACTAATAAAATGCCCAAGATAATTCTTTTACCTAAAGGGAAAAAATGTATCTATTATGAGTACTCAGACACATAATCTTCATAAAAATAATATTTTAATGTTGAATTCTAGCATTCAAAGTATAGTACAATGTATGGACACAAAATCATGAATATTATTTTTACTCAAATATAAGCCAAGTGTGTGAGATTTAAAATTTTTCATATAAGGAAATGGCACTGCTGTCCTTACTTCTATATATTTATATACAAAATTAAAATGTATGCTATACTATGTTTAACATTCTTACTAATACCCTCAAGTTGTTATAAAGACCTGGATATTTTTGGAGCAACATAAATTTAATCTTCCTACATTAAAAAAAAAATATATATATATATATATTCTGTATTCTTTTTTTTTTTTTAAAGATTTTATTTATTTATTTGACAGAGAGAGATCACAAGTAGGCAGAGAGGCAGGCAGAGAGAGAGAGGGGGGAAGCAGGCTCCCTGCTGAGCAGAGAGCCCGATGCGGGGCTCGATCCCAGGACCCTGAGATCATGACCTGAGCCGAAGGCAGAGGCTTTAACCCACTGAGCCACCCAGGCACCCCTATATTCTGTATTCTTTATAGTAGAGAGCATGAGCAAGTGTATTATTTTAGATTCATAAGACAATCTTTATATTATTAACTATGCTATTTTTTAAAAAAAACTTGAATTACCATTTGTGCTTATTTGGTCTTCCTTATTTTGGATAGAAAAATTATTTTTGATTCCTTCCTTATTTTTGATTCCTTATATCATTTAGTATTTATTAGGTTTTGAATCTTTATAATTGAATGTATCTAATTTTAGTGTAACATAAAATTTTTCATTTTCAAAAAAAAATACTCCAGAGTATAGATGAAACAGACTTTTAATATGCTGGACACAAAGGCTTTGCAGATTTGATGGTTTAATATTATTTCGTAACTTTATACCAGTGGGGTGCACTTTTTTCACAATAATATATTTGATATAGTTATAACAATCAAACTGTTTCACTAAACTAATAGGTACAATGAAACTATATTTGTATCTAGAGATTTGAAACTGGAAAGAGGCTTTGACTTAATCCTCAGATCTCTAGCACACAGAGAAACTAAGCTATTTCTACAAAGGTAAATTGAAGAGATGAAGGAATTACATGAATAATTCAGGCTAAAGAAATTACACTGTCATTTTCCAAGAAGAGTTTGAGGCCTAAATTTATATATTTTGATTATTTTTATCAAATACACTAATACCTAGTTAAATTAAAATCACTTTTTCTCAATATTAAACATTCTTAATTGAAAATATATATTGCCAATCAAAATTTATTTATAATTCATAATATGTTAGTTATATACACACTATTTTGAGTGTAACTAGGTAAAGTTATCTTATTAAATTGTGAGATATGAGCCTATCAGTGGTGGCATAAAAAAAAAATATGTTTAAATTCATGCTTGAAGTTCAACAATATAGTCTCTTATTTTCACTTAATTTTCAAACATTATACACAAAATCAAATATAAATATTGGTGCTATATGAGTTATATCCTAAATCTTATTCTCTCATTCTTTATAGAACCCATGCAGAAATATACCTACATCCATTACTTAATTACCATCTGTTGGTTGATAAGTCCCACATTTTTTTCTCCAGTTCAATTTTCTGCCAGGAAGGAATATCTAAGCACCTACAAGACATCTCAATATGTATGATCATAAAATCCTTCATCTCAATAAATATAAAAACTTCAGTTGACATGTTCTTTATCTTCCTTCTAAGTTATCAATTTCAATAAATGATACCCATCTGAAGCATTCAACCACTCAAACAGTATGTTCATGCATTATTCAGGCTCTGCCTTCTTTTTTCCCTACATTCGCAGTGTGACTCCTTCTTCTTTCTTACATAGACCATCCATTCTTTCTGCTTCATCCAGGCAAATTTTGAGTTCCTTTGTTTTCTTTGCCTTTGTTGTAAACTTTTGCTGGGACTATTCTGCTAGGAATATTCTCATCTCTTCCTAACCTATAAGCTAACCCTGCTCATCTTAGATTGATCTTATTTTAGACACTACTTCCTCCTAGATGTCATTATTAACCACCAAATGGGCTTCTCGGGAAATATGAGCCACTGTAGTGTCCTGTATTGTAATTGCCTTTTTACTTTAGAGTTAGAAGCAATTCCCCCCAGTGGATGCTAAGTTCCTTTATGGCAAGCAACACATCTAGTGTGTTCAACATAGAAATTCCCAGTACTCAGCCCAGAATGCAACAAAATAAGTCTTTGTTGAGTAAATGAATTTTAAATCTACAAAAAGTTCAGGCTACAGAGCAACACTTTAAAATTATGTGTGAAACATGCATTGGATATAAGAACTATTGATCTCATGAAGTGTACTGGTGATAAAATCTTTGTAAGAAAAATTTCACTTAGCCTTTACAATTAAGAATGACTAGATATAAAGTAAGCATAGTAGATACTCCATTCCTTTTCTACATAGGTATCTAGAGGCACTGATGAATTAGAGCTATGAATTCAAGTAATATGAGGTTATTTCTATTAAAAAAAAAACAATCCTTCAAAAGATATTGCCAAAGGAATGAGAAAATTTCTCATAAAGGTATAGTAATCCTTTATAAGTGATTTTGAATTTACTATAATTTAACCAAAGAATCAGCAATAGGCTTCTTGAATCTGCAATCAGAATTATAATTTCTTTTTTTTTTAAGATTTTATTTATTTATCTGACAGAAAGAGACACAGCGAGAGAGAGAACACAAGCAGGAGGAGTGGGAGAGGAAGAAGCAGGCAGAGCCCAATGCAGAACTTGATCCCAGGACCTTGGGATCATGACCTGAGCCGAAGGCAGATGTTTAATGACTGAGCCTCTCAGGCACCCCTATAATTTATTTTTCATTAAAAAATGTTAAGGCTTCTTTTCAATTACATTAAGATTCTAATAAATTTGTCTTATTTGTTGCACTCTTAACACTATTTGCTTCTCCCTTAAACCAAATGTTTGAATCTTGTCTGTGGTTGTAATTAATAGAGATCAACCCTGGGATTAAGCCCTGTCCAGAAACCATGGTCTTAGAGATACAGCTCTCATGTACAAACCATCCTCCCCCTTAGGACAATGGAGACTTCCTTTATGTCAGCTCTTTGAGGAGTACACGGGTAAGTTCTCTATTTCCTCCTTTTCACCTTCCTTTATGTTTCCCCAGATTTACGACACAATCATATTTTCCTGTTCAACCTTACGACTTTGTCTCTTTCCCCCCATATTTTAGCTCTTTCTTTTCTCTCTCTTTTTTTTTAATTTAAATTCCAGTTAGTTAACATACAGTATAATATTAGTTTCAGGTGTGGAATTTAGTGATTCGACACTTAGATACAATACCCAGCACTCATCACAGCAGGTGTCCTCCTTAAAACTCATCACCTATTTAACCCATCTCCCCCACCCACCTTCCCTCTGGTAACTATCAGTTTGTCCTCTATAGTTAAGAGTCTGTTTCTTGGTTTTTCTCTCTTTCCCCTCCCCCATGTTCATTTGTTTTGTTTCTTAAATTCCACCTATGAGTGAAATCATATGGTATTTGTCTTTCTCTGACTGACTTATTTTGCGTAGCATAATACTCTCTTGCTTCATCCATGTCATAGCGAATGGCAGGATTTCATTCTTTTTTATGGTTGTAGCTCTTTCTTTTTCTAATAACACTTCAGAGGAGTGATTTGCAAACCCTAGATAGGGTTTAGACATTACAGCCAAAATTCGCAAAGTTGTGAGAATGATCTATGTAAGTAAAATTTTCCATTAAAGAATATTTCAAAGGTAAAATTATAGTTGTGAAGGCATAAAATTATCTACATAAAATTATCTACATGAAACTATCATGTTTTCTACATAAAACTATCATGTGGCTCATATCATTTGTAACAATAGATTCAGCTATGACTTCCCCTCTTGAAGAAAATAAATAAAAATAATATAATATATTTATACTGTATCCCTGACATATATAGACTTTCGGTAAGTATTTATTGAAAAAACGGAAGTTATTCATAAACTTAAGCTAGAATAGCTTGATAAAATGGAATCTGTTCTCACCATCAATGTTTAATACATAGAGAAAAGTGAAATGATTCAGTTAAGGAAACTCAGAGGAAATATAGCCACTACACAGAAAAGTAATGGAGGAAGAGGCTGCAGTAGTAAGAGCCTGGAAGAGACTTTGCTCATTGCCATGTTGTACTTTAGAAAAGGCTTGCTTTCTTCCCTGATTCTACTATTTTAAAGACTAATTCACCCCTGAATTTCATGTCTCCATAAAGAGAGTACCAGCTATCATTTCTGATCTCAGGAAAAAAAAAAAAATCCAGCTCGCTGTTATCTGTATCCTTCCTATAATCTTACCATATTTTCTTCTGCCCACCCTTGAATTGTATTCATTTTTTGAAAGCCATGATAAGCTGTCTGGCTCACTTCAGACAACTAGGATCTAGTCCAGATAATGGATATAGACTATTCTATTGTTAGGTTCATTAGTAAGATACAGTCCTGATAATAAATAATTGAGCAGAATAGTTAGTGAAAACACTAGAATGTGTATATATGAATCTGTGTGTGTGTATGTACATATATATATACACACACATATGTGCACATATACATATATGTATATATATGATTTTTAAAACTTTTTTTAAAGATTTTATTTATTTTTTTTGAGAGAGAGAGAAAGAGCATGAGCAGAGGGGCAGGAGCAGAGGGAGAGGGAGAAGCAGACTCTCCACTGAGCAGGAAGCCAGACAATGGTGCTTGATCCTAGTACTCCTGGATCATGACCTGAGCCTGAAGGCAGAGACCGACTGAACCACCTAGGTGCCTCTGTATGTGTATGATTTTGAATCATATTTAATTTGATTTATTAACACATATATATTTTATATGAATATGTTTACAAAGTACACCACACGCACACACACACAAACACACACATTTTAAGTAAATAGGTCAAAATAAGTTTATTGCAAATAGAAATGTTACATGTCATTATACTTTGATTATTTGATATAATTTTAATGTTAGCTTCAAAAATGAACACTCCTTGGTAATGAATTTCTGATATCATCGATTTTTTTTTTTTTTTGCTTCTCCCCAAGAGATGCAATTTACATTGTCCTAAATGGAAAGAGTTATGCCATAGTACATACCCTATAAGTCCTCAAAGGATTTACTCCAATTTATAGACATCTTAGATTTTTTTTTCTGTGACAACACATAAAAAGAATATTAAAAACCATTATTCTCTTTCGACCACAGGTGCAAAAGAAAAGTGCTAAAAATGGCTTTTAAAAAAAACAGTGTAATATTTCTAGAGTTACAGTGGTAGAGGACTACTTCACCACTCTACCCTCCACTTAAGCATTTGGGTACTCACACTGACCTACCAGTGTGTCAGGGTCAGGAACTCTAAAAATAATAATATAACAGACAAGTTAACAAAGTTGGATTCAAAGGACTGGAACAGTCTCATTAAAGTTATTTTCAGAACATGTACCACAGTCACCAAGGTATGGCACATGAACACAGTAAGCAGTTTTATTCTTAATCCAGACTGGGTCAGTTAACCTGCCAATGTCTTATTTCCTTCATTGGCAAAATGATAATGCTGCCTGGAACATGTAGAAATATGTCTAATATATGATCTCTACAGACCCCGATGTGTGTTCTTAGAGTGGAGATCAGAATAGTGTGCACTCCACAGGGTGTGCAAGACAAGTCATGCTGGAAAAATAAAATTTATGTTTCTAGTCATGTCCATATTAAAAATAAATTAATTAAGCTTTTTACCATTCAATACATAGATTGGCACTGATGCTTCCACATGACCTGCCTTTCAGGCAATCATGTTTCAGGAATAGGACTCAAGGTGACTTGAGAGAATAGGAGTTCTTCAAGTATGTATATTGACAGTTGCAACTGAGTATTAATATGTATTATACTATCTATTTTAAATTAAACTAAAGCAAACTCCATCAAAAGCAAAGGTGATTTAAAAAAAAGCAAGGGTGATTTTAAAGGTTCTTGTAAATAAACTTTGGGTTAAAGATGACAATAATATAAGGCTAGAGAAACAAGACAATGATAGAACTAACATTTTTATACTTAACTATGATTTCAAGGTAAAAGCATGATCTACTGGGATCTGACACTCAAAGAATTCAGATTATTTAATATAAAGATTTATATCCATTATTATTAATGAACCTCACCTCAAGTATGTTTTGTGTTGAGGAAAAATTAGTTTATGATAACAGCAAACTTCACAATCTATGTTGTGAATCTGTATCTAATATTTTAAAAAGAATTTCAGCTTTATCTGTCTTTGAAAATGATTATTTGTTTTTGCAGCAGTCTTATGTGTATTTAATTTATAATAAACATATAGATATTAGGTGGTTGTGCTCCAGCTTTATTATGCTGATAGGAAAACATGTTTGAAGAAGTTTGAAGACCCATGCATTGAAGGCATTTATGCTTTGGCAAAAATGATTAGGGACCTTTGGAACAACAGAGAAATGCAGTCATACAAGGGAGCCTGAGACACTGCTTAGAGCTAGATCAGTCCTTTCACAGTTACTTGTAGGTATAACACTGAGAGAAACCAAAAAATTTTTCTCCTTTTACTAATACAATTTGAGCCTCCAGTATGAAGGGTGAGAATAATTGTGCCGAGAATAAAAGGAAAGAGGTCGCTCCAGGCAAAAGGAAGCCATGTGAGAATTGGTGAAAAGTGTCTTGTGTGTGGGACTATGAGGATTCGTCCTGTTTCAGCCCAGTTTCCCTCTCTACTACTTCCTGGCTCTGTGAAGGAGCAAGTTACTGAACGTACTTTCCCTTCACTGTGAAATGACAGTGATAGTAGCACACAATTCACATATCTGTTATGGCTGATGCTTGAATTACTGTAAGCAAAGCAGTTACCATAATGCCTGCCATTTTCTTCTCCTTTTTCTTCTTCTTCTTTTTCTTCTTCTTCTTCTTCTTCTTCTTCTTCTTCTTCTTCTTCTTCTTCTTCTTCTTCTTCTTCTTCTTCTTCTCCTTCTTCATATTTTATTTGTTTATTTGAGAGACAGAAAGAGAGTGCTCAGGATGGGGGGATCGAAGGAGAGAGACAAGCAGACCCTGTGCTGAGTGTGGAGACCAATGTGGGGCTCAATCCCATGACCCTGAGATCACAGCCTGAGCTGAAATCAAGAGTCAGAGGCTTAACTAACTGAGCCACCCAGGTGCCTCAATGCCTGCCATTTCCTAATTGTTGGCTCACATTATTTTATCATAGATTCTATGCTTTTTAGTAGGAGCTTCTCTATTTTTACTCAGCATTACATTACCAGCACCCAGCATCTTATTTTAACATGGCAGCGAGTGGTAAGAGAATAAATAACTAAATAAATAAAATATCAAGTACATGCTCTCTCTGCAGGAGATGGATGGAGAGAAAGGTCCAGGAAAAGAGTCATAATTTGGCTTTCCTACTTCTTTTTTTTTTTTTTTAAAGGTTTTATTTATTTATTTGACAGAGAGAGAGAGAGATCACAAGTAGGCAGAGAGGCAGGCAGAGAGAGAGGGAAGCAGGCTCCCCGCTGAGCAGAGAGCCCGATGCAGGGCTCGATCCCAGGACCCTGAGATCATGACCTGAGCTGAAGGCAGAGGCTTTAACCCACTGAGCCACTCAGGTGCCCCTGGCTTTCCTACTTCTTAAAGATTATCTAGGTGTGGCACAAAGGCAGTCAGCAATGAGGATGTGTGTGTGTGTGTGTACATATATAAATATTTATTTCATATTTTATATATAATATTACATATAATTTAGGTATATTTTATAATGCATTACATATAATATTTGTAATATTGTCTACCATGGAGGCATACAGAACTGCATTAGCAAGCATATCATACAGACAGGATCTAATATTTTATTTTCTGACTGAAATGTATAAATATTAACATAATTGATAGTATTTCTTCAGATATAGTGCTTAAATCTTTGTTTATTATTAAGCTTTCGATTTTTATAATTTGATAAAATCTCATTCATCAATATTTTATACTGTTGGCCATTTTCAAAAATCTATATGTGATGCCTAATAGGAATTTTATGTGATGAAGTTAAGGCTATCCTACAAGTAGTTTATAATCTAATATCCTATGTTTTGTTTTCTGATACACATTTTAAAGTCTAATAAATCTCCATTAATGATAAATACCATTAATTTGAACTCTTGCATTCAGTATTTTGAATTTCTTAGATGTAACTTTGGTTTAGGCTAACATACATTAGTTAAGCTTTCTTGAAGGGTTCCTTTATATATAGCAGTATTAAAAAATCATTTTTTAACTTTCAATATATTAAATTATTTCAAAAAGAGATTTCTAAGAGAAAAATATACAGTTTTTAAATATCCCTTTCTTTTTAATATTTCCACAAAATATATATTAAAATGTAAATCTATTTCCTTACCATATCCAAACACATTATTATGAAGCTAAAACTCCAACTGCTTTACTCTGCAAGATTAATTTTTAATTCAATCTTGTTAAAATATGTTACTGAACATTAGAGAAAGTAAGATGTATTTAGTTTAAATAATAATATGGGAGAATGTAGAGACTGAATAATGGAGTAAATGAGGAGATACCGTATAAGATGAAAATAATACCATTTGCATAAAACCTACAAATTACTGAAAATTACATCCTTCTTGTTTAATACATATGTATTTTTGGTTTCTCACTGAATATTCTTATAAGATTAACACTGCCATAACGTGAATGAATGCTAGCAAAAATAACAAAACCAGCCTGATTGATTCCATTACATATTCATGCTATTCAATCCAGAACTTTTATTCTCAACAAATGACAATAATCTCTAATTGGCTCCCACAGATATTTTTTTAGATATGAACCATTCTCCTCAACCTTGCCACCCTCACTCTCTACAAACAAATTTACTCTTCATTTTTGGAGGAGATACGAGCCATCTCCTGTGAACACCTTCAGTTTCTCTTCTCAGAGTTTGCAACTGCGGGAATCTCCTACTCCCTTTTCTTATCTCAAGATTCATTCTTTCTCTTCTACAAAGCTAATTGCCCCACTTATACCATGATCCCATCTCCTAGCCTACAATCCAGATTTTACTCATATGTTCTTCTCGACCTTTTCTTATTTTTTGGATAATTTCTTTAATCTACCATCATCAAAAATAAATTCCTCTTCAGAAAAACAGACAAAATTCATTTCAAACTGTAATTAGAAGTTACATCTCTTTAACTGCAATCCATGACTCAGTTTCTCCTTATCTCAATCGGCATTTGCCATCTTTTTAGTATAACTTAGTGATAAAAACAGTGACTTTGTAATTTGCCTTCACCACCAGCACTAACTAGTTCTGTAACCTGTGGGAAGTTATTTAACTTCACTGTACCTTTGTTTCCTCAGATCTGATAACAGTACCAACCTCCTAATATTGTGAACATTAAGTTTATATAAGCCAAGAGCCAATGAGTGGCTTATAGAGAGTACTATACATGGACAATTCAAACAACCTTACTATTAAAACAACTAGAGTGCTTTTACTGACTCTACTATTTTGCTTTCCACCTGCTATTTAAAATGCCAGTAATCTGATTTGCCATTGTTATTCCAACTTTTTTCTTTGGTCTCCTGGATCTTCAGTATTCAAAGACTTCATTCCTTAAAATACATGTCACTGTTGACCACCTTTTGAAACTTACTGCTTTCATCCGTAGATATTTTTAATTTTTTTGTGCTTAAATGTTTATTCATAACAGCAAAAAAGTAGAAAAACCCAAATGTCTATCTGTGGATGAATGAACAAATAAAAAATGGTATATCCACACAATGAAAGATTATTCAGTGATGGAAGGGAATAAAGCACTGATATATGCTGCAACATGGATCAATTATGAGAATACGATGAGGAGTGAAAGAAGCCAGACACAGTCATAATTTATATGATTTAATTTATATAAAATGTCCAAAATAGCCAAATCTACAAAGACAGAAAGTAATTTCATGATTTTTTAGTGCTTTGGGAGATTCATCCAGAGACATTTGATTGCCCTTGCTCTCCTACCTCCCAGATACTTCTGTTCCCCACTCCATATTCTCTTCCAGATTTCTCTTTATACACTCAGAGTTTCCCTAACGTTCTATACTTCACCCTCTCCTCCTCTTCTATATGTTCTTCCCGTGTTCCACTTATGATCTTTAACTTAATATTACGTACTAAAAATAAATTAATAAAATTGAGTATTAATTGAATTGACTAATTTTTAATGTTTAGTAATGCAAATAATATATAGCTGTCCTTCCAAAAGAACTGGAAAGCCAGTTACCTAACTGTACAAGTTACATAGTATTCTTGTGCTTTCAATGTGAATTGTATTACATTGTACATCTCTGCACCTTACTTTAAATTCAAAATCATTTTGAGGGTCATCTATATTAGTTGAATGCATCTAGTACATTCAATTTTACTCATAAGCAATAACCTACCTACTATCTATATCAGATTTTACTAATCTATTCTCCTATAAATAGGTACTCTCTGGTTCACTTCATTTCCTTGCATTAGTGGAATTTCTGTAAATGTATTTCTCTACCATAAGAAAAACTGAAGTGTGTATTTGTATGCTTTTTTCCTAGAACTTTTATGACATAATCTCAACTGGCAAGCTGTGTAATTTTCAGCCTAAAACTGTATTTTATTAGTCCACCAGGTATTTCTCTACTTTTTCAATTTAGAACTGGTTTTCTTTTCCCTAAATTATGGTTTTAGAAATGGCTAGGTGAGACCTCTTCTTGTAGTGGACATCTGTGGTTTTTGCTTTCCAGTATATATATATATTTTTTACTCTGGTGAAAGTGTTGAGAATATTTTTGAACCAACTTCTCAATTGGCATTGGTATTTACAGTGTGAGTTACAGACCAAGTAGTGCATGAAACACCAGATGTAATGCAGAGGTAAATTAGTAATTCCATTTTATGATAAGCCGGGGATTCTTTTTTGTTTGTTTGCTTTGTTTTGTTTTCTCCCTTTTTTTTTTCACTGTTTTTTTATTGGCACGATTTTTAGCTCTGGGATTTTCAGGGAGCACTGATCGGGGAGAGGGTGGGCATGTGACTTATCCCTCATAAGTAAGAATATTTTATTCATTGACTATAATTATTTGTTCAGAGATGAGCATATGACCTAATCCACATAATGAAAGTCATTTTGGAGAATTTTAATCAATTGGATGAAAAGGAAATGCACAGTTTTTATCTCTCAGAAAAATAGCAGCCTGAGTCAGAAAACAGCTATGAAATTGAAAGCCTGCCTTGGAGTGATGAAAACCTAGAGGAAAGCCAGACCTAGAAGAGACAGGGAGAGAGACAGAGGGAGAGAGACTCCTAATCTCCTGATGCTGTGGTAGTGTGTGAGCATAGGCACCATTATATTTTACATAAGGCAACACATATGCTTTTTTCCATCTAAGCCAGTTTGAATTGGGGTTCTTATCACTTGCTGCAGTGGAAATAGTTTCAATGCAATGCCTATTTCAATACAGAGCAGCTGTTTTCTAGGCCATAAATACAACACAGTAAAAAGATTACGAGTTAAATCTGAAGTTATGTCCTGTTTCTTATTAACTCATTTCTAAATAAACTTATCTTCTGAATACATCTTATTTTTTTTGCTGTTGTTCTAAGTATTAGAAAAATTGGGATAATAAAAATGTAATATAATGAATAATCTAAAGGAAGTTATTGGTTCTTTAAAATAATCACATACAATGTGATTATTTTGTATACTATATTTTATTTTAAAACAACTTTTGCTGTTGATTCATATATATTCATACATTATGTTACTATTGGTTATTTCACACATAACATAAATAATAAATGTTCATTTGACTAAATTTCATACTTGCCTTGTAATTGCAAAGAATTTTGACACATTAACATTTTAATAGTAGTCATGGCAAATCAATTTCATACTAATTAATTCTTAAACTGCTAATTGACATTTGATAAGTGTGTTAATTGATATAAATAGCACGGTAGCTTATATGTTAAATGTCAAATGTGTGCTTCTTACAATTAAAATTTATTAGTAATAAATTAATTACATATATAGGCCCTGTCATGTATGTTAATTGTGTTAGATTCTTGTCTCAGAAACTTATTCAGTGAATTTTTAAAGAGATTATTAAATATTGAATAATTTTGTTACTTGATTATGAATATTTAGGTGTAGTTGTACACCTAATACAATAGAAATATTGTACATTATTCCTTCTTATCAAGAAATTATAGAATTTTTAAAAGTTCTATTTCCCACAAAGCCTGTATTGACTGTGGATGTATTTCTTTGAAGGAAAAGTAAACAGGTAATAAAAGTGAAAGTGCAGAGAACAGACTTAGAAACTCTCACGCAGCAATTTTTGTTTATGTATGAATATAGAGTTAGAGTAGGTAATCAATGAATTGTAAATAAGACAAATGTGTATATTAGTATATATTGGTGTATCAAGATATGCTTCATGATATCCCATAGGTTTCTTGCATTCTGTTTTTCTTCAGGTATCTTTCATCTGCTCTCCAGAGTGAGTGATTTCAACTGCCTTATCATGAATTTTGCTAATTTTTTCTTGTGCTCAAATCTGCTGTCCACCTTATCTAGTGATTTTTTGCATGTCTGCTATTGCAGTTTTCAGCTTAATAATATGCATTTGGTTTCCTCTTTAAAGCTTTTCTTTCTGGGGCATCTGGGTGGCTCAGTGGGTTAAAGCCTCTGCCTTTAGCTCAGGTCATGATCTCAGGGTCCTGGGATCGAGCCCCACATCAGGCTTTCTGCTCAGCGAGGAGCCTGCTTCCCCCTCTCTCTCTGCCTACTTGTGATCTCTCTCTCTCTCTCTCTGTGAAATAAATAAAATCTTAAAAAAAAAAAAAAGCTTCTCTTTCTTTTTTGATACTTTCTATAATTTTCCTGGTTTCCTTTAGCTTGTTGTCTATAATTAACTCTAGCTCTTTGAGCATGTTTAAGAGAACATGTTAAGTATTAAAGTCTTTCACTAATAAGTTTAACGTCCAGGCTTCCTCAGGGATGCTTTCTGCCAATTACTTAAAATCAGAGGGGAAAAAAAAGAGTGAAGAAGCAAATAACTAAAATTAGAAATAAAAGTTGGTACAAAAATATTGACTATAAGGAAAAAGAAAAGGGGTAACAAGAGAATATTACAAATAATTATATGACAAAAAATTAGATAATATAGAAGAAATGAACAAATTCCTAGAAACACAAAAATTATCAAAACTGAACCAAGAAGAAATAGATAATCTCAACAGGCTTATAATAAGAAATTTAATCAGTAATCAAACACCTCCCAATCATTTGGCTTCACTGGTGAATTCTGACAAACATTTAAGAATTAAACCAATACAACTGAAGTTCTTTCGAAAAAAAATGAATAAAAGATGAAGGAACACTTCCTAACACATTATATGAGGCCAATAATACCTTGATCACAAAGCCAAAACAAAAGATTGTGTAGGAAAAGAAAACTACAGACCGATATCTTTTTTTTTGGTTTTGTTTTGTTTTGTTTTGTTTTGTTTCAGACTGATATCCTTGATGAATATAGATGAAATTTCAAACAACACCAACATGGGGCGCCTGGGTGTCTCAGTGGGTTAAGGCTCTGCCTTCCGCTCAGGTCATGGTCCCAGGTTCCTGGGATAGAGCCCGGAATACAACTCTCTGCTCAGCGGGGAGCCTGCTTCCCCCTCTGTCTCCTCTTGCCTCTCTGCCTACTTGTGATCTCTGTCAAATAAATAAATAAAATCTTTAAACAAACAAACAAAAAAAACACAAATATCACCAACAGGTGACCAGCAAGCCAAATTTAATAATATATTATACATCTTAATCAAGCGAGGTTTATCTCAGGAGTAGAATGGTGACTTGCAATAAAAAAAAAAAATAGTCAAAGCACAGCTGGGTGATTCAGTGGCTTAAGTGTCCAACTCTTGATTTTGAATCAGGTCATGATCTTCAGGTCTTGGGATTGAGTCTTCTTGAGGATTCTTTCTCTCCCTCTCCATCTGCCCCTCCCCCTGCTCTCTCTTTCTCTCTCAAATAAATAAATGAATCTTAAAAGAAAAAAAGAAAATCAATCAATCAAAAAGTGCATTAATAGGATGAGGGAATAAAAAACACATGATTATCTCAGTAGATGCAGAAAAAAATAAAAAAAAATTTGGCAAAATTCAGTACCTTTTCATGATAAAAACACTCAGAAAACTAAGAATAGAGGAAACTTCCTTAATATGATCAATGACATTTTTGCAAAATCCACATCTAACATCATACTCAAAATGATGAAAGCCTAAAAATTTTTCCCCTGAGATCAAGAACAGGCCAAGAATACCTGTTTTTATGCTAATTTTCAATATTGTGTCAGAAGTCCTAGCTAGGGCAGTTAGATAAGAAAAAGAAATAAAAGTCATCCAAATTGGAAAAGAATAAATAAAATTATTTCTATTTACAAATGACATAATTTTATATACAAAATCAACTCACAAAAAATGAGTTATCTGCAAAAAAATTAAGCACAAGCAATGAATTATCTGCAAAAAAATTAATAAAATAAAACAATTTTAGCTATAATAGTGTATCAAATAATAAAATACTTAGCAATAAAATTAACCAAGGAGTTGGAAGATTTATACACTAAATATCACAAAATTAAAGAATAGCTAAATGGAAAGCCATGCCATGTTCATGGATTTGCAAGACTTAATATTATTAAGATTGTAGTGCTTCCCAAGGTGATCTGCATATCCAATGCAATCATATTAAAGTTCCAATAGCTTTTTTTTTTTTTTTTTTTTTTTACTGAAATGGAAAAGCTGATCCTCACATTCACATGGAATTGCAAGGGGTCCTGAGTAGTCAAACAATACTGAAAAAGAAAACTCTTGATATCAAAACTTACTAATCAAACAGTGTAATGCTAGTGTTAAGACTAGACATATACACTAATAGAACAGAACTGAGGGTTTAGAAATAAACCTAAATATTTATGGCCAATTGATTTAGAAAAATGTGTCAAGATCATTCAACAACGGAAAGAATAATCTCTACAACAAAGGGTGCTTGACGATAGGATAGGCACCTGCAAATAATATCAGGTTGGACTCACTACCTCATTGCATTTACAAAAATTCACTCAAAATAGATCAACAACTCTAATAAAAGAGTTAAAGTTATAAAAAGTATTAGGAAAAAACAGGGGTAAATCTTCACAACCTCAGATTTGACTGTAGATTCTTAGATTGGACACTAAAAACACAAGCAACAACAAAAAATAGACACATTTGGTGTCATAAAATTAAAGACTTATGCATTAAAGGATAGTGTTTTAATCCATTTGGCTGCTATAAAAAATACCATGGCTTATAAACAATATAAATTTATTTTTCACAGCTTGAGAGGCTGAGAAGTCAAAGGTCAAGGTGCCAACAGATGAGGATCTTTTTGGTTCGTACTTGGCTTTCTCTTGCTGTGCCTTCACATGGCAGAAAAGTCAAGTGTAACTCTCTGAGGTCTCTTTTATAAAGACATTAATCACATTATGAGGCTCTATTCTCATTACTTAATCCCTTCCCAAAGGCCTCACCTCCAAATACCACCACATTGGAGATGAAGTTCCAACACAAAAAAATTTTTTTGCGGGGGGCACAATATTCAGTCTATAGTAGACAATATCTAGAAAGTAAAAATATAACTACAGAATAAAAAAAAATATGAATTTGTAATAACAAATCTGATAAAGGTTTAGTATCCAGAATATATAAAGAACATTTACAATTAAACAAAAAAGACAAAGTAATTTTTAAAATGAACAGAGGACTTTGAGAAACCTCCAAAGGAAATGTGCAAATGGACAACAAGCACATAAAAAAGATGACTTATAGAAATGCAAATCAAAACTGCAATGAGATAATACTTCAGACTAACAAGGAAAGTTTAATAATAACAATAATAATACAACAATGTTGACAAGGATGTGGAAAACTAGGAAGCCTCATACACTGATGGTGAGCCTCACAAACACTATGCTAAGTGGAAGAAGGCAGGCAAAAAATCCATAAATTGTATGGTTCCTTTATATGAAATATGAAGAAAAGGCAAGTCTGTAGAGATACAGAGTAGATTAGTGATTGTCAGAATATGGGGTTTGGGATGAAGTATGACTGCTTCATAGGTATAGTATTTTTGCGAGGTGGTGAAAAGTTTTGAAACTCAAGAGACAGTGGTTGTACAACGTCACAAAAGCACTAAGTGCCACTAAATTGTACATTGTACACTAAATTGTAAATTTAAATAGTTAATTTTAAGTTATGTAGATTTCAGCTGAATAAGAAAAGCAAATAAGAAAAGGAACTTGGGATTATAACTCCATTTATTAAGGTGTGAAGTCACGTAAGATGTAGCTACATTCTGGATCTAGATAGGTTCATATACTCAGAGCTGTTGTAAAGTCATATTGAGACTCTGAAAAGATTCAAAAATGTGAAGAAAGGGAAGTCTTTAGTAAAGGCAATGTAAGTATCCACAATATACATATTTTAGTATTGATTAGCAAAGAGCTTTTAAGAAGAAAATCCAAAGGATTAAAAAAACTGGCAAAAATGAATTCTCTTTTCAAAAAGTTCTTCTAACTTTATTAGGAGCTCAAATGACAGTAGGGTAAGATTTAGTCATTTATTTATTTTTGTAAATCTGCATTATGAGGGACTCACCTCAATGTTGTACTTTACTCCAGGAAGTAAAAATACAATATAATTCACTGGAACTTTCACACTAGAATTTTGAGGGTTATTCTTCTTTTTTTTTTTTTTTTGAGGGTTATTATCCCTATAATGGTTTGACACATAATTTTAATTCAGTATTATGGTATTTCTGTGTTCTTTCTAGAGATATACTTTATCATGTAATTGCAATCTGGATTTTAAAACATATAAACATTTTCACTAATAGAACCACTAAGCGAAAGTTAATAATTCAGAATATAACAAGGTACTTAGTTTTTGCATGAGAGTCTTGATTTTTAAAATGTCATACAATCTATGGAAATAATTTGAGGAGCTAAAACTTAATTTGTCTCTTTTGTTCTTCTTTCAAATAGCATTAGATTATCTTTAAGAGGCATTTGTAATTATCTCAGTATAAATTCAGTTCATTTCCACAATAATTTATTGTCTCACCTCTGTGTATCAGATGCAGAAATAAAAGACCATTAAAAAACAGACTACAAAAACTGCTTTATTCTCAGTAGGTTACCTTTCTGAATGTTGCTATCAACATATATATCAAGTTAATAAACACAAAATTAGAACTTTATGTTAAACACCACTCTTCTCCAGTTTATTACCAATAAATAATACTAACTGCATAAAATAAAATTTATTTAAATATAAAATGCTATTATTTTTTCTATCGAGTGTTGTTTTGGGGGCTCAACAAAAAGAATAGGAAAACTAAAATATAAAAATTTCCATAACTACAAATGACAAGTTCAACTTCTTAAAGTAGAGAAAATTTTAGAATAATACATCATTTTAGGAAAATACCTTTATATTTTATCAAGATGCGTCATACACATGAATGCAAATTGTTTCATAAAACGAGTTAAACCTCTGTCTCTGGAGTAAAGAATGAACCCACTGACATGTCCCACCTTAAGCTACTTTGTATCTTTATATATTGTCCATATTAAATATTTGCTTTTTAGGATGCCATCCAAAACACAATCTTGACATAAAAAATAATTTGGATTTTTCGTACTAAATAAATGTTACCTAAATTCAAATACAGTTACCAAATCTGCAACTGTACTTTAATAAGTGGATAATCGATAAGGGAAAGATCAGCAGCAGTAAACTATTGCTACCTTTTTATATAGAATGCGTAATGTCATAGATATCACTCGCTGACTGTTATTGTTTGTGTAATTTTTCTAATTCACTCTACCTGTCATTTATTTGCATTTAAAAACACATTAGTACTTCTACTCTTGGCAACATATCAGATTAAATATTCTGAAGACTCTTCTATTATAAATATAGAAATGCTGAATATAATATAACAAATAGAGTTTTGTATTTCTGACTGCATTCATAATAAAGCAAGAATAATAAACCAGGGAGAGAAATGAAGAAAGACTTAAAAAGAATTCAAAGAATACATTTAAGCCAAACACAAAGGCTATCCTGCAAATTTCTCCTGATGTCAGTAACTTGGAACCTTGGATTTTTTAATGGCTTATTGGATAAAGTTTTTAGTTATCATTAGTTGGAGTGTTGTAATAATGAATGCTAATATTGGTGGACTATAACCTAAATGAAAAATGAGTAAGAGAAAAATCTATTGACAAAAGAAGTCTGCAAAGGTAACTTGTGTTATCTTAGGCCTAAAACTGTGAAGGCCAATAATTTCCTTTAAGAATTTGCACGGACATGCCTGCCCTCAGACTCAGTTTGATACTTGAATTTTTTTGATGTGTATGATCTAGGAACTGAAGACCAAGAGATATTTTGCCATGAGTACATGGAAAAAAACAAATACAAATTTTAGGTGGAAACAGACACTTGTAAGCCATATATATATATATATTTTTTAAGATTTTATTTATTTATTTGACAGAGAGAGAGATCACAAGTAGGCAGAAAGGCAGGCAGAGAGAGAGGAGGAAGCAGGCTCCCTGCTGAGCAGAGAGCCCGATGCGGGGCTCGATCCCACGACCTGAGATCATGACCTGAGCCGAAGGCAGAGATTTTAACCCACTGAGCCACCCAGGCACCCATGTAAGCCATATTCTTTAAGATTGCCACAAGGCTGGGCAAACATGAACCATCAGTCGAAAAGGAAACAAGCTACACAAGTATAGGCCGATAGACTATCAAGCAACAGAATAAAACATCAAGACATACTGATACTAGAACTACCAGATAATATATAAAACAGATACACTTAAAAATATATGAATATCTAAGAACGGAAAACATAAACATAAATACAAATTACAAGAATATGAAAATGTGGAGGAGTATTTGTAAAAATGGCCAAATTGAATCTTTAAATTAAAAATAAAATAAATAATAATGGTAAATAGATAGGCAATTCAGCAGATTGTAGTTAAAAATAAATTTATTTAACAGAAATCCATTTCTAAATATATTATTCAGAATATACCATAGAGAAAGGAGAAGATTCACAAAAGGGAAGATCGTTGGAAATATGGAGGAGATAATGAAAAGATCTTATGTACATCTAATTGAAATTCCAGGAATGGACAGAGATAAAAATTCAAAGAAATATTAAGGATTTTCCAAAATTGAAGAAATTCATGAAGTCTCAGATTCAGTAAGTAAATGGCCTCATTACAGATAAGCTAAAGAAAAGCAATGCTGTGCTGAAGCCAGTTCATATTGTCCCTTAAGAGTTATTTGTTAAATATTCAGGAATTTGCCAGCCAATCTTTAAAATATTGGTAACTGGAATTGGGCATGGAGAAAATATTTACACAGTGGAAATCAGCAAACATTATGGGTCAGGGGTTTTCTCTGGGGAGTTATTTTACCAGTATAGCCCTGAGAAAAGCATACCTTCATGCAACCTAGGAGAATTTCTAAACACAAAAAAGAAAGAGCATTTTAAAAGGAGCCAGATAGAAAGAACAGATGATTGCAAAGAGGTGTCAATTTAACTGACACCAGTCATCTGGACAGCAGCATTGGAACACACAGGACAGTGAAGTATCTCCAAAATGCTGTGAAATGGAATTTATTACTGGTAAATTATTATTCAAAAATAGGCCAAATTCAGAGAATGTTCCAATAACAGAATCTCACTATTAACTTCTAGGATATACTTCAAAAACATAGAAAATGATCTAAGAAGGAAGTTCTGAGATGTGCAAGGAAATGGTGAGAAAATAAATCTTCAAATGCCTAGTAAGGTTTTTTTAATCACTGAATAAAATAATAAAAATAATGTGCAATTGTGGTGAATTTAAAAAAGACAAGTTAGAACTAAAGTAATGCACAATAAAGATATAGTAGTTGGAACATACGATTGCATTAAAATATTTAATAAATAATTTTATTTAGAAAAGACGTGCTATGCTTATGGAAAGGAAGACTCAATATTGCAAATATACCATATTTTACTGAAAGAATTGATAGCAATAAAGATAAGGTAGGTATACATCTATGTAAAACAAAATGCCAGTAGAAATTTTCCTTGAGATTAACAACAAATTTTTAAATTTATGTGGATGAGTAAAGTTCCAAGAAGAGTTAAAATAATCCCAAAGAAGTAAGTATAAAGACTTGAGGTACCAGATAGCAATACAAAGTATAAAAATATCATAATAAATAAAAGTGTATCATAATAAATAAAAGTGTATAATAAATAAAAGTGTATAAAATGGAGAAACTGATGTGAATAGAACACCTAGTTATGGAAATTTGATATTTTACAATGCCGCTCTAAAGGAAAAAAACTGAAAATTCTAGATATGTTTTTGAGACCATTATTTATCCACATTCAAAAGCAATGGAAATTGATCTTTGTTTCACAAAAAAAAATTCATATACAGATACACAAACGTATTAGCTGTGAAGCAAATTTTAAATCTTTTGGAAAAAATATATGAAAGGATATCTATATGACTTTAGGATACAGATAATCTTTTTGCAGCAAGGCATGTGATAACGCTAAGGAAAGATATAAATACATTTTATTATGTTAAAAAAATTTAGTTTTCTGTTTATTAAATCTCTCATAAAAATTGTAAAAAGGCAAACTACAAACTAGGAGAAAATAGCAATAGCTCGAAAAAAGTTTTATAATCCAGAATATTTAGGAACACATACAAATCATTAAGAAAGATTTTTTTAACGGAGGAGGTGGGTAGAAATTTTGTATGCAAGTATTTCCCAGGAATATTCTTAGCTTGACCAGTAATCAAGCAAATTAAATTAAAAGCATAACAATATGTCATTACATAGACATCAGAGTCACAAAATAACTGAAGTTAAGATGTTGGTTGTCATAGAAGATGTGAAGCAATATGTAAGCTTATTGGTATAAAGACAGAAGTGTAAAGTTTTACAACACTTTAAAAAACCATTAGGGGGAGCACCTGCGTGGCTCAGTTGTTAATTATCTGACTTCTGGTTAGGTCATGATCCCAGGGTCCTGGAATCTAGCCCTGTATCAGGCTCCTTGTTCAGCGGGAAGTCTGTTTCTCCCTCTCCCTCCGCCTGCTGCTCTGCCTACTTGTGCTCTCTCTTTATCTCTCTGTCAAATAAATAAAATCTTAAAAAAAAAACAACAACCAAAAAACCATTAAGGAATTATAATATGAAGTTTAATAGAGGCAAAGACCTACGATCTAACAGTTCGCTCCTTCTTTATATCCTAGAGAAACCCTTCATATGTAAGTAAAAATATGTAAATATATATGCATTATTCCTAATAGCAAATAAATAGAAGGAGTGCACATGTCCATTAATAGTGAATGGATAAATAATGTAGAACTGTCAAAAAATGAAATATCATTTGGTGAAATTAGTTACACATAGAAATACAAATTACCATTAATCAATCTGCATTAATTTTCTATTATACCATAAAAATCATCACAACTTTGTGGCTTAAAATAACACCCATTTATTATCTTATAATTTCTCTAGGTCAGAAGTCTAGGAGGCTCAACTGGGTACACATGATTTCACTGGGCTTAAATTATGCTAGGACTATAATTCGCATCTGAAGCTCAGAATCCTTTTCCAAGCTGACTGGTTGGTTTTTCTTGTTTGTTTGTTTGTTTGTTTTTAATTTTTATTTTATTTATGTTTTCAGTGAAAGAGAAGGGGGAGGGGGGAAGGGCAGAGAGAGAATCTTAAACAGGCTCATGCACAGTGCAGAGTCCAACACGGGGCTCCGTCTCATAGCCCTGAGATCATGACCTGAGCCAAAATCAAGAGTCAGTCATTTAACTATCTCAGACCCTCAGGCATCCCCTGACTGGTTGTCGATAGAAATCTTTTCCTTTTTTTTTTTTTTAAGTGTTTTTTTTTGTTTGTTTGTTTTTTTTTTGACAGAGGGAGAGAGATCACAAGTAGGCAGAGAGGCAGGCAGACAGAGAGGGGGGAGCAAGCTCCCTGCTGAGCAGAGAGCCCGATGCAGGGCTTGATCCCAGGACCCTGAGATCATGACCTGAGCTGAAGGCAGAGGCTTTAACCCACTGAGTCACCCAGGCACCCCGAATTCTTTTCCTTTTTTATGTGTTCCACATAACCCCTTACATCTTCCAGCCAGCAACAGCGCATAGATTCCTACTCTTGCTTATAATCTCTGAATTCTTCTGCCACTTATTTCTGATTCCAATCAGAGAAATTCTCGGTTTTAGGACTCCCATACTTCAGTTGGGCTCACCCAAATCATCCTGGTAATATCTCTATTTTAAGATCCATAAACTTAGTTACACCTGCAAAGTCCCTTTTGCCATGTAGTGTAACACATTTACCAGTTCCAGAGATTAGACTGTGGACATCTTTGGGGTGTCAATCTTCCTATGACACAATCAAAACTAATTTTGTGTAGTATCATCAGCTTTACACAAGCTGTAATTTCATTTACATAATAAGAAAAGCTAAACAATTGTTATTTTATATGGTTACCTACATATAAACTAGTATTGTAAAATAAAATGAGGTGTGATACACATCTCTATATTTATAAAACTTTACTTTTGTAGGGAGAAGAACGTGAGAATAAGGTAGGCAGAAAAGAAGCCTCAAGGATTTTGACAATGCTCTCTCCCTCTTTTTTTTTTTTAATTGGGTGATGGGACTGCAACTGTTTATTATCAATCTTTAAGTGATGATTATTTGTAATTTCCTTTCATGCGTATATGATCAGTTTCACAGTAAAAATATAATCCTTTGAAATATTTTAGTATGTAATTTTGAAAAATTTTAAATATTAAATACAATGTGCATCATTCCTTTAAAATATGTCTTACTGATTTGGAAACTGCAAGATCTACGAAGCGTAAAAATTCAAATAATCATTAAAAATAGATAAAAACCCACAAATAACACCTTGGGCAAAGAAGGGATTTCATCAATTTATTTTATTTATATATATATAGATATATCTGTATATATATAATTTCAATATTATATAAGCATTTGAAGAGAATGCAGAAGGAGAGAATAGCTCCCATCTTTTTATGTGAGGCTAATCAAACCAGACAAGGACATTTTCACTTAGAAGCATGGATGTGAAAATCCTAGACAAAAATTTTACATGTTAAATCCATCCTAGGTTAAATTTTGAAAAGAAACAGTATATTGGTTAAGTTGGACTTATTCAAGGAATGCAATGATACAATGGAAATTTATTATATTAAGTATTTTCGTTAGGATAATCATGTGGATGTTAGCATTTTTAAAACACAAGTAAGGATCCTAGTATTTGGGGTAAAATTTCCAAAGTTAGTAAGCAGTTGATCTGTGAATTACACCAGGGTCTAAGCTCAGTATACTCTAAAGTTAATAGTTTATGGCATACCATTATTCCTTTCATGTAATTATTGATGAAGAAATATATTGAAATCAGCCAGTCAGTATTTTGTTTCATCGACAAAAATTTAAATTATGTTAAATGTAAAGTGACGTTTGCCTGAAATAATATCAACCACGAGAAAATCTAGGACCCATAGGTGAAAATTTTGAAGAACATAGGACTAGAGCTTGAGAGCAAATGGAATTTAACACTTTGGAAAATAACATATTTTGAAAAGCCTAAGAAAGAGGAGTTTTAGGAAAGCTACTTCAGTGATGTTAAACCCATTCTCAAAATGTTCTCAGTGGCCAAAAATAGTTTTGGACTTAGTACGTGGTGGGAAGGGAAAAAAAAAAAATAACAGTTATTTTTGCTGTTCCAGACTTAATTCCAAATTTTCTCACATTTATTTATGAAAAAAAATAAAAATTTTTTTCTCTGAAGCTTGAGCCATCTGTGTCCCAAAGAGATGAAGAATAGAAACATTTCAGATAATAAGGAATGTGGTTTGGAAGCAAGTAGAAATTGAGTATATATATAGACTATAATTTCATTTATTTTTTGTGTGCTAAATTTTAAGCACATTCCTTAAAAGAAAATGGCAATAACTTACTCTGTGGGAAATTTTCTATTAAAGGAACTGATTAATATACTATATACACAAATATATTAAAATGGTAAAAATATGCATAATTTTAACAAAAAATAAAATAAGATTATAGGACAATGTTAGTGGAATCTTAAGAGTGTTTCGGTTGTGGTTCGTGTAGATCTATTGCTATGAGTAACTGCCTACGGTAACATATTTCCAAGAAGATTGCCATCGTTTCTTTTCTCTTTAAACATGTACCTTATTTTCCCATCAAGACGTAGAGTCTATTCCCTCCTATCTCTTGAATCAAGTCTTAAATAAAGAGTTGCTTGACCAACTTAATAAGATGTTCTAGGGCTTGTGAGCCTATATTACTAGAATCTGCAGTTCTGCCCTGGCCTCTTGAATATTCACTCAAATCCTTGAGAGGCTTTTATAGGACCCTGGAGAAAATACATGGAGAGACCTTGAGCTCACACTGAGCGGGAGAGGGTTCCAGATAAGCCTAACTATCCAGCTATTTATCTTTGACCCTCCAGAACCAGACCAGGAACCAGCTCAAAAACACTAAGCGAACACAACTTTTGCTCTCAGGAACAGAATTGTCCAGCTGAGCTCTGCTCAATTTCCTGAGCCATCAAATTATGAAATATAGTCAAGTGATTGCAATTTTAATTCAAAATGTTTGTGGATAGTTGGTTGTGCAGCATTTAATAACCTAAACATTAAGAAAGCAAAAACTCATTTGGTTTTATAGATAAGTATTATAATATCATATTTAAGTTACAAAATTAATGAAACAATGAGATGAATCACCTTAGTCTCTCAGATCTGCTATAAAGCTTAACTGTAAAAGTAGTTTAATGCAATATCCAAATGATCTCTTTGTTCAATTGTCTATTTTTAAATTTTTTTCAGTTGTTTATTTTAGTATTTTTATAGTAAAATATAAAACAGTTTCTAGCTGGTTAATGTTTATTATGTAAATATCTGACAAGATAGAGGTAAAAAACACTAATGTATCATCATAATCTTGTTACAACTTAAATGGAAAAAATTAGTTTCTATTTAATGTTAAAACTTTGCATTTCTATATTGATTCACTTATTCATAATGAACTCATTTATTCCATTTTGGGACCCTGACTCTTAGTTTAGGATTTCATGAAACTGGAGATATTTAGTATATGAAACTGACAATTGTTTCACATGGTGTTATAAATGAAGATGTACATTTTTCAAGAAACTATACTTAACCTTTGTTTGCTGGCCAAAGTGATGAAGTTCTGGTAATTTACTGAAGGATGGTAAGACTAATGTTTTAATCACTAGCAAGAGTATGTCATTTTACACATTAAAAACAAAGTCATATCAGGATCTAAGGTTATAACGATAAAATAAGGTAGACCATGATTATGTACAGCAAGGAATATATCAGGAGATTCCTCATATTCATTGTATGATGGGTAGATCCCCTCAACTTACTGCTTCTGATTCTTTTACTTAGAGAGCTTTGCACTCAAGAATTATGATTATTATGTGATTAAAATATAAGAAATATAGTAACTCCAAGAAATCTCATTTTATAGTAGTACCTGTACTATTGATAGGGAAAAAATATAATTGAGAAGACTGGAACTCATGTAGCAAATACGTTAAATGGCTACAATATCCTAGAGCAAAAAATAAATAAATAATAACATGTCCCTGTGCCATATTATAGATGAATCAGAAAGGTATGTAAATGATATAAATCCACTGCTATAAGAGCCATGATAAAAAGATAGCAAAATAAAAACTTGTTAAACCATGCTCTGGTTCTCAAAGATGAATTCATAGAGTCAGAAATAATTAAGCAGGATTCTGAATATAGAATGGTTCAAGAAGCATATAGGAAGGAGGAGAGAGGGCACAATATTTCAGAAGTAGCAACAACAAATATAAATATATGGAATATATGGAGACAGGAAAAATGTTATCTACTCAGAAACATATGGGGATGACATCCCTGAAATGAAGGACTCAAGAGAGAATAATATTATATTGTATATAAGAGAGAGGTAGTTGTTTAATTATGGAAGAGTTTTACATCAAGCAAATTAGATTTTAAAATGGTAGATAATCTAGGGGCACCTGGGTGACTCAGTTGGTTAGGAATCCAGCTCTCTTGATTTCGGTTCAGGTCATGATATCAGGGTCTCGAGGTCAAGTCCCACATCCGGCTCCACACTCAGCAGGAGTCTGCTTGAGATTCTTTGTCTCCCTTTCCCTCTGACCCTCTTCCTGCTTGGATGCGTGGTTACTCTCTCTCTCTCTCTCAAACAAATAATAAACAAATCTTACAGATCAAATAAGTAAAATAAATTAAAATAAGATAAAATGATAGATAATTTAGAGAAGGGTTTAAAAGTTTAGGACTAGAACATGAGACTCTAGCTTCCCATTTCAGCTCTGTCATTTGCTATGTGAGTGACCATGGGAGGTCATCTAATCACTTAGCTCACAGTTACCTCACCTGTGAAAGATGGAAAAACCCAACCCACGCTCAGTTTTATGAATAAATTGAGATAATTCTTGTAAAGCAATTGGAACACTGCCTGTGCGACAGGATACACTCAATAGATTTTTACTTAATAGAGCAAGCATTTTTACCCTGTAGTTGTATTAGTTTGTTTTTGTATTATTAAAGGCAAAAGTAAGTCATGATCAGAAATAAGCAGTAGTCTTAGAAATGAAAAAGGCAGATGAGAAAGATGTTAAGAAAGTAGAAACAAGACAAGTATGTGACTGAATGCAGGTATTAAAGAAATGATTTTATAATTAATTTTTGTAGTGGGTTTCTTTAGTAATCTATCCAGCAGTGTTTTCATTAATCAAGGCAGATAATATAAAATGAGGAAAAGGTTTGAGGGGAATTATATTAAGTTAATTTGGGGATATTATGTACATGTTCCACGTACACTTTAAGAAATTACTCATTATCAGACAAGATTCTGCCTATGTTCATTTGAGTTGTGAGATACTGTGCTTGGTATAGAAACTTTAAGGGGATCTCATGTAGAAACGGTAAAGAAAACTACAAAGAATGGGAGACTAGAACATTAAAAGATACCACTTGGGATGCCTGGGTGGTTCAGTCAGTTAAGCGTCTCCCTTCCACTCAGGTCATGATCCCAGGATCCTGGGATTGAGTTCCGCAAAGGGCTTCTTGCTCAGTGAGGACCTGCTTTCCCTCTGCCTGCTGCTCCCCGGGCTTGTGCTCTCTCTCTCTCTGATACATAAATAAATAAGATATATATTTTTTAAAGATACCATTTGAGGTTTGAGAAGAGGTATAAAACACTGAAAAGGATGAGTTAAGGATGAAGGTGAAGTAGAAAATAACATTTTATATAATGTCATATAATAACAGTAGGAAATCAAAGGAATTAAGAATTTCAAGCTGGAGAAAATGGTCAACAGTGCCAAATGCTAAACAGAGATCAAGAAATATGGGACTTGGAATGTTACCTGATTATTTCCTTTTGAAAGAAATTAATACTAATAATAAAATAACTTGGGATGTTAGTTTCAGTATTCTCAGAAACAGAGAATATTAAAATCTAAAAGAAACCAATTCTGATCTGTTAGCTCACTTTAACTTAATTTTATTCTTTCTTACCTATCAGAAAGAAGAAACTTTTTAATAGTTTTCTCATATATTTAAATAACTTAGTTGACATTTTTCTAATTTTTCAAAATTCAAGTCCACTTAATGAAAGAAAGTATATTTAGACAAAGATATTTTCCAAATTACATATTATGACACATAGTTAATAATTTATCATTTATATATTGCATGTTCATAAAAATAGATGCAGTTATTTTTATTTAAAAACATGTTCTATGCAGTTATTTTTAAAATTTATACAAAATAATACTCTAAGGCTGTAAATAGTTGCTTACAAGGGTTTACTCTAACTCAAAGTTAATATTCTTCATTTCGCATATTTTAAAAAGAAAATTATCACCTGTTCCACGTGTTGATATTGAGTAACTAGATCTTATTTTGAGAACTGTGAGATATCAAAAAGCAAAACATGGTTTTGAGCATCAGTTAAAGCTTAACTGAAGGGAGCATCCCACTTTTTAATGGAAAAAAAAGTGGTTTATTAATGCATTTGTACACTCTAAATATAAACAAAGGATTTATTTTTCAATTTAAATATAAATAACACTATGTTTTAATATGACTTCATATAGTTTTATTCCTTCTAAAAATTACCTTAAGGAATATCTGTAGTTTTATTGATTTCTTTTGGTATAACGAATTATACTTTATTTTAACTGTAAAATGAAATTAAATTAAAGTAAATTTTAATAATACAATTGTAGATATTGTGCAGAAATTATGCAAAGTAACTTTGGTACTCCATTAATCAGGAAATAAAATGTGCATATAAACTATGATTTATTAAGGGAAAATGCTATTTTACATCTGGTGCGTGGTGTAAGGTCTAATCCTGTATGCAGCACATTAAAGAAACTCACACTAACCATGGATTAAAATTAAAATTAAATTGCATAATGAGGCATGTAGTTAAAATGATTTTATTTTATTTGTGATGTCACTTGGAATATATCACTATCCAAACTGTTGCATGTATATTTTTTAAAAATATAAATCACTCACAAATTTTATTTTAAAAAAAAAAGGCCTTAACTTTTTATGAGTCAAATAATTTAGTGACTCATATTTCACTTTAAATATTATTCATGTATTATGACAGCTGCTCTCATATAAAGATCATGGTAGTTCTACATGCAAGGTAGTGAAACAAAAAATTTTAGGAGTAGCGGAAATTTTGATTTTTGTTTTTACTTTCACTTTCTTTTAAAAACTTCAAGGGGCGCCTGGGTGGCTCAGTCCGTAAGTGTCTGCCTTCGCCTCAGGTCATGATCCCAGGATCCTGGGATCAGCTCTGCATTGGTCTGCCTGCTCAGCGGGAAGCCTGCTTCTCCCTCTCCCACTCCCCCTGCTTGTATTCCCTCTCTCTATTTCTCTGTCAAATAGGCTTTTTGTGCTTCGAATATATTGACAGAGTGTGGAGAGTTAGTATTGTTTTCAGAAATAATGGTGTTGATGGTTGTTTTATATTCTCAATAGATTTTAATGAAAGCAGGATTGCAAAACCTCCTGATAAAATATAATCATCTATTATACAGTAAAATATTTCTTTTTTGCTACCAATCTATTTTGAAAGACAGAATGTTAACTAAACACATCATCCTTCCTATTGTCTTTTAAGTTACAGCACAAGTTACATGTTTGAAAAGGTAAAATTTGTATACTAGAATTAATGTCAAACAATTACTTAAGCAAAATGATCTCTTTTGGGAATGAAGACCCGTATAAACATTTTTGAAATTGCAGGGAAATTTAAACGAATATAAAGTGTCTTTTATTTATGCATTCAATGAAAATGTACCTGGTCCTGTTCAAAATTTTCAACAGTACTACAATGTTGCATTTAAATTGGTAACAACATTTTGAAAAAAAAAAGAAAAACTCTGAAAGGTTTACCACTATTTATCTTAATTTTTTTCCCATTAAATCACATAAGAATATGCCTTCCACTTAAACTTCCTGAGCCATCAGAAATTCTGGATTACAAATTATTTTCAAAATATATCCCCATACTATTTGTATATATTTTATAAAATCTTAACTATTTGTAGTTTAGAACTATGACTATTTTCTAATATAAGATTCCTTTATAACTTTACGTGTCTCATAAATACATAGAATTTGCTATATGTATTAAATCCTGAATAAGACAATGGGTAGGAAGAAGATGTGAATTATGAGTTATTAAAATGTAAATATAAGGAAATTAAAGGAGAAAAAGAAATTATTATTATGCAGTATATAGTTGATGCCAGACTTAGTGAATCTGTTGAATAGTATATTTTAAAACTGAAGATCAAATACTTTCACTTTGATAAGCTGAAACTTTTTTGCATGTATACTGCATAAAATTTGTATTTTGAAAGTGCCTTTTTATATTCCGTTCTTACGTGAGAAATACAAATATACGCTTTCCAAAAACAGCCTTTTGGTTTGAATAAGTCATCTCAGATGATTTTTATCTTCTTGACTATCCACCGAGTCATATCTTGAATAAGATTCACATAAAGAGAGTTTCATAAATAGATATTTCATTTACTTATAATTTAAATGATTAAAAGAATTATATTAAATAATGAACTCTAGATTTTTCTTTATATGACTTCTTTCCATAGTCCTGAATCAAAGTAGTATTTTTTGGTAATTTTAAATATTGCTATTCTAACAAGTGCTTATTCAAGAAACAAGCCAACTACAAAATTAGAGGTTAATGTCAACCAAGTAGTGATAAAATACACTTTTTTGCAGTATCCATATTTTTCATCTTTTGAAGTAAATTGTACAGAAAACAAAATTTTATATCACTGATAAAAATGAAATATATTTTAATGGATTTAATGACTTAAAAATAATATTCTAGTGAAAAACTGAAATGACTTTTAAATATAGAAATTTACCAATATGTAGCAATAGTTATATATGTTAACACAAAATACTTGCTTTATTTTCAGTTTTGTTGACCATGTTTTAATTACATTTTCTTTTAAATTCCACAAAAATGGTGAATTTAAAATTCTCTGGAACTAGGAATTAACTTTTTAAATATAATTACCTGAATAACCAATAAGTTACTAAAGATAAAACCAAATAAGTAAAACCAAAATAATTTATTTGGTTTTATACCATCAGAAATAACTATAATTTCTTAATGAAAGCCATGTTCTAATGACATCATTCTTTATCCACATGATATAAACTTTCAGCGAACACTTTGTATTTAAGGCACATAGAACACCTGTGGTTTGAAATCTGAAGTAATATATCCGACTTCAATTGCTATTTTAATTTATTGTTTCTTCTTTTCAAAGAATGAAAAACAAAGCATCAATACAGCATTCATACTGAGCTAAGATGCAATCATTTCAGACTCAAGTGAGGGTCTCATCATGTTATTACAAGACTGCAAACAGCTTATTATGCACTAGAGCAGTATGGACACCTTAAAAAAAAAGCTTTTAAATGGAAACCATGCTGAGCTCAAATGAGACAATTATGGATTTAAATGGATCTTAGTAGTAATAAGAGAATTATGAATATGTTGAACAGTGAAACCAGAAAGTCTTTTCAAATACTGAAAATGTGCAATGTGTATTGTTTGCTAATTTTATATTTATACATTTTACTTTTTCTGTATTTATCAGAGTTTTTAAAAATATGTGACACATCATTTCTCAAATGTGGATATATGAATGCATCATGAGACTCTAAAGATAGTATAAAAATCATGTATTATTAACCGCATGGTCTTTTAGCATTTTAGTATTTTGCACTCAATGCTCAGGTTTATCTATCTGTGATTTTATAGATAAGAACATATTTTTTATTATTTATTTCCCTAGAATGGTGAACACATTAAAGCTTCCCACACCAGAGAGGGCTCTGGAGTTTTGATTTCTCAACAGAAGAAAATGGGTTTCCTTAGTGTCCATGGATTTTCCATTTTTCTATTGTCTTGGTTATTTAGTGTGGCATAGTATTTTTTTAATTTATTTTTTATTTTTTTTTATTTTTTTTTCTGTTTTCTAGAACATAGACCCGAGAATGCTATGCAGGGACATTGCATAGAATTCTTTAAGCATTTCTTTTTTTTTTAAATATGCTCACCTATGTGGTGAATGTATATAGCTGAAGATTCATAGAAAAATATTTTCTAAAAGTCTATTACCCTGGGGAATCTATATAAGCTACAGGATCTTAGAAGTTCTTGAGGACAGTGAAGAGTCTAGGGCCTAAAGTCAAAAAGATGTCATTTCTATACTATCTCTTACTTCTCTGAGGAATTTGACCTCTTAGGTTTTCATTTTTTCTCAATTTAAAATGATTATACTAGACCGGATTTTTTGAGTTCTTTTGGTAGGCTAACATACAAAATGTATTTGACTTGAATTATTCTCTCCAAGAAAAATAATTCAACTTTGAGGTTTGCTTCCTAACTTTTTTTTTTCTTTTTGTATTAAGTACATGTGAAATATTAGAGTTTCATGAAAAGGCTTTGGAGAAAAGTCCTCAAGGCATATGAAACTGTGAAAGGCACAGGACAAGATGGGAAAGGCAAAAGATATGATGCTTGGCTATTTCTCAACAGAAGAAAAGAGATTCTGGAAAAGATGATGAGTCCCTGCACCACCCCTAACTTGGGTCTTAGCTATGAGACTTTTGGGCAGGTAATTTCCAGGCAGCTATAGCATAGTTAATGTGACCAGGCAAAAGGAGAGAATAATTTGTTCTCTTTAGTCTGCCTCAGTTACCACGTGGAACAGATAGTGTATGGAGAGCCAATGGGCCTCTTGTCCTGGGAAAGCACAAAAGCCGACTAAGAAGTTAAGCTAAATGCTAAAACAGGAGGATATGCCATCTGAGAAAAAGTTTGTTGCCTCATTGGTTCCGTGAGAGCCAGATTAAATGCTGACTGATATAGGGGTTGTAATGTGTATAAAACTGCAACAATATTACTATGAACTGCAATCTTTTTTTTTTCTTTTGCAAGTTTGAACCATAATCTTTTAACCAGCAGTCATAGGTAATGGCTCTGGAGGTGCCAATTTACTATATAGCCATTGCGTTACTTAATCAAGTAAGGAAAGCTATTATGCCAGGAACAGACTTGCCTAAGAATGACTCTGGATGGTCGGGACAACATGACATTTTTTTAGCTGCAGCTCACTACCTTAGCATGGGTGCTAAGATGGGTAGGGCTGAGACACTCTACAGGCACCACAGGATCTAATTCCTCCAATGTATTGTAGCTAGATTTCCCAGGCAACTCTTAAAAAGAGCAGGCACTCCAGACTAAATGGCATCAAGCAGCCATGTGGGGCAATTATTATTATTATTATTTTTCCATCCTAAGGAGACCCACAGAGCGATGTGGGATTTCTTTACTGGAATCAAAGCATAGCTAACTGTTACTGTGACTCCCGCCCGGGCACAACACTCCACTGAATGATGTAGAGACTGAGGAGCTATGTGACTCTGTCTTGCTGATTCTGCATTGTGACTTTTCTCCTCTCAGTAAATCCTACTCCTTAAACTATGACTTCTGACTTTGTAGAAGTCTTTCTGACTCCTGGTCCTAGTAGCAGCCCTGAGAGGACGCACCCAGAACAACACATTTTAAACCCTAAATAATAAAAAAAAAATTCTCTATGTAGCTAAATTACTATTTCAATTACTGAATTTTGCACAAATCTATTTGAAGAACATTTCTTTGCAACTTTGCATCTGTTAGAGCTTATTCAAAAAATAGAAGAAATTCAGAAAAGAGAAGAATGTTTTAAAATTAGTTAATTCTGGAGCACCTGGGTGGCTCAGTGGGTTAAAGCCTCTGCCTTCAGCTTGGGTCATGGTCTCAGGGTCTTTGGATCAAGCCCCGCATCGGGCTCTCTGCTTAGCAGGGAGCCTGCTTCCCCCCTTTCTCTCTCTGCCTGCCTCTCTGCCTACTTGTGATCTCTCTCTCTCTGTCAAATAAATAAATAAAATCTCTAAAAAATAAAAAAAATTAAAAAAACAAAATTAGCTAATTCTACATTTTACACTATTCATTGTGTAACAGTGTGTTCTATTTTTTTTTTTTTAAATTTTATTTATTTGAGAGAGAGAGAGCATGAGCAGGGGGTAGGAACATAGGGAGAGGTTGAAGCAGGCTCCCCACTGAACAGGGAGCCTGACAAGGGGCTCAATCCCAGGGTCCTGGGATCATGACTAGAGCCAAAGGCAGACACTTAACTGACTGAGCCACCCCGGTGCCCTGGAAAGTAGCTTTTAATTATGATATTTTGCAGATAAATAGCATTTTACGGTGATATAAAAAAGGTAGGTATTTTTTTTCAGTAACAATTTTTTTCAGTAACAATTTCAGTAAACAATTAAAATGCATTAAAAATCACAAAATAAAGTGTAATTTAAAAATTACAATATTTTGTTTGCTTCAGGTTTATTCCAGAATTAAATAAACCGTAGCTAAAGAAAAGTCTTGTTGAATTATAATTGTTTATTTGTATCATCTGCTTAATAAATAAAAAGTAATAAACCAATCAATATAGAAAAAACTTGTTTAGAGACAGCTTTAGTATAACCATTCAGGTAAAAGTAAAACAAATTTCAGAAAGAAAATTAAACATTTTTGTTGTTATTCAAAGCAAGCATTATATAAACAACTAGATATAATTACTGTAGATATTTCAGTGGAATATCCGAATCAGATAACAAAATATACTGTATGGATTTGACACAAAAATTTAGTATTTATTTTCTGATGCAGTCTTATAAGTAAGGTTTGGTGATGCCAAAATTATCTACTGATATTCTGCTGTGCATAGTCTTCATTGCTTAAATTGAGCTTCATTCAGTTGGAAAATGCCTATCAGCACTGTGTTTTGTGACGCACAGTAATTACAAAGTTAATTTTGCAAATCTCATAACTTAGCACTTTCAAGATTCATTTGAATTCTTTAAGTGATATGCCTAATAATATTTTGAACATTTTAAACAACTTTGTTAAGTTAGAGTAAATTATTATTTTAGCTAAAAATGGTATTGGGGTTCTTTCAAATTCATTTTCACTTTTGTCATCATGAATTTTAAAGGAGGATTTAAGCTCAAGAGATCAGTAAAAAGAAAAAAATGATAAAATTATGATAATCTAATCTCAAAAATGTACTCTTGAATAAAACATTTTAAAGTTAGTCATCTCTTTTTTAAAGACATTAGAATAATTTCAGGAGAGCAATAGTCTTTTAGTAGATTACCGTTTTTTATTTCATCAGTATCAGTAGTAACCTTTCATTTTTATTTTTTTATTTTCTTTTAAAGATTTTATTTATTTATTTGAGATAAAAAGAGAGAGAGAGAGCACACGCACACAAGCAGGGACAGAGGGAGAGAAGAAGTAGGTTCCCCGCTGAGCAGGGAGCCCAATGTGGGACTTGATCCCAGGACCCCGAGATCATGACCTGAGCTGAAGGCATACGCTTAATGACTGAGCCACCCAGCCACCCCAGTAGTAACCTTTTTAAATCTTATCTATCTCCTGGTACTTATGTGCCCTAAAATTATATTATAATATCATTTTTTAGGAAGTAAATTTATTAAAAGAACTTTCAGGTAAGCAATTCAATTGATCATTGGGGTCATGATATTAAAAAACAACAAACATTCATGAACAATTTATAAATTAGAAAATGTTTCTTAAAGAGGATTTGTTGACAAAAGGGGTAAGGTTGGCTTTAGGAATAAAAATACATAATATAGATAGAGGTTATGTATAGTATATAAATATATATTATACCATGTTGCTAATGTAGAGAGGCTATTATATTACCAGATAAAGTTTATAAAGATGAAATAATAACATTTTCCCATCCTATAATTTCTATTTACTATCAATTCTAAAATCTAGCAAAAATAAAACTTTGCTTTTCTAATTATATTATCAAACATGATTTTTTAAAAAGATTTTATTTATTTATTTGAGAGAGAGATAGAGCATAAGTGGTGGGGGGAGAGATGGAGGGAGAAGCAGGATCTCCACCGAGTGGGGAGCCCAAGCTGGGATTGGATCTCAGGAACCCGGGATCATAACCTAAGCCAAAGGCAGACGCTTAACTGAGCCATCCAGGTGCCCCTCAAACATGAATTTTTTAAAGAGCTGAATTTAAATAAACGTTCGTGATTCAAGTATGTACTCATAAAAAATATATATATATATTTAATTTTATTTATTTGTCAGAGAGAAAGAGAGAGAGAGCACAAGCAGACAGAGAGGCAGGCAGAGGCAGAGAGAGAAGCAGGCTTCCCACTGAGCAAAGAGCCTGAGGTGGGGCTCGATCCCAGGACCCTGGGATCATGACCTGAGCTGAAGGCAGCCGCTTAACTGATTGAGCCACCCAGGCATCCCCTCATAAAAATATTTTTTATTACCTTTTCACACTTTATATATTGCTAGTTTCTCCCCAATTGAAAAGGGCATTCACCTATTATTATTGTTAGTGCTTATCAAAGGACCTAGGTCAGACGATGAATATTTAAAAGATTAGTAACGTATGCAACAGCAATATTTCCAATTATAATGTGTGTGAGGCAAAGATCTTTGAAACTGTAAGTTTTAGCACTACATAACAAAGACAGTTATTTTCATCAGTAATATGTACTTTGCCATAATTGTTTTTGTTTGTTTTACTATTGACACTTTTTTAAAGGAATTTTAAGTTTACAATAAAATTGAGCAGTAGATACAGAGTTTTCCCATATATTTCCTGCCCCCACGCATGCACAGCTTCCCCCTTATAATATCACTTACCATAATGATACATTTTTTTCTACACATGAACCAACACTGACACATTAAAATGAGCCAAAGACCATGGTTTACCTTAGGGTACTTTTGATTACATTCTGTGGGTTTGAACAAGCATATAATGACATGTATTCATCATTATAATATCATACACAGTATTTTAACTGTCCTAAAATTTTTATGTGCTCTACTCACTCATCCTTCCCAGCTCCAACCTCTGGACCCTTGATCTTTTTACTTTCTCCATAGTTTTGCCTTTCCATGATCTCATATAGTTGGAATCATTCAGTATGTAGGCTTCTCAGACTGGCTTTTTTTCATATAGCAATATGCATTCAATGTTCCTTCATGTCATTTCATGATTTGATATCTCATTTCTTTTTTGTGCTAAATAATATCCCATTGTCTGGTTGTGCCACAGTGTACTTATCCATTCACTGACTGAAGGACATCTTCCCAATTACCAATGATACTGAACATCTTTTTGTGTATTTATTTGCCATCTTTAGGTGGTCATTGGTAAAATGTCTGTTCAAAGGTTTTGCCCAGAGGGTTCTTTATATATTACAGACACAACTGCTTTATCAGATGTGTGTTTAGCAAATAATTTCAGTCCATGGCTTGTATTTACATTTTCTTAACAGTGCCTTTTGAAGAGCAGAAGTTTTAAATATTGATGAATTCCAGTGAATATTATTTTTTTTTCTTTTAGGTATTATGTTTTTGGTTTCATAGCTAAGAAATTGTAATCTAACACCACAAAATTTTTCACAGATATTTTCTTTTATAGTATGTAAGTTTTATATTTCACATTTAGGTTTATAATCAATTTGGAAGTATGGATCAAGGCATTTTGCATATTAATGTGCAATAATTACAGCATCGTTTGTTGAATTACCTTGGGACTTTGTCAAGAATTACTGTACCATATATGTATAGGTTCTATTTTTGGACACTGTAGTCTATTCCATTACCTATATGTCTATATTTTCCTTTATACCACATTGTCTTGGTCACAGAAATTTTATAGAAAGTCTGGAAATTAGGCAGTTGGAATCCTCTGACTTTGTCACTTTCCAAAATTGTTGATGCATTTAATCTTTTGAATCTCCATACAATTTTATAAGTAGCTTGTCTATTTTTACAAAAAAAAAAAAATTCCTGGAGCCTTTATTGGAATTGTCTTGAATCTATAGATCAATTTGGGAAGAATTAGCATCTTAATGTGTCTTCTACTTATATCTGTCCATTTTTTAGATCATGCTGGATTTATTTTATCACTATTTGTAGTTTTGTTTTTTTTCTTTTCACGTATCATTCACTTATTTTGTTAGATTTATACCTAAGTGATTAATGTTTTTTGTTGCTATCATGTATGTGTGATATTGTGATATAATGAGAAATATATATTTTTGTCTTCATCCCTAGCTCCTGGCCAGAAGTCCTGAAGTCATTGTAATTTCCTAAGCAATAAAAATGCTTGGAACATCTTTTATTCTAATGTATGATTTTTGACCTTGGTTCATGACACAGAGCTCCTAAATACCTTGGAATTTCCTAGGTGAGAGGAGTATCATTTGTTCTAATGGGACAACTTTTTCTGGGCTTGTGGATGGCTTCAGAATGGGGACTGACCACCAGACCAAGCCACAGTTAGAAGTGTGGAACTTTCAGAGAAAAGAGGGGCTGGAGCTTGAGTTAATAACCGACCATGCCTACATGAAGAAGCCTCCATAAAAATCCCTGAACTTCTGGTTTGGTGAATATATCCATACTCCAACTCACAGGGACCAAAGCCCCTCTGCTCAGGACCCTTCTGGACCTTGTCCTATACATATCTTCATCTGGCTCTACTTCTGTGTCATTTATCATATCTTTTGTTATATAATAAGCAGGTAAATATAAGTAAATGTTCCTCTGAGTTCTCTGTGCCATTCTAACAAATTATTGAATGCAAAAATGGGGTTGCAGTTATCCAGATTTAGCTAGCTGGTCAGAAGTACATGTGACAACCTGAGACTTGTGTCTGGCATCTAAAGTGAGGCAGTCTTGTGAGACTGAATCCTTAACTCCTGGGATCTGATGCTACCTGTAGTTAGATAGTGCCAGAATCAAATTTAATTTTAGGATGCTCAGCTGGTGTAGAGAATTAGTCAGTGTGGAAAAAAATCCCATACCTCTGGTCACAGAAGTGAAGTGATATGACTACTAGAGGTCAAACAGGAGAGTTTTTTTCTGCGGTATTATTTTTATTTTAATTTCCAATTTTAAAGAAATTAACTGAATTTTTAAAATATTGACCTTGAATCCTGTGATGTTGCTAAACTCACATATGAGTTCTGATTGCTTTTTGGTAGAGTCTTTGGAATTACCAACATAAAATAATCATGTCTTCTGAGGATGCAGACATTAATTTCTTCTTTTGAATCTATCTGCATTTAATTTTTTTTTTTTTATTTTGTCTCATCACATTGGCTAGAACCTCCATTACAATGTAGAATAACAATGAGGAGAGCAGGTATAATTGCCTGTTACTAATCATATGGAAAGCACTCAGCTGTTCACCATCAATAACAATATAAGTTGTACTTTTTTTTGTAGATCACCCTAACCATATTAAGGGAGTCTTCAATTCATACTTTTCTGAAAGTTTTTTTACTCAAGAATGAGATTTGAACTTCTCAATTTTGTATTTCTGTATCAGTTCAATTGATCATAAAGATTTCATTGTTTAGTCTGCTCATTGGTGAATTACAATTACTGTTTTCTGAATGCTGAAACAACTTTAAATTTCCAAGAAAAGCCAACTGGATCATAATGTAGTATCAACTTCATATATTTCTTGAATTGTTTCCATTTTTTAAAAAATCATTAGTTCTTTTTAAATATTTTTTATTTAAATTCTAGTTAGTTCACATGCAGTGCAATATTGATTTCAGGAGTAAAATTCAGTGATTTATCCCTTACATACAACACCCAGTGCTAATCATAACAAGTGCCCTCCTTAATACCCATCAACCAACTAGCCCATCTCCCACCCACCTTCCCCATCACCTCTCAGTTTGTTCTCTATCACTAAAAGTTTCCTATGGTTTGCTTCCCTCCCTCTTTTTTCCCCCTTCCCGTATGTTCATCTGTTTTGTTTCTTAAATTCCACATGTGAGTGAAACCATACGGTATTTGTCTTTCTCTGGTTTATTTACCTTAGCATAATACACTCTAAGCTCTATCCACATCATTGCAAATGTTAAGATTTTATTCTTTTTGATGGCTGAGTGATATTCCATTTTACATATATACCAGTATATATGTATGTATCTGTGTGTGTGTGTGTGTATATATATATATATATATATATATATATATATATATATATAATATTTTTCTATCCATATATAAGATGGATATAAAATAATTTTCTTTTTCATTCATCAGTTGATGAACATTTGGGCTCTTTCCATAGCTTGGTTATTGTTGATAAGGCTGCTATAAACATTGAGGTGCATGTACCCCTTCAAATCTATATTTTTGCATTTTAGGGTAAATATCTAGTAGTGCAATTGCTGGGTTGTAGGCTAGGTCTATTTTTAACTTTTTGAGGAACCTCCATACTGTTTTCCAGAGTGGCTTTACCAGTTTGCATTCCCACTAATAGTGCAAGCATGTTCCCCTTTCTTTGCATCTTTGCCAACACCTGCTGTGTCAAATGACTAAAAGCCATTAATTCTTCTCCCTTTTCCATCGTACTCTTTGGAAGGAAGTCACTCTGCAAAACCCACACTTAAGAACTGGAGAGTAGGGGCGCCTGGGTGGCTCAGTGGGTTAAAGCCTCTGCCTTCGGCTCAGGTCATGATCTCAGGGTCCTGGAATCGAGCCCCACATCGGGCTCTCTGCTCAGCGGGGAGCCTGCTTCCCCCCTCTCTCTGCCTGCCTCTCTACCTACTTGTGATCTCTCTCTCTCTCTGTTAAATAAATAAATCTTAAAAAAAAAAATAACTGGGGAGTTATGTTCAATCTCCTTGAAGTCAGAATATCTATATAAATTGTTTGTAATTTTTCTGACTAGGAGGTTTGTCTCTTCTCCCTCACTTATTTATTCAAAAATTTCTTTATACCACTATGCACTAGTAATTATTCTACATTGATGGGATTATATTAAAGGGTCATAAAACAGACAACTGAATAGAACTCCTAGCAGCAATAGTCAGAACAATTTAAGCAACCACATAAATAAATTAGTATTCATTTATAACCCAAAGATAAAATGAATATCCATGAGTTCATATAGATATAAGTAAATGACTGAAGGAATAAATGCATCAGAGCGAAGAGACAAAGCTCCCAAGCAAAAGTATTCTAAATGATTAATTTAGATACCCCACCTTCAACGAGGTGGAGCATAACTTCCCATTCCATAAGTGTGGGATACTCTTAGTAACTTTTTTCTAAAAAGTGTATTATGGAAAGAGAAAACTTATTTTCCAGTGAAACATGCAGAGTAAATTTACTTCTCAGTAACTTCACAGTAGAGAAATCTGTCAAATGCTACCTCAGCCAGGTGATCAATGTCAACATCAATAGTGAAAATCACGTGGATGGTATTTACCCTTGATATCATGTCTTAGAAATAGGATTTTATTTTGTGTTCTTTTTCTAAAAGACCCATGACCCAAGTCTAAATAGAAAAAATATCAGAAAAATTTTAATACACTGTCATTATACAAAATATCTGACTAGTGTTTCTCACTACTATAAATATCAAAAACAAGGGAAATCTGGAAAACCACCACACCTAAGAATCGTTACCATAAGGAAACACAATGACCAAATGTATGCAATATCCTAGACAGGATCTTGTAACAGAACAAGGATATTGGACAAAAATTAAGGAAATTGGGCTTTAGCTAATAATAATGTATCAATATTGGTTCAGGAATTATAACAAAAGTGTTATACTATAAGACATTAATAGTAGGGGAAACAGTGGTGGGTAGATGGAAACTGTGCTATCTTTCCATTTTTCTGTATATCTAAAAGTGTATTAAGCAAGAAAGTTTATTTCAAACAAAATGATTTTAAAAATACACTGCAGAAATATTTATTTAATCACAATACGGCACATATATGCCTATAAATGTGCATACATCTACATCAGGGAACACAAAAGCACTTAAGAAATTAAAACTTTATTTTTTAAAAGATTTTATTTATTTATTTGACACAGAGAGAGAGATCACAAGTAGGCAGAGAGGCAGGCAGAGAGAGAGGGGGAAGCAGGCTCCCTGCTGAGCAGACAGCCCAATGTCGGGCTTGATCCCAGGACCTTTAGATTATGACCTGAGCCGAAGACAGAGGCTTTAATCCACTGAACCACCCAGGTGCCCCAAGAAATTAAAACTTTAGAAGGAGAGAAGACAGTGGGATAGAAGATATGCATGCATCTCAAACGTAGAGTTGATGTATGTGCTGTCTGACTGCAGACTAAAGTTACAAATTCTTCAAGTCTCTGCAGATATGCTGAATCTAGAAAAAATAGGTACCCCAGGGTTAGGTGCCCTGTAGTCCATCTAATTACAGCTTCAGAATTTCAAGGGGATTCTAGCTGTAATAAGTGCTTCCCCATCACCCTTTTTATTCTCTCCTTTGAAAATGTGTTCAATGGTATTTGTCCTTAACAGTGGAACCTGAATTTCCATATTGTTACATATATAACAGTATATATTCTTTCTCACAAGAAATAATTATGGTGCCAGACCTATGTCAAAGGCTCTTTATGTCATTCACTATGTGGAGAATGAATTTATCCTCATAAATTTTTCTTTGGATGTGTATAATGACTAGCAATTTGCTATCATTTCTGCCGGTCGGGTAGCAATAGCTACATTCATTTTGTATGAAATAAGAAGTAAATATATTATGTATATAAAATCACCTTACCATTTTGCATTTCCTACAAAACAACTAAGGTTCAATATTTGGAAAACAATCCCATTTTGGGTAGTTCTGGCAAAGAGACAGTACCTATTTCTTATAAAAATATCTTTTGTGTGAGAGTATTCTGTCACTGCTTTTGTGACTATCCAATTCTAAGTGAGGTTGAGAAAATCAGGAGTAATGGTAATCCCTGAAATAGACTCTATGTGTTTGGGTCCCTGAACAAACACAATATTTCAAATCACTACCTTTGGGAATTTTTCCCTTCACATTAGAGACACAACTTTTGTAAAAAAAAATAGCTCTAGTGGCTATAGTAGGAAAAGGTGAGAGTAAATGTTGTAACTGATATTTTTCCCTAAAGACCTAGAAAATTTTAAATTATAAGTGCTGAGGATTCTATTATTCAAACATGCATTAATAAAATTATTTGGGAATCATAAAGCTTACCAAAAAAAATGAGCAAAAAATAAAATAAGCACAATTTTATTTTTAAACATCAGTTATTTCAGAAAAAAACAATGGTAAAAATATATTATGATTTTAGTTTGTTTGGGGGAAATGCACCTTTGACCAAAAAGGATGTATGCGCAACTTTATTCTAAAATTGGTTATTTATTACATGTTGCACAAGTCATTTTTACCTGTCATAGATTATTTACAGTATTATTTTTTACATTGATTCATGTAGGTATAAAATAATCAAGTGTCGGGACATCTGAATGGCTCAGTTGGTTAAGCGTCTGCCTTTGGCTCAGGTCATGATCCCAGGGTCCTGGAATCAAGTCCCATATCGAGCTCCTTGCTCAGTGGTGAGTCTGCTTCTCCCTCTGCCTGGTCTGCCTGCCACTCCCCCTGCTTGTGTACTCTCTCTCTCTCTCTAGCAAATAAATAAATAAAATCTTAAAAAATCAAGTGTCAAAAAGTTTTTTTTTTTCTTTTTTAAGCTTGCCTAAGAAAAACTATTTTAGAATTTAGTGAGTGAAACACTTTTTTTTTTTAAATTGGTAAAGTTAAAATCTTATTTTTGTTACAAGATAACCACTTTAAAAAACTTTTCTATCCAGATGTGAACACATTAAGAGAGTATATTTGAAGCAATAAACAAAGATATTTGAAGATCATAAAGAAATTATTTAAAAAACGATTTTCTTTTCAATCAATATATATCCCCTTCAAAAATACTATATTTTAGGTACACATATCTGTAATGTCTCCAAAAATAATATGACGTTAGCACAGTTCTTGTCATGAAACGTGCCTTAAACAGATCATGGATTACTATGAATGGATATATCTTAGATTCATGTAGAGGTAGTGTATTGATAGGCTACCACAGATATGTTCAAAGAAAGGTTGGTAAGTTACTCTGGATCCAACTATATAGTACAGGCAGACTTGGTGTTCAATTAAATGATTTTCTGTGATGGTTTTATAACTTTAATTAATGCTATATTTTCCATATTTACCAATTTCACCAGTAAATACTCAGCCAAAACAGAAAATATAATCCAATCAGTTATTTGAAAATGTAAAATATCTTATAGTTGTTTCAGTAACTTGACATGTTTTACTCAACCCAATTTAACAGTTTTGCCTATTTAAAAATGCACGAAAGCAAAATTTAAGTTAGATTATTTGCCATGTAAACATGTACAAAAATTACAAGTTGAGGAGTGCCTGGGTGGCTCAGTAGGTTAAAGCCTCTGCCTTCAGCTCAGGTTATGATCTCAGGGTCCTGGGATTGAGCCCTGCATCGGGCTCTCTGCTCAGCAGGGAACCTGCTTCCCCCTCTCTCTCTGCGTGCCTCTTTGCCTACTTGTGATCTCTCTCTCTCTGTCAAATAAATAAATAAAATCTTTTAAAAAAAATTACAAGTTGATCTTTAAAAGTAAATCTGGGTAATTTAAGGCAAACACTCTTTTTGTCTTATAATTTTTTATTTAATATCTAAAATAGAAAATATTTCTATGTAGTTGTATTACCTCCTATCATAATTAGTGAGTCTGAATCACAAGTTTCCAAATGATTCTAGGAGCCTATTTTATCTGCACAGGAAGAAATATTTGGATGAAACATTTTGTAAAATTGAACCAGTTTGTATGTTATGAAACTAACACCCACTTCCATATGTTCATGTTAATTAATTTCAAAGTGTTAGTTTGCTGTCATGTAGACAAATCCATAAAAGAGCATAGACCACTCCACCCCCGAATAGTGAATGACAGGGCTTTGGCAGCAGATGGTGACTAGGTCATTTCTTTTTCCATCTGGAATCATACCTGACTAGATTAGAAAACACAGAAATATCATGAGAAATATCACCTATTCTTTATTCCTGGACGGCCCAACTCAGAGCAGTATGTAGGAATGTCTACACAAAGTCAAATGCCTGGCTGGAGATGGTAGCAGAAATCGGTGCATTAATCACTTTTATTAATGCTACCATTGAGTTTTGCACCATATTTTAGATGGCCCAACAGATGAAAATCAGACTTATGTCCTGATACTAAAGATAAAAATCACCTGAAGACTTATGAAAAGTTGGATGAAAAATCAACAATTTTTCCAGTTCTCTGAAGAGAACTAACAAGGTTTGAGTGGAAAGGGCAGAGAATTCCAGAAACTATTAACAGGTAATTGGCAACCTGGCTCACAGAATAAATAGTTCCATATGCACCTTGATCATCTAGATCAGTGTCAAAATTATTTATGTAAACACATAAAGTTAGCAGAGCAAAATGTTTGTTTATACTGATTTTCCATTAAAATGAAGAGACAAGTGAAAGGACAAATGGATGCCATTCACACTGCATATAATAATTGAAGACAAAATAATTTTATGAACCAATCTCATTGAAATATCATTGACTTAAATGTAGCCTACAATGAATATTTGCTGACTTGATTGAGTTAGTTTCTACATGTGATTAACTGGTAATTCTTAACTCAGAAAATACATGCTTCAGCTTTCTTTTTTTTCTCTTTTTTTGGCTTAAAATTTTTCTTTAATAATAGTTAAAAAGTTAAGTTAATATTTTTGTTGATAAAATAATAAATACATGTGTATTTTCTTGTCTTTTTCCTTCTATTCTTGCCATATTGTTTCTTATTTTTCTTGGTGTAGTTATTTATTATTTTTTTTTGGTCTTGTTGGATTTGGATGTTGATGGTGTAAGCTATTAGTTTCCCAAGTAGAATGTCCATTAAGTTGATTTAGATTGCTTAGCAAGAAAACTAAATATCACAATAAATGGAGAAGATAACACTGACATGTAGGATGGAATAACCCTTTTCCAAGAATTAAATTTCCTTTAACCTTACAGTGTGCATAGCATTTATTGATCATTGATAAATCCTCAAGGATTATATCCTTTTTAGAATCATCATAATTAAAGTATGGAACTAGAAAAGTGCCCTGGTTGATGATATTTGAAAACAATCTGAATATATGGGTCTATAAGAATACTACATGCTAAACCAAAGGTGCTAAATAAGGGAGACAACATTTATTTTCTATCACACTGATGTAGTTTTTGAATGTTGGTGAGGTCCGGAGCCGATGGCCAAGAAAGAATTCTTGAGACATCTTTGGTGCAAAAAAGTGATTTTATTAAAGCATGGGGACAGGACCCGTGGGTAGAAAGAGCTGTTGCACTGGGGATATGAGGAATGATTATATTCTTGGGAGTTGAGAGAGGCAAGGAAAAAGGGAGGAGTCCAAAAGGACTTTCATATACTAAAGAATACCCTTAGGATACTGGAGGCCTGGCTATTGTAAGTTAAGGTTATTTTTCCTTCTAGTAAGGCATTGAGGGTTAAGATAGTTGGGAGCTTTCTGGAGGAACGTTATACTCTGCCTGTCTCAGGTCCTTTTCAACAATGGGTGCAAATCATAAAGAAATTTAATTTTGTTAGGGATGATTTAGTCTGTTAAACGACTGCCTTGGGCTCAGGTCATGATCCCCAGGTCCTGGGATGGAGTCCCACACTGGGTTCCTTGCTCAGCGGGAAGCCTGCTTCTACCACTGCCTGCCGCTCCCCCTGCTTGTGCTCTCTCTCTCTCTCTCTCTCTCTCTGACAAATAAATAAATAAATGAAATCTAAAGAAAAAAATAATAATTCTGTTTACTTTCCCTTCTGCCTTGGTTTCCCACATCACTATGGAGGGGAAGGTGATATTAGGGCTCCAGGAAACATAACCCCCTAAGGGTTATGGGTCTCTGAAGTTAGGGTATTGATAAGAATGTTTTTTCCTTATAAATCACTAAGACATTGGTAAATTGATGGAGACTCATGTCTTGTAAGACCGTGATCTCTATTAGTTAACCATTTGTTTTTTCCTTCCCTTAGTTTTATACCAGCCAAGAGTGCCTGAGAAATGTCACACAGATCCCAGTTGGGAAGGGTTGGGGGTGGGGGCTGTTTCACAGGGTGTCTGCTTGTGCTTTGTCCTCAAGCTTGCCTTCTGCTCCCTCATCAACACTACATAGTACTTGGTAATGTTTTAAGATAATCATATGTCTTAGATTTTATTAACCAACAAGTCTATGTTGTGTTTTAACCTTTAAAAATGTAACATAAGGGCAAATATTTTTGCAACTCAAAATCAGGGCAAGTAGCAATTACATCAGTATCAATATGTCATATTATCACATGCAACTTTGCTGATTATGTTTTCATTTTGTTTAAACAATGGTATAAAAATTACATTGTTGAAAAATACAGATAAAATGAGAAAAATTCACTTCAAAAGAGAAAGCAGATAAATAGACTTACACATGTTTTCTTTATTCTTTTATGTGCTCATTAATTGCCAAAAATAATAGCATAATTTCAAATGATTTTCATCCTTTGGCAATAATGGTTTAGAACATATACAAAAGATTGTTGTAATTATTGTAATAGTTATTTTATGGTTTAATTCTTATCCCTGATCTTCAAAACATACTCTATATACATTATGTTATAATGGATATTGCTTTTAGTGATGTTATTTTCCCATTAGTACTTTTGGGGAAAGTTAACTTCATAATACAAATAAGTGATGTGTCATGAATTTATTTATGTGAATTCCTGTTAGATTATCTCTTGAGAATCATCTAATGATAAAGGCACAATGGCAATAAACTTTTTGATTTTGTGTTCTAACCTCAGAGGAACAGCTTGAGGGACTATTATGCAGACCATAAAAAGCTACATTGAATACAATTAAAAATAAGAAAGGGATTTTATGATAAAGCCGCATGCTAACTTTCGCAGTTATTTCAGTATTTTCATGCTTTTTTTTTTTACCTTCACACACGCATGATTTTCTTATGTACTTCTTAAGAAAAAGAAAACTCACACTCTTGTTCCTAAGAGAAATAAATGCAATAACTTTGTAGGTTGTCTTCACTTCATGTTGTAGATTAATATACTCTAAGAATTCTAATTTTTTCATTCATCTCACTGGCATCTTAGCCTTCAATATATTACAAAGAAAGCAACAAAAAACAATTAACATGAAAAATCTTTGGTTAACTCTGAAGGACTCTCATGCTAGTTTTACTTTTAATTATTTATTTATTGGAATTTGCTCTCACAAGTTAGTTTTTCCACTAGAAAATCATGTTGGCTTCATTTATAGCTACCAACCTAAGTGAGTACATCAAGTAGCAGAGGAGGGTAGAGTGATCTACCCTGAATCTCTCTGGCATCTATTCTGTTGTATCATATATGGATTCTTCTAGATTATTTATAAATGCCTCTCAAATTAAGTTTTTGATTTGCATATTTATTTATGTTTAAGAAAGTGTATGATGGCCTCTAGTGGTACAGAAAGAAACATCAATGCTTACATTTTCAAAGCAATAACAATAAAAATATATTTATAAAAATAAAATTATGAAATTCATGCACATGTTCAAGGTGCATTGTAATTTTTGAAATAATTATTCTCAACACATTTATGCACATAAACAGTAAAATACAGTCAATTGCTACAAACATAAAGTGCATATTTAAGTATATGTTATAAAGTTATTGAATGTGCTTCATTGTAGGGGGTATGAGTTATTGATGACATAATGAGAATTTAAGAATTTAGGAGATTTATTCATAATTTAGGGTATGCATTAAATATAGCTACCTTTGTGAACAATCATAATACCTACAACAGTAATAGTTAATATTAACTGAAAATTTATTATGTGCCAAGAACTGTGCTGTTTTACCTAGAGCAGCAATTTTAACATTACAATAACCAGATCAGTTCACATCATTGTAACTCATATTTTATAACAAGGGAAACTAAGCTTCAAGAATTTACATTTTTAAGTTAACATCCCATACTTTAAGGGCAGATATAGGTTTTCAGGTTTTCTCTCTCTGGAGCCCAAAATCTCAATAGCTGTTTTATATCAATCAAAATTTTGATGATATTTTATGAGAATCAATAAAAAAGTTGTTTTTTAGTGGTATGGATTTTTAATATAAAAGTACCTATTGAAAATAATCTTTTTGAAAGATTACAACTATTAAAATATATTTGTTATTGTGCTTGAAATGTAAGTCAAACTCTCAATTTCAAACTCTTTTTATAAAATGCAGACATTTTTAATTTTTATATTGGACTTAATGGCTGGCATACTTTATTAGGTGGCACCAAATATAAGCAATAAAAACCAACAAACAGACTCTTAACTATAGAAAACAGGAGCACCTGGGTGGCTCAGTCAGTTAAGCATCTGCCTTCCGCTCAGGTCACGATCTCAAGGGTCCTGGGATGGAGCCCCACGTCAGGCTCAATGCTTGGTGGAGAGCCTGCTTCCCCCTCTCCCTCTGCTTCTCCCCTTGCTTGTGCTCTCTTTCTCTCTGTCAAATATATCAATAAAAATCTTAAAAAAAAAAAAAACTATAGAGAGCAAATTGATGGTTACTACAGAGAAGGTGGGCAGGGGATAGGCTAGATGGGTGATGGGGATTAAGGAGGGCACTTATTATGATGAACACTGAGTGTTGTATGTAAATGATGAATTACTAAAATCTACACCTGAAACTAATATTACACTATGTTAAGTCATTGGAATTTAAATAAAAACTTTAAAAAAACCCAGATTTTGTTGCTACCTTATTTGGGAAATTGAATATATTTTTTTTAAGATTTTATTTATTTAATTGTGAGAGAGAGAGAGAACACAAGTGGGGAGGGCAGAGAGAGAGGGAGAAGCAGACTCCCCACTGAGCAGGGAGCCCCATGTGGGACTCTAGCCCAAGACCCTGGAATGATGACCTGAGCTGAAGGCAGACACAACCAACTGAGCCACCCAGATGCTGAGACTGAATCATTTTAACAACTGGATACTGTTAAGTGAAACAAACTGGTACCCATTTACTTAGAAATTTTCTAAAGAATAACTAAAGAAAGATTTCTATAATTTTGCTAAGTTAGCATGCAACAATATTCCTTCCCTCCCTTCCTTTCTACTCCCTCTTCTTCATTCTTTCCCTCCAACTCTTCCTTCCCTTTGCATTATGTCTGATTTTTCCCCCTAAATATACATGCATTAAAAATGGACTGATTTTGGTGTACAAGTCTGAGTTTAGTACCAATATATATAGGTTTGTCTAATAACCACTATGATTAGGCTATGGAAGAGTTCTACCACCCAAAAAACTCAGTTGTACTGCCCCTTTGTAGTCAACACTCCCTCCAACTCTAACCTCTGTCACATATTGATCTCTGTTCCTATAGTTTTACTTTTCTAGAATATTATATAAATGGGATCATACAGTATGCAACATTTTGAAATTGATTTCTTTCTCTCAGAAAAATACCTTTGAGATTCACCCCTCATACTGGGTTTATCAATAGTTTGTTCCCTTTCCTTGTTGGTATTACTCCATTGCATGGATATACTTACAGTTTGTTTATCCATTCACCTGTTAAAGGACTTTTGTGTTATGTTCATTTTACAGTGATCATGAAGAAACATTCATACCCAGTTTTTGTGTGAACGAAAGTTTTCATTTCTCTAAGGTAAATAGCTTGCCAGTCATAGGGTAATTGTGTTTCACATTGTATGTCAAACTGGTCTGTTTTTAACTTTCAGATTCTCCCTTGAAAAAAGATTCTTTGCCAATCTATATTATTTTTTGCTTTCTGTTTATTTGCCCTGAGTAAACCTACCCAAACTTCTAGCTTTTATTTATCTATCTATCTATCTATCTATCTATCTATCTATCTTATTTATTTATTTATATTATTTTTAAAGATTGTATTTATTTGAAAGACAATGAGAGAGAGAACACAATCAGGGGGAGCTGCAGAGGGAGAGGGAAAAACAGGCTCCCCACCGAGCAGGAAGCCTGAACTGGGGCTCGATTCCAGGATCCTGGGATTATGACCTGAGCCAAAGGCAGATGCTTCATCTACTGAGCCACCCAGGGACCCTCTGAGCTTGTATTTGAAAGATTGCGTATTTTAGGGCCACCTGGATGGCTCAGGAGGCTCAGCTTTTGACTCTTGGTTTTGTCTCAAGTCTTGATCTCATAGGTCCTGAGACTTAGAACCACATGGAGTCCAGCTTCTGTGATCTGCTCTGTGCTCAGCGGGGAGTTTGCTTGAATACTCTCTCTTCCTGTCCATCCTCTCACTGGATTTCTCATTCTCTTTCTCTCAAATAAACAAATAAATATTTAAAAAAGAGAAAAATTGCTTACTTTAGTGAAATTTGTAAACCTCCACTTTATTTCCATCGTGGTTTTGAGGTAGACTGTTTCTATGCCCTCATTTTTTTCCTATATAGAGGAAAAATGACACTTCTGGACTGGGTGTTCTATAACTTCTGTAATATTTTAACTTAATTTAAGGAACCATATAATAACTACTTTATCATATAAACATATATATTTTGTATATGAATTTTGTTTTGATATATAATTATGCTGCTTTCTAACTCAAATTTGATCTATATTGGTTTATTGAGCAAGGGAAGACTTGGGATAAAGTAGAAGGAAGGATATATACTTTATTTTGAAATATTAATTCAGTGTTTCTTTTAATTAGTCGTAGATTATCAAAGGCAGGGAGGTATGTGCTGTTAACTGAGTAGAAAGACAGACTTTGTTGGAAGAGCTGTCAGCAACAGCCTTCAGTATGGCAGTAATGATAATGAACATTATGATGTCTTAATAACCATCTCAACTGGCTATTAAAATGCAGCATTGCACATTAAAATTATTTTACTACTCCTGCAGAAATATTCAAGAAATATGCAGTTACTCAATAACTTTCTGCTGTTTAGTGGTAACCTACTTTCATATGAGTTCTTACCTTTTCAAATATTCTGCTGAAAACAAAACTAAACTAAACTAAACTAAAACTGAACTAAACTAAACTCTCTCAGGGGCACCTGGGTGGCTCAGCTGGTTAAGCATCTGCCTTTTGGCTCAAGTCATGAGGTCATAGAATGGAGCCCCACTTTGGGCTCCTTGCTGAGCAAGGAGTCTGCTTCTCACTCTCCCTCTGCTCCTCCCTTTGCTCATGCTCTCTGTCTCTCTCAAATAAATAAATAAAATCTTTAAAAAGAAAACCTTCCTTATCTCTATCATCTATATCTATTGAATTTGATAACACTATTAGACTGTGATCATCTCCTTAGCTTCTCCCTCATTTAAATCTCTCCTCCTCAAGTTCAACAATGTCTTAGAACTGGAATTGTTTATAGTATTTTCAGACAAACATCATTACCTTATATATATTATATATTATTATATAAGCATTATATATAATATATATGACATTATATATTATATAGTTACATGTATTATATATATATACATATATATATATATATATAATGCTACATAATTGTAAATGAAATAGAATACTAAGAAGATAATACTTATTTTCAGGGCCTCTAAAATTTATGTACAAAATTAAGTTATAGCTGAGAAAGACAGATGAGTCGTATATGCAAAAGTTGAAACTTCAAATTTGAAACTATGGATAAAATATTTTTAAAAATTTGAATTCTAATTATGAATAGAAATTTGAATTAAAACTTTGAAGAGGTCCACTTTAATGTATAATTGATGCTCTATATCGAAGAATTAATAAGTTTGAACAGATATAGAATCACACAAAATAGAAATTAGAAGGTATTATGGGAGGGAATTGTGTTCCTTCAGAATTCATATGTCAAAGTCCTAACTCCCAGTGTGTGACTGTGTTCAGAGATAAGGCTTTTAGGAAGGATAAATGAGGTTATATGAGTGGGATTGTAATCTAATAGGACTGATACCCTTTTAAGAGGTAGAGACACCAGAGATGTGGCTGCAGAGAGAAAAGGCCATGTGAGGACACATGTAAGGCAAAGAGAGTAACCTCAGTAGAAAATAAATCTTTCAACATCTTGAAGTTAGACTTTTAGCCTCCAGAACTGTGAGAAAATTAATGTCTCTAAAGGTCTTAATTAATGTCTCCAGAACTGTTTAAGCCATGTAATCTTTTGGTATTTTGCTGTGGAAACCCTAGAAGAACAGTACAGGAGGAATATCAGTTCAATGGATTTCAGACCATGTCATCAACAGTCATCAGTGTTAGGAACAATTATGTTTGGGCCTCTGGCAAGATTAAATTTTTTTGTGGGAGTTTGGCTAAGGGGTTTCTGTTACTGACCAAAGGACTGATATTAATGTTAGAGGCAAATTGTTTCTTTGTTCTTCGTTTTCTGCCAAAAGCTGTTTCTATTGGTATATCAGAATGGAAACACTGTTACCTTTGAAGTAATGACTTTTGGTTATTATGTGGTTACGTGTCACATTTGTTTTTATATGTTTAAACATAGTCACAGTTTATACTATTTTTTGTCATTTATTTCAATTTATATTATCTCCTGTATTTTAACTGGGGATTAAAATTTCATATATTTACTCCATAATAATTTATTGATTGCTTCGAATATTTTAGGCACTGTGTCAAGTTCTACAGCTCTGTTGTGAATAAGCATTGATAAGACCCTTATGGGGTCCAGTATGGAGTTTATACTTGATGATTCATTGTAAACAATACAGATGTAACTTTCCTGAGGAACATTTATTTTGTTACTAATGTTTTACTTATATGTAGTTTTATATATCTATGTATTTAAATTCAGATAGAACTTTTAAATTAATTTCTAAAAGTTTTTTAAGAAAAAATAGTTGGGCTAAAGGGTATAAATGTTTTCTAGTTCTTGAAAGATACTTGAAAATTATTCTTAAAGAGGTACAATCTGATAAATATTTGGGAGTATCTTTCTCACTGCATGCTAGTCAGGAATGAAAGTTAAAAAATGAACTGGTTGCCAGCAAATTATCTCTTGATCTTGTCATTATTTCTTAAGTTATTACCAGTGAGTTGAATCAGTCCCCCATATTAATTTTTTTCCATTTCCTTTGTCAACTTAGGAAATTTACACATTTAAAATTATAGTTCTCATAATTTTGTACTTTTATGTGGATTATTTAATAATGTTTTCAGTTGACTGTTATATTTGTAGCAAACAGTTCACATTTATACATCTTTTTCAAAGGTAAATAGTAGTTTCAAGATTTTAGTGACCTTGCTTAACTCATTTATAACATATTTTAATCAGCATTGTGAAAGAGGACATTGGTTTTATGAGTATAATTAATCTTATATTACTTACGCTTTAAATTTGAACTTTGCCTCCCAACTGAACAATACAATTTTTTCAAATAATAATCACTTCATCAGAAAAAGGCATGCAATCCAACATAATTTTTTAAAAGATTTTATTTATTTATTTTAGATCATGGGGAGGGGCAGAGGGAGAAAATCTTAAACAGACTCAGTGCTGAGCATTGGCCCAATGCAGGGATCAATCTCACGACCCTGAAATCACGACTAGAGCTGAAACCAAGAGTCAGAAGCTTAGCTGACTGAACCACCCAGGTGCCCCAATGTAACGTAATTTTTAGTTAAGATATATGCAACTCCGGGGCTTCTAAGAAGCAGATATGAAGACAGGATTAGAGTGCATGGATTTTATATTAAGAGAAATACTTGTAAGAGAAATTAGGGAAGGAACCAAGTAAGACTAGAAGAGCCCCAGATTTTGGTGCAAGTGTGATTCTAAAGGAAAAGCAGAAAGATGGTTGGGAGGAATTCTAGACTGCCACACATTTTAAGAAGATTTGCCAAAACACTTAGGAGATTCTAGAGTCAAAATTGGCTGTCAAAGAAATCCCATGTCTTGCAGGAACAGGATGGGGAGAATGACTTCCATGCAAATGTGGTGATGAAATCATGCAGTAATTGTCTTTCTATATCTAACTTATTACACTTAGAATAATATCCTTAAGATTCATCCAGCTTGTGGCAAATAGCAAGATTTTCTTTTCTGAGAATGCATAATATTCCATGACGTGTGTGTGTGTGTGTGTGTGCGCGCGCATACCATATTTTTTTTATGCATTCATCTGTCAGTGAACATTTAGGTTGTGGTAGTGAATAATGCTGCAGTGAGCATATAGTTAACAATATTGTACACTTAAAAATTTTCTGAGAAGGTAGATTTTATGTTATACTACAATAATAAAAGAAAAAAGGTGATGGCAGATTTCAGAGAGCAATACCTGGGGCCCTTGGTCACTTGTTCCCCCTATTGTTGGAGGTATATGAGACACATGCCTTTGCCACCAGGGTCTATCCTTTGCACTGTAAAAATTTACTTCTCAACATTCAGGGAACAGTTCTTCTTTTGTGTAGGTGGGCCTTTCTTCCTAAAGGGAAACTCAGGGAAAGGTGGTTGGTGGTATGAAATATTGCTCCTGTCACTGCAGTGGACTCTGCACCACAGCTGCTACTTAACATCTCCTTCCTCCATATTCCTTCTAGATTCCCCCGCCTTAAGCTATATTACTGGAAGGTCTTGGGTGACTTATCTAATGGTATGACAGAAATATTCATTCCAAAAGGGTCTGAGACCTTGGTAAATATACCCTTCTCATTTGAGGATTGCTGCACATCTCTATGTCATTTACAAGAGGGGCATGAGAGTACTGACAGACTCCCAAGTGGATTGTCTCTTCTTGATATTCAGTCATTCATGATACCTCTGTGTATGTGGAGCCCTCCCTCTTTCTGCTGATGAGGATAAATTACTGTGATGGTGAGCCCCTTTTTGCCTGCTGGTCAGTGGACACAAGTTATCTAAAGTGCTCTGGTAGCAGGTGTAACTTATAATTCAGAGAGATCCTTGCTTCTACCCTGCGAAGAGTGAATCCTCTCTGGATATCAGTATCTCCCATCCTGCAGAGTCAGAGTTGTGGGAACAAGAATCACAAGCCCCCCCACCCCCACAGTGGATTTTTGTAAATGATGGCAAGTGAGCCACACTTGCTTCCAATCCTTATTTTTCAAATCCATGTATTTTCCATATTCAGACCACAGCACCATATAGGAGTCTTAACAAATAAACTATATCTTAAACAATGGTGACCTATTGTTTTCAGAATGTTGCCTCTGATTTGGTGCTTTAGCTGCACCTTTAGAAGACAGTTCTGGCCAAAGCTTTGAAAGCAGGAAAGGCAAAACCATAGCCAGAATAGCTATCTAGCTCTGTGGGGATGAAATGCTGGCCCAGCAATTTATCAATGAAATCTGAATAAAGATAAAGGAATAGATTATATAGGTATTAGCTATTTGAACTCTGTCTACATTTCATTTTAGAGTTAGGTTATAAATTTGTGAAAACTCTTATAAATGCCTTACTTTACAATTCACTATGTAAAATAACATAGGGAGATGTATCTTCCACATTCACTTGTGGAACCTGTGTTTAGATCCTGTGTCTGAACTTAGAGTCAAGGGAAAGAGACTAGCCTCATCTATTACACATTACAGTTACAATAAAGAAAAGATTAAGTGAAATAAAAATTACATCGCCCAAGTACCTGAAATATAGGAGGAATTTATCAAGAGGATTAATTCTCTCTAATGAAAAAACACTTTTCTTGAATAGCAGACTCTTAATGGTAACAAGTATGGATGGTTTAAAATGAAACATATAGATATTCTGAGTAGAATATTTAATATCCTGAAATGATTTGGCCGGTATAATTTTTAAATCATTTAACATTTAATATTGACACTTCTACTAAAACAATTCATTCTGGGAAAATATTTCTGCTTTAGCTATGGTTGGATTTTCAAAGCTACTATTAATTAAATTACATAGATCTGTATCAGAGTTAACTGCATTCATCTAGTTGTTTATTAAATGCTCTTTAATTTTCCTTGATTTTAGTAAGTTCTTATTGTATGCAATAAATTGGGTATTATGAATGCTGTTGGCATAGGGATTTTATAAAGAATGGTAGAAGTGAGAGGAAGTTAAAAAGAGAAGGTGAAAATGTCCTGCATTTCATTAAGCTCTGAAGAAACAGCAAAAAGAGCACAGTTTTTTTTAGGCATATTCTCCCTTCCCTTGCTGGGGACACAGAATTACATCACATGCCCACTTTCAAATCCATTTTCCTATTATTATGAGTTGTAATGTTTATCATCTGTGGGTTATATTTTGAATAGTTTACCAATGTTTTGTGTCTATTTTTATTTTTTCCTCAAAACTAAAAAATATTACTTCTTTTAGCATGGTTTTATAAATGAATTTTGATCTTTAATTATTTAACTTTTTATAAATTGGTTTACTGTGATCTTTATTTGTTGAGTGAAAATTTGAAACTGTTTTTCAAAGTTTACAAATTAAATTCTATTTAAAGAAGGAAATCCAATAAATGATATTTTTAATCTTTCATAAAAAACATAAGTCAGATGAGTAGGTGCTGATATTCTTGAGTGCCATTTTTGGAGTTCCCAGGGACAAGCACTTTTCTAAATATACTTAACATATAATGTGTAAATTTAAGGTGTACAATGTTAATTTGATACATTTATGTATTGTAATATGATTGCCATTGTAAGTGATAATTAGCACCTCTATCTCATTACATAATTAATATTTCTTTTTTAGAGGTTAAAATAATTAAGTTCTAGTTTCTTAGCATGTTTTGTGATTATAATACAATATTCACAATTCATGATACAATATATTCATGATAGGGCGCATTAGGTCTCTAGGATTTATTTGTCATTCATTGCAAATTTGTTCCCTAAAACAATATTTTTCCTACCCCTCAATCCCCCATTTCCTGGTAACCACCCTTTTACTTTCTGTTTCTATAAGTTTGGCTTTTTTTAGATTTTAAATATAAGGGGTATCATATAGTACTTGTGTTTCTTTATCTGACTTATCTCAACATGAAGTGCTCAAGATCCATCCATGTCAAAAATGGCAGAATGTCCCTTTTCTCATAACTGAATAATATATATACAGTATATATACACACACCACATCCTTTTTATCCATTTATCCATTAATGGGGATTTAGGTTATTTCCATATTGGGGTTATTATAAGTAATGCTGCAATAACATGAGAATGTATATATCTGCTATTTTCTTTTCTTTTTTTTAAGATTTTTTTAATTTATTTATTTGACACATAAAGAGAGAGAGCACAAGTAGGCAGAGCAGCAGGCAGAGGGAGAGGGAGAAGCAGGTTCTCCACTGAGCAGGGAGCCCAACTTGGGGCTCAGTCCCAGGACCCTGGGATCATGACTGGAGCTGAATGCAGACACCCAATCGACTGAGCCACCCAGGCTCCTCTGATATCCTATTTTCATTTTCTTAGGGTATATACCCAAAAGTAGAATTGCTATATCCTATGGTAGTTGTTTTTTACTTTTTTCAGAAACTTCATACTATTTCCTAGAGCAGCTGTACCAATTTACATTCCCAGTAACAGTGCACAAAGATCTTTTTCTCCACATTCTCACCAACACTTATTATCTCTTGTCTTCGTGATGATAGCCATTCTAACAGGTATGAGGTGATATCTTTTTGTGATTTGCTTCACATTTCCCTGATGACTAGTAATGTTGAGTAACTTCATGTACATGTTGGCCATTTGGATGTCTTCTCTAGAAAAATGTCTGTTTATTTCCTGTGCCCATTTTTTAAAAAAAAGATTTATTTATTTTTGAGAGAGAGAGAGGGAGAGCCAGTGAGCAGGGAGAGGGAAAGAGAAAATCTCAGTCAGACTCCCCGCTGAGCACAGGGCCCTACCCAGAGCTCTATTCTATGACCCCGAGATTATGACCTGAGCCGAAACCAAGAGTCAGATGCTGAAACAGCTGAGCTACCCAGTTGCCCTTCTTGTGCCAATTTTTAAATTGGATTTGTTGTTGTTTTTGATTTGTCTAAGTTCTTTATATATTTTGTATATTAACCCCTTATTGGAAATCTGGTTTTCAAGTTTTCTTCCTTCTGTAGGTTGCCTTTTCCTTTTTTTTTTTTTTTTTGCCTTTTCCTTTTATTAATTGTTTCTTTTGCTGTGTAGATGCTTTTGATTTTTATGTAGTCCCATTTGTTGATTTTTGATTTTGTTGTTTTTTCTTTTGATATCATATCCAAAAAATTATTACCAAAACCAGTATCAAGGTGCTTCTTCCCATTCCCCAGTTTCTTGAACACAAGTCAGCTCTTTGAGTTTTGCCAAGGCTTATTGCTCTTATGGGGACAGGAGAAATGAAAACAACGGAGAGAAAAATGGGCTCAGGGAGCAATATAAGACCCAAAAGTACATGACGAAAAATAGTAAGATTTCCAGCAATATTTAAATTGTTTCAGTAAAGAGAGATACTTGATCCTTCATTTTCTTAAGAAAAGATGGATAAACTTGGAGAGAAGAGAAGTTGGAAAAACTGTGTTTCCATATAGTATATACTTTCCCAATCAATCTCATGAAGGAAACAAAACTGGAGATAGAGTTTTGTGTTTCAAGGTTCAGTTTAATGAAAACAATCATTAACATTATGTGGGTCAAAGTTGTCATTGTTGGTGGCAGAAGAGGTGACTTTACCAAATCTGAATCATCAGTGCTCTATTGTCATGGGTCATCAGAATTATTAAAGATGAGTTATCCTTAATCAGAAATTTAGCTTAATTAAACAAACAGAAACAACATCACTGGGCACTAATTATGTGTGAGTATTATATTTATATTTTTTCAAGGTATGAGTCCTACCAAAATTAAATCTAGAGAGTGGAAACCACTTGTGAGCAATAATGGCAGACCCGCAAACATCAAAATAGTAACTAGGAAAGATATATAAGAATGACCTCAGCATTTATCTTATAGAATTGACTCACCACTAGTAATGAAGAATTAAACAGATAATCTGTTCACAAACAATAATATATTTTTGTTTTAATTTTCTAAGTTTACATCCAGGACAGTTGCAAATTAACCCTTTAATTTCAGGAAGTAACCCTTTATGCTTAAGTGGATACACTTTTTATTTACTAGCTCTTTAACTGATTGAATAGAAATAATGGAAGTATTTACTTCTCTTGATTTCATTCATATGGTCAGTTGCATTTATAAAAATGAATCTTACCAAATCAAAAAATGCTGCACTGACAAGCTGTGAGCAATGACAATAATTCCACTAATGCAGTTGCCAAGTACACTAATTATCCTAATGATGATTCAGTCGTCTGATAATCACATCCCCCAAGGACCATATACAGTCAATCCACACAGCTGCAGAGTCCTCTCCAGGCTCATTTTGCTTTTTCCTGTCTCGGTAAAAACTACATAATATTACTTTATTAGCATAAAATAATCATCATAGCCGAACATGAGCTAAACATACAGATAACTAGTCTGCTGAAGGGTAATCAAGGAGACTCCTGTATGAGGTGCTGTCCTGTCATTCATTTCTTCAGTACTTGATAGAGCCATAATTTAGACCACAAATCTGTTCAGTGTAAAGTGATGGTGTGGATTTTGAAGGAATAAGAATACTTAAGTGGTCTATTTACCTAAATCAATGGGCACAGGGCTTGATAAAAATATTTTGAAAACATAACTAAGTGATGTCTTTATAGCTTTGCTGGCAAACACTTTTTTCCTTTCCTTCCTGAATTCTCAAGTAGCACCCAAAAATGGCTTTCACAAGTCATTGAATTTTAAAGTATAATTCACAATGAGGGAGCATTTACCTTTTCATAAAGGCAAGATAGCAAAACCTGTATTTGGGAAAAGGTAGTTTAATGGTTATTTGTAATACATTCAATAATTTAACAACATACTTTTTTTATTTTTCTTTAAACTAAATTTCTTGATTAGACTTTTTCAAGAACTGGGAAGAGTTTAAGATTTTATGGTTTACATGCTAACAAGTTAGTCTGTCACAGTTTTATTTTTATGGAAGAGGCTCCATGTCAGAGACAAAAGACTCTAATATCCATGGCACAGCATACAGCAGGAGCTGCACGTTTGCATTGGGTCTTCTTGTTCCCTGTGTCCTATGGGGCAATGTGGAGCTATGTAGGTGGGTGCTGTCTACACAGTTGCTTTGTGTCACAACAAAGTATTAGAAACTTAGGAAATACTGATCTTTTAAAGGATATATGAGAACCTGCCCAATGTTTGCCTCAGAGGGAGAGATTATCTTTATTATCCTGGACAGCAGTCAGATCTGCTCTCTGCCCTACATGGAGAAACTGTCCTTCATTTCAGCCTTGAAAGTGTACTTCAGAAAAATGTAGCAGAATAATGTCCCTGCTTACAAGATGTGAAGAAACACAGGAGAATAATGGATATCATCTGCCAACAGATTTTCCAAGCTCAATCTGATAAATGATTTTCAGAATCTATGACTCTCCAAATACGCTTTATTTTGATAGTATTTATAAGCTTCCTTTTGTTTTTATTTGTTTTTATTTTTTAGTAGAATAATAAATATGGTACATGGAAAAAAGAACAGAGCCATAATGTAAGTTTCTGTACTCCAAAAACAGATACCAAGTCAGAATTAGACATGCCAGATACTTGTTGAGAGAAAAGGCTTTTGCAGGTAAAGGGAAGAGGAAACAGGTTTAGGCAGAGAGCCTTTCGAAAACAACACACATCTGGCACCTGTGAAAGAGCAGCAGGGAAGAGGGATGGATGGGAAGAGACTTACATTGCAGTTGAAATTCTGAGAAACACTCATCCGATTCTATGAGGAGCCTCAAAGCAAGGATGGTCTAGGAGAGGAGGCCAACTCTAGTACCCATGCTAATTCGGATATTGACTGGGAGCAGTCTGGGGAGAGCATGGGCTTCCCTTATATGTTTGGTTTATATGTTGTGTTGGACCCTGAACCTGATAGTGTATTTACTAAATATACACCTAGAAGCAAGTTCTTTCTTGAGAGATCTCATCAGAGCATAATGTAGCAAGGATAGTGAACTCGCAAATAGTTAAATAGCCACAATTTACTTCTGTCTTGGAATATCCTCTCTTTCATAAATGTTTCAAAGATTTCCATCCTGGAAAGACATTATTAAAGATAAATCATCTTATGTTTTGTAATTGGAGAAGAAGATATAAATCCACAGCTCCCTGTGATATAACCTCAAAATGAACAGGTAGAAACATAATGAAGAGTAAAACGGACTTTGCAGTTATAGACACAAGTCAGCAAACTTTTTTTAAAGTCCAGATATTGAATATTTTGAACATTTATGCCACATAGTCTCTGTGGCAACGACCCACCTCTGCTTTTGCTGTGCGAAAGCAGCCACAGACAATATATAAACAAGCGAGTGTGGTTGTGATCCAATAAAACTTTTTCCAAAAACAGTGCTGGCCCAGATTTGGTCCATAGATCATAGTTTGTCAACAACCAGTGTAGAATAATGTGCCAAATATGTGCTCTGCACATGTTTGCCATCTCCGTACGTGACCAGTGGTGCGAAATGACCAGAGATGACAAGTCCCAACTAAGATACGCAGAAGCTGCACATTGGAAGTGTAGGTTTCCTTTGAAAAGTTATAATGTTGCCTATTGAAGAAAACGTATTTAGAAAATCACAGACACCTCTACTAATGTATGAAGTTCTGTGTTTTAGGGGTATATAAGGTTCAGATAAAGGCCATGCAACCATGTATGCTTCGATAGAACAAGAAGTATATGAATGGCTGGCATCAGGATGGAGAAATGAAGAAGTAACAGACAAATGTATCCAATGTTTTCTATTTTTATCATGCCATGTGTTAAAATAAAGCTATTTAATAGAAAAATAATAACTCATATGTATTTACTGGTATAAGAATTTGAGATAAAAACTAGAAAACAAAATAAGTGCCAATAAAGTATAGAGATTTTCATTTTATTCTTAGGAAAAAACAAAAAGTGTCACTGGTTATTCAAGTGAATACACAATCCTTTGATTTAGTTTGCGTTCTCCTAACCCAATTCGAATGTAGGTGTGGTAAGTGATCCTGAGAAGGACGAATAGAGTGAGACAAAAGAGGAGAAAAAACTGCATACAGGTGTACAGTTGTCAGTGTTGCCCTGGTGGGTAACATGGACTCATTTCCTCTGGAACCATTGGCACGTCATGACTTGCCACCCCAGAATTTTTCATCTTGTGGATTGTAATAACCTCTCATTTCTAAGACTCATGTGTCCATGGGCCAAGTGGGCTTCCACATGAGATAGTGGGATTCAGATATAGTGGGACTCTGAGTGGGACTCAGAAAAGTCCCTGAGTGAGAAAGTGAAAAGACCCACAACTAAATGATGCTAGAAGCAGAATGCCAGCTAAGAGTGATGCATCTGAATTCAGAGGACATCTACAGTAGCCGAGCTGAAATCAGACATGTGCTGAGGGTACATAGTCCAGGGCACCAAAGGCATCTGCCTTCGCCCTTTTATTTGACTACTGTGTATTATGTTTATTCAAGGGACCATATGCTTTTCTCTTAATTTGGGAAGTGTTTATACTGCTTTCATCGGTATAAAAGGGGTACGTGTGCCAGTAATCTTGTCTTACCTGAGATCATTGGGATATGTTGAAATGGTATCCTTTTTTTTTTTCTTTTTTTTAAGGTTAAGGTTTATTCACTACTATAATAAAGAGAGCAGATTATATATGGTTGCAATGTTACCGGATGGCTGAGCACCAATCTTTTCACATCCAAATACCAAATTTATCCTATTACATATGCTAATACAACAAGTACACTATACTGTTTTTAGAGAATATTGTTTTTAATGGTATCCCTGACATCTTTGCTACTACATCTGCAATGGTTCCACACTCTAATTTTATAATATTAAACACTTTTTTGTTGTTATGAGTAGTCTTTTTTTATAAGTTTTTATTTAAATTCCAGTTAGTTAATATACAGTGTAATATTAATTTCAAGTGCAGAATTTACTGATTCACCACTTACATATAATACCTGGTACTCATCACAACAAGCACCCTGCTTAATCCCCATCACCTATTTCACGCATCCCCCCACCCACCTCAGATCCAGTAACCATCAGTCTTTGCCTTATAGTTAAGAGTCTGTTTCAGGGTCCCTGGGTGCCTCAGTCAGTTAAGTGCCTGCCTTAGGCTTAGGTCATGATCCCCATGTCCTGGGATCAAGCCCCACTCAGCTGGGGTTCTGCTTCTCATTTGCCCTCTGCTCTTGTTCTCTCTCAAATAAAAGAAATAAAATCTTAAAAAAAGAGAGAGCCTGTTTCTTGGTTTTCTTCTCTTTCTCCCCTGTATATGTTCATTTGTTTTGTTTCTTAAATTCCACATATGAGTGAAATCATGTGGCATTTGTCTTTGACTTATTTCACTTAGCATAATACTCTCCAGCTCCATCCACATCATTGTAAATGGCAAGATTCCATTCTTTTTGTTGGCTGAATAATATACCATTATTTTTAAGATTTTATTTATTTCTTTGACTGAGAGAGAGAGAGAACACAAGCAGGGGGAGCAGCAAAGGGAGAGGGGGAAGCAGACTCCTTGCCGAGTAGGATATATATATTATATATTTATATATACAGATATAGATATAGAGATAGATATAGAGATCCCTGACATCTGGTGTGTGTGTGTGTGTGTGTGTGTGTGTGTGTGTGTGTGTATACATATACACACCACATCTTCTTTATCTGTTCATCAATCAGTGGACACTTGGGCTGCTTCTATATCTGGGCTATTGTTGATCATGCTGCGGTAAACATCAGGGTACGGGTACTCCTTCAGATCACTATGTTTGTATCCTTTAGCTAAACGCCTAGTAGTACAACTGCTGAATCATAGGGTAGTTCGATTTTTAACTTTTTGAGGAAACTCCATACTACTTTCCAGAGTGGCTGCACCAGTTTTCATTCCCACCAACAGTGTAAGAGGGTCCCCCTTTCTCCACATCCTTGCCAACACCTGTTGTTTCTTGTGTTGTTAATTTTAGCCATTCTGACAGGTGTGAGGTGGTATCTCATTGTAGCTCCCTGATGATGAGTGATGTTGAGCATCTTTTCATGTTAATATAGATACTTTTTTTTTTAAAGATTTTATTTATTTATTTGACAGAGAGAGAGAGAGATCACAAGTAGGCAGAGAGGCAGGCAGAGAGAGAGGGGGAAGCAGGCTCTCCACTGAGCAGAGAGCCCGATGCGGGGCTCGATCCCAGGACCCTGAGATCATGACCTGAGCTGAAGGCAGAGGCTTTAACCCACTGAGCCATCCAGGCGCCCCTTTATAGATACTTTTTGATGGACTTACTTTGGTTTCCCCCTTGGTATTCTAATTGGGTGAAAAAAAAGTCTCATTTTCTGGAAATTGATATCATTGACTTAGTTTTTCCTCTGATCCTTTGAACTAGCACAGATAATTCCATGAATAGTCCATTGTTTTAAAATTATTTCAGCCTTTTTTTTTTTTTTCACAGGAAACCGTCCTAATCCAAAAGTGATGGTGGGGTACATAAACTCCAGCTAAAAACAATGACTAAAAGTTTTAATGCAAAATAGGGAAGCACTGGTCCTGCTGTCCTTATCTGTGGCCAAACTGATTCTTTCTTTTATCACTTCACATGCAGTTTGATTATAAAATACCACTTGAAACTAGACAAATGCAGAGTATGAATGGGATTGGCTGGAGCTACTGGAGTTATACAATAATGTTCATTAACGGAATTATATCCTTTTAGAGCCAGATAATAAATATATTTTCAGTTGAATACGAACTCTGATTGTTAGTGGCTGCTTGCAAGTCTGTGCTGAGACTTCCACTTGTGAGCTAAATGAATAAGCACTCCTTCGCTAATTATTGACATATGCAAGGGCACACCATAAAATAATGGCTGTTTCTGAGCTAAATGTTCACACATCTTGCCCTGGAGAAACTTTAATGAGGCTATCAGGGAACCCAGTTCCACCACTAACTAGCTGTGTAAACTTGGCCAATTAACTCCCTTGTGCCTTTTCTTTATTTATTATATAGGACTAACATTAGTACCTCTCTAAGGATTTTTTTTTTTTTTTTGAGGAGAAGGAGTGTTGAATAAATGAAGCAAGCTTAATAAGTTGCTTAACAGAGTACCTAACAAAAATTAAGGAATTGTAATGCTAATTGTTATAACAACCATGGCCATGCAAGCCACCAGCATCATTTTTGCCTGTGCTAAGAACTTTACATCTTTTATGGGGTTTTTTTGTTTTGTTTTTTTTCTTTCCTTGTAACAATAATAGAAAATAGTTATTTTTACAAATAGACAAATAGATAAATGAAGGCAACTAACTATTGAGAGTGTTACGGAGCCTTACATATGGTCAAAAGTTAATTTTGGCAGCAGAAGTAAAACCAGATATGTGATTTACTGAGTATAGTTACATCTGTTATCCTGAGTATGTGTATATTCATTATTATAATGATAACATGTTTTTGTAGCATAAATAAAATTAATATATTTTTGTATGAACAAGATATTTCTTAAAGCTCTATTTTTAATTATCTGAACTTGAGATCAGATAAATGAATATAGATATTACCCTATGAGTGGAAATTTTCTTAGAAAAACTTTGTAAGTTACTTCTTTTAGGAAAAAAGATAACAAAATCACATTAACCATTGAAAAAGATGGATATTAATGTTCACATTAAAATTGTCAGAATATTAGTCAGAAATACTTTTTATTGTTAGCATAGGCAACAGTAAAAATTACAACAATTAAGCAAATGTTTTCCTCCATAAAAGTAAGTAAATAGATCAATCGATCGATAGATCTCTCTCACCTGTCTGAATGGGTCTTAGGAGTAAATAAGTTAATGATAAGAGAACTCCTCTTAAAACTTCAACCTTCGGGGACAAAATAAAATATACCAATAAGATATATTGACTATGTAATGTTAAAACTCCCCATACCCATTTTCTACTTGAAGGTAGATGAGGACCCTTTTGCACCACCATTGAAGGAACATTCTTCCCCACAGCATTGTTACCTGGCTTGACCTTGTGGTTTGCTTTCGTTAATGACCTGCAGGCAGAAGTGGCAGTTTCTGTATTATTGTGATATTAAAAGAAATATGTGTTTTCTTAAGAAAAAGTGGTCTCATGACAAGGGAGAGAATTAAGAAAGTGAAATTGTGTAATAATTTTAAGCCTAGAGAATATTTACAGTTAAGAGAATTGTAACTAGTAATGATTTTAAATAGTAAAGAGATGACTATGAGAGCGTGATCACCTCAACTGTAGGGTTTGCCTGATTTGGAATTTCTTTCCTTCGTTTTCTCAACGTGTTTCATTTGTGCTGTGTCCAGAGGTGGAAAGTTCCTCCCATCTGTACTAATTTATTCTATTCTCTCTCTCTTTCCCCAATGTCAAACATTGTTTTGAAATTTTCTTTACACGCCCCAAATATTTTTAAGGAGCTTGACTAAATTCTACCCATCTACTTATCGTCATAAAATCTTTATTTATTAGTAAAACAAAAATAGCAGAAACTTTAAATGCCCTTTTCTTCTCAAATAGCGAGTTTGAAGACTGGGCTTTTTCCCCTATCATTCTTTTATAAGAATAAGAGAGCGCTTTATAGATTGATTTTTTCTGATACAAGCTATCCCTTTATTCCCTTTTTTGAAAGCAGAAATGCCCACAGGAAGATTGGCTTATTTATTAATACTGAAATTTGCTTTTCTTTTCCTTTAATTTCAGGTTTGCAAGAGACCTTTGAGAGAATCTAGAATAATGCCTTTCTCTCTTTCCCAAAACAACATTGCCAGGTCTTGCAGTGGATGATAAATTTCAGAACTTTGGATTGTTCAGTTACCTCACATGCTGACTTAACAGTGTTCAACTAGTACCCATTTTAATGAATGTTTTTATTATATTTTGGATTTTAGTTTTATACACAAGTGGCCTCCACTTTTGTTTCTAAAGCTAAAAACAAGAGTAAACTAAGCACAACACAGCTTTTTTTCACAAGCTATAAAAATTTAATTTAAATCTTAGAACTTTTTAGTAGAAAAGCAATATCTGTGTATGTAGAGTGGGTGAAAAATAATCAGGGGGGAGAAGAATGTGTATGTGTAGTATAAAATTACAGTGAACACTGACAAAGATAAATAAGCAGTATTCAGAAATGGTGTGAGTTGATTGGCAAAGATGTATTACAATAGGATTAGTCACGGATGCAAACAAATTTGCAGGGTAATTAGAAATATTCTATGGCATATTGACTGACCATTAAAAACTAAATTTATTTTAATAAATCTATAATTATGATTCTGTGTATGATGGATTTGTTTATGAGGCTCCTTCTCTTTCATCTCCATACTCGTGCATGGATGTCCTTCACAGATAGAAAAGCACAAAGTTGCTTCAATTTTAGTGGTTTCTTGTTGTTGATGATGTTGCTGTTGTGATTGTTGATGTTCTAATCATAATGAGAAAAGTAGAGTGGTGATTCAAATTAACAACCATATTGACCAACATTTTTTGGAAACAAGTAAAACTGCCTGCATTTGTCCCTAGGTCATTTAAAACTCATCTTCCATTTAACATTTTTTGCATAAGGTGTGTTCCAATGATATAAAAGTTATGCAAAATTTGTCAAAAATTGTCAGGTATGTAGAGGTTTTTGAAATCTTAATCTTATGATTTATTGGTTGACCTTTCTGGTCTGGTCACAATATTTTTCTCTGCTTTAAGATCTAGCATTAAGATTACATTAGTATTCACCAGAAGATGATTTTTTTTTCATTTTTGGTTACACTATACTTTATGAAATTCAAAAGAATTAGTTGACCAGTTGACTATGTGATGAATCCAGTATCAGTTCAGCATAACGTTCAGTTGTATTCAGTTTCTAACTTTATGACAGGTAAATTTGTTGGATTGGTATATCAGGGAAATTTTGAAACTTCATCTAAAAATGTTTTGGCACTGGCTTTAGAAGGCAATATTAGAACTTTTTTTTGAGAAATATTCTGATATGGAGACACATACTTGAAACTATTAAGACAATTTACATTTTTGTTTAACTAGAAGTTCTAATTATTTTATCTAAATCTGAGAAATCTGCTCTCTGACTATGAAATATCAACTAGTTATTATACATTTTTGGTGCTCAGAAATATTTATGTGCATTTAAGTACTTATTTGACATATTTGAAAATAGAATTTTACTTGGAGAGACATTGAGAAAATTATTGATATTTATATAAAAATTCCAGCACATGCTTCAGTAAAGATTTCTTTCAGAAATAAATACGTTTTTAGAAATCCCCTTAAGAAAAAACTTTTAGATATATTTTGTATGTTCATATATCTTATGTATAGTAGTTTCTAATTAAATGCAATATTAACACAGATGATAATTTTTAAAGTATATAATAAATAACCTTATTTTTTAATGGCAAGATTTTGCATGTTGGTAAAGATAAGATGGCTGGATGATGAAAATATGAAAATTAATAATAAAGTTGGCTATTACTCAGAAACAAACACTATGTGTTTTGTGTGTATATTGCTTTCATTTCTACATAATTCTTTTCAGATAAATTTTTTTCAAATACTAAAACACTTACTGATGCTGAAATGCTATCCAGATGTCATAACTAAAAATTTAGAGCACTTATTCAGTGTTAAATTAGATAAAAAGAATACAAAAGAAATCAAAAAGAAGACAATTTTGTTTAAAGTGATTGCACTAAATTATAAGATAACTGGCTTAGGAACTATTTTGGAAAAATACATTAATAAAACATTCTTGCTGGTAACTTTTTTCTAAAAACAAAACAAAACAAGCTTTATTTGGTTGGAGGGACCTCTTAATATCCACTGAAAACATTTTATCACAGTAATCTTAATTGTAAACTGCAAGTGTTGAGTATGAAAATTCCTAATTATAAGCATTTGATAGTTAACTGCAAAATGTTAAAACTCTGTAGCTGGAAGAAATCTTAGCAGTCTTTTATAAAAACATGTACATTCACATCAGTATTACTAAACAGAAGCCTCAAGTAGGGCACATCTATTCAAGAGCTTCCTTTTCCTCCCCCTCTCTTCATAGCAATCCAACTGTGTTAAATCATGCAAAGAGAAAACGAACAAATAATTCACTCCAAGGCTGGAAATCAATGTTGCAGAATACCTGAGAGATAGAGGCCACTCATCAGCAAGCCCAACCAGGCATTAAGAAATTAATGCTGAATAACCAAGAGGATAGGAACCCGCTGTGGTTGTTTGGTCCAACGCTTCATGGGGTTTGGCTCACACAGAGCACATATACTTCAGAAATGTGAGCTGGATGGTGCTTTCTTACTTAGTCTTCGTTGTGTCTTTGAAGCAGTAATTGGTTGTTGAAATGAGTTGCTCACAATACACTTAGAATTTAATATCCCAAAGTGTAGGCTAGAGAGGACTGGCTGTTATTTTTGCTTTAAAATTGGTGGCTTAGTTTGTGTTGTTGACATTTAAAGCACTCTTGGAAAAACAGAAAATTCTGGGACTGGAACAAAGAATTACAATTCCCCTAGAACATATTTGGGGTGGGGGAAAAGAGATCTAAAACTTGAAACTTGAAAAGGGTTAAAGCAGACAGTGTATCTGAAAAAGCTCAGAAGACTTCTTTTATTCTCTCTCCAAAACATCCCTTTTGTTTTGTTTGAGCTAAAAGTCCCAGATGGGAAGAAGCACGGCATCAACTCAAAAGAAACCACAGCTCTATTTATTTTTCAATCACTACGCAGCTGCTTTTAGATTTCTTCTGAGTATGGGCATCTTTCCACAGAATTTAGAAATATTTTTAATAAGATGCTACACAATGTTAAGTATCTAGAAAGAAATTCAAAGCTATTAATATTTGCAAATTGTGTGTTCTTACTTATTTCAGTACACCTAAACTAATTCAACATTTGTTTATGCAACTTCATTGCACAGAGCACGAGATGAATATTATTAATCTGCAGATTTGTTCTCAAATACCAAATGGAATAGGAATATATAAATGCCAGTCAGTGTGTGATACTTTTTTGTCATCTGTGTTTATTTTATCTAGCTATATCTGGTTTCAAAAATGGCAATCTTAGTGATGGTAAATGTTCGACTGTGACAAAGTTTGAATTAAGTAACACAGAAAAAAAAACTGAGAATAATTTCCTTTCTTGTGTTCTAGGATGTTAGAAATGTCAATTTGGATCAATACATAATCAACATAATTGATTGTGGGTGATATTTAAATTGTATCCAAATATCTATTGAATACATTTTGGACCCATGGACTTCTTTGATGATACACAAACATCTAAACCTGCTTCTCTCTTAAAGAAGACATTTATGTCCTCTGCCTGGAATTCTCCTTTCCAGGTATGTGCATGGCTTTCTCCCTGAATTCCTTCACGTCCTTACCACAACACTACTTACAGCTGTATAGTTTGTGACCTGCACACTCGGAGGCCTCACGCACATAGATTACAGTGTGAATGATGCTCTCTGAAGCAGTTTATGCTGCAACTCTTATAACATATATAGATATATATCATCCTATGAAAGAGACCTACCTTACATACTATTTAAAACTGAAACTCTCCTCTCCAATATTCCCTTTCCCCTTCCCTTCTTAGGGTAAACCTCCATAGTACATGCAACATATTTACCTTAATGCTTTTGCCTGTCTCCCCTTTTACAATATAAACTCCACGAAGGTATGGGTTGTTGCCTATTTTCCTATAGATACATTTTAACAGCTGTAACAGTGATAGATGTTTATTGAATAAGCAAACAATTGGTGCCATATCTTATACTGAGTGTTTAATTGATGGGGAGACAGAGTAAGAGAGACAGAGATAGAGACAGAAGATAGAAGGAGCGAGAGAGTTAGAAAGATTTAATTTGAAAGATCTTATGGTGCAGATGAGAAAATAGACGAGAACAAACTTCAGGGGCTCCTGGGGGGTTCAGTAGGTTAAGCATTAAGCTGTGCCTTCTGTGGATTCTGAGGCTCATGGTTTGGGGACACAGTTTGAGAAATACTGCTGAGCCGAGGTCCTGATGCAGGGTCCTGGGATCTAGTGCCACATTGGGCTCCCTGCTCAGCAGGGAGTCTGCTTTTCCTTCTCCCTCTGCCCCCCTCCTGCTCATGTTCTCTCTCTTAAATAAATAAATAAATAAATATCTTTAAGAAGACAACAATCAAGTAAGATTCATGACATAGATATAGTTAGTACTGTTGATGTAAAACAAAGTAACAGCACATAGGGACTAATTCGGAGGTCATAAATAGAGATACAGTGCAGATAAAAAATGAGTATAATAATTTAGGATATTCCCATCCTTCTCAACATAATCACTACAAAAAGATTTTATTTTCTTAGAATTATGGTAAAAGAAGAGGTTTATAGTTGAACAGGACTAGCAAGTTCCTTCCTTGCTCAACTCAAGTATGCGCTTAAAAAAAAATCTGACCACGACTGTTTCTCATAAGGGATTCTATAGTCATCCTAGTATATGAGGGATAACTGGATGAGAACAAATTTAAGGAATCATTACAATGTTTATTTCACTGATGAAAAAATATTTTAGATAAAATTGATCGCCAGTTACACGGATATATTACAGTTAAAATAGTAATTCAGACTTTCAGTGATTTTCTTGGTCTCTATTCACAAAATATAGAGTATAATATCTGTCATTATTTTCACTTTTTCTACATAAGGTGGTTAACTAACAAGTATGAGAATTAAAACAATATGTGTGCATTAAACTTCAATAAAATATCCTTCATATGTGTTAATTATTGGAGATTTTGTAACTTGGGGATAGTAGGATAATACAATAATAATTTTTAAAACTTTAATCTTGAATATGATAGAAAAATACTAAATAAGACTGAGAGACATCAGAACCCTTTACTAAAATCTAAATCCTTTAATTAAATAATTCTGTTAAATTATTTAGTTAAATAATTCTGTTATTATTTAATATAATAATGCTGCAACTCTTGAATGTCTGGAGGACAACCTCCAGAATGTCACGGTGCCTGGGTGGCTCAGTCATTTATCTAAAAAAAGAAATTTTTTTAGAAAAAATAGCAGAATGTCTTTTAAAGAAATAAAGATAGACTCAAAGTATGATACTTTAGTAAAACTACTTATTAGCTCTAAAATGATCATGTTAGTATTTTAATTAATTCTTGATTTTTATGCACTCTTCATTATCAGAAAAAAAATGGTCTTAGATTATTTCAATATGCCATTCTGATTATTATTGTTTTTAATAGATCAAAAACAGTAAATAAACAGTTTTTGTATGACAAAGGATCAAAGTATGGTCTTAGAAAAACTTTTATTTACACAAAATGATCAGCATAATTTTGTAATAGCTTTCTGGAGAAATTAGCTCTATAAGAAAAAGTTAACCTGAGTAGTAATCATTTTACTTTTGCAATTTACTCGGTACTAGGAGACCTAGCTAGGACTCATAACCGTGGTTACTACAGATGGTCCATAATCATTCTTTAAAGGGCTCTAAAAATATGAAGGGATGGGTTGATATCAATGCTCACATGAGATTTATTTTAAAAAATTCTAAGCATGAAAAAAAATTCTAAGCATGTTTTTTTCTATTTTTCTGTGCCTTTTCCTAATTGCTTCTTTTAATTTTCTAATATTTTCCTTTAATATCAAAAGAAATCTGTGATTTCCAACTGAAGCACAAGATTTTGCCTAGAAAAACAGTATAATTGTACTAAAATGATTCTAAATAAATAATCTCCTTATGCATTTTAATATGGACACATTTCGTGCTTATTTGATTGCACAATTAATATTCCTTTAATCACATAATTCCCATTGTGTAATTTTTTGAGTTGGAATTTGAAAAAAGCTTCATTCTACAAATACATTCAAATGGAAACCATATCATATATTTGATTGTGGCTTAGTATTTTGAATCTATTGAAATTACTTCAAAAGTCCCCTTTACCTATTACCATTAGTTATTTATTTAATGACTCGTGTCAGACAGCCCATAAACATATCCACTTTTAAAATGTTTTTTTTAAGATTTTGTATGCAACTGATTCTCTGGGAGATTTTATGAAATGAAAATCTATGTGTGCTGTGCTTGCAGATGTAACTGCAGGTGTCTGAAGCATGAAATCTAGGATGGGTCCCTAGATTGTGGATTTGGGTCAGAAGCTCCAGATTGATTCTGTGGATTCTGAGGCTCATGGTTTGGGGACACAGTTTGAGAAATACTGAACGACTGAGTCAGTATTTTCACCTGTTGGGTTATAGCATCAATGGCTTTATAATCTATCAACAGCACTTAGAACATTTCTCCTTCTTTACCACCTTAATAGGACCTATGTATTGCCAGGGGCTTCACAAGGGGTTTGCTATCAGATTATTGCTTCTGTACTTAATAAATAGTTTATTGATAAATTAAGGCTTTTGTAGGTCATCGACCTTTGAAAGTGTTTAATGTGAAAGAGCACAGGGAGAAAAAGAAACAAAATAGAAATAAACATGTCTAATAAAACACAAAAGAAGTTTAAAGTAAGATGTAGTCAACACATTAACTGCAGTAGATACTTTTTCCAACAAATTTGAGACTTTATATATAACAGCTATGTTGGCAAAGATTCAAGGAAATATATACTTTATAAAATTTTGGTGGAACTTAAATTTGTATTCTCTGCTGGACAATAAACCAATATAAATTAAGGACCTTACAAATTCCAAACCCTTTATCAAAGTAATTCTATGCCTTGGTGTGACTCCTAAAGAAATAACACAATGTCATGTACTTATAGGTCATTTAAAATAACAATATTTCAGAAGTAACAATAAAAACATAGAGAATAATTATACAAATTTTAATAAAGGTATGTGATATAATGATTTAAATACTGTTTTCAAAGAATATTTAATATCAAGGGAAATAGTCTTAAATAATTCCAAAAAAATGTATAAATTATGACTATCTTTTTAAAATCAGTAATATATACACATGTGTATGTGTGTGCAATGTGTAGGAATACATTGCTTTTCTAGCGGATATTGCTTACAGTTGTGATTTAAATGAGTGAAAAATTGTATTTTTCATTCTTCTGTGTGTTTTAGACATTCCACAAATTATAAAAATAACTTTAAAAAATCGCCCCATTATTGCAAAACATTAGTTGATTTTCTAAACATTCTCCTAAATACCAATATATATTTTTCTTAAGTAGGGCTTAAGACTTTCAGTTAGAGAGTTAAGTCAGAAATGCTTCAGAATTAATGCTATGAAGTATAAACTAGAGCAAAATGTTTAAAATTGCAATATCAAAGCCACTTTTATCTCCAATTTCATGTATTACAAATTTTACATGCTTGAAATTATTAATCATTTTACATGCTTGAAATTATTAATCTCTTCATAATTTTATTTTATTTTATTTTTTTAATTTTTTAAAGATTTTTATTTATTTATTTGACATAAAGAGAGAGATTACAAGTAGGCAGAGAGGCAGGCAGAGAGAGAGGGAGGCAGGCCCCCTGCTGAGAAGAGAGCCCGATGCGGGGCTCGATCCCAGGGCCCTGAGATCATGACCTGAGCTGAAGGCAGAGGCTTTAACCCACTGAGCCACCCAGGCACCCCACTTCATAATTTTAAATAATAATATTGGTCAGTCAATTAAATGTAGTATGTATTAGGCCTCATCATAAGTGATTTACATATTTTAACTCATCTAGATTTTAGGACAACCTTAGGAGACAGATTCAGAGTTAGGGTCAAACTAGTGAGGTCCTCAACTTAGTGCTAAATGGTGACCAAAATAATCAGTAATTAAGTAACATTTTATTGCGATATGAAAAAACAAAATCAATGTAAGAAAAGTCAAGATGTACAAATTATCAGTATTTTGAATAAAGGCAGGATCAATATTACTGTTTTTTCCTTTTGCCTCAGACTCCAATATGACTGGACATGACACTACTAACAAGTATGTACTTAAAATTATAATCGGCGTTTTTTTCCCATTTAAAGAAACAGAAATAATAAATATGAGGTGATTTGCTGTGATCATACATCCATGTAAGAGTTGGATTGAGGACAATAAATTCAATTTAACCTGAGTCCTTGCTATACTACACTACACTAAAGATTACACCTTTTTAACTGTTTACTTTTAATGGACCGTATTTTGCCTTATCCCTGTTTTTTTTCTTTTTTTCCCCTCTGTGGACTGTGTTTTTTCTTTCTTCATTTTTTTTCTGTGCCCATGGTGCTATTACCTTCTTTGTATTGGAAGGTGGTGAGTGTCAGAGTCGAAGAGTATTAATTCCAACACAGGATTACATATTAAAGACTTAAAAAAAAAGTACAGATTTTTATATGCCTATTCTCCTGGTAAACAAAAAGGAAAGAGAGATTGATCATTCCCTTACTTCTGGAAAGGAGATACAGAACTCACTCTGGGGAAATACACAAATATAGAAATAATGCGTCTCAAAGCATAGTCAATTAATAATGTTAGAAGTTTAGACTTTAAATAAAATATTTGAGCGTATGCTAGATCTACAGTTATAAATACCTTCCTTACATATGAAAAACAACTTCATAGTATGGATTTGTACATTATTTGCTAAGATCCAAAATAATATATAAAAAATAATAATTAGACTCAGTCAAGCTATTATATATGTTTTGCAAAAATACAAATACCTTATTTTCACTGCCCTCACTTACATTTATCTATTTGACATACAAGATAAATACCAAGTTTATATATGTTGGAGAAATGGATATAAACAAAAGCATAAATGACTAAAAATAATTATGACCAGTCCAGATTTTCACATATCAAGTTTTCCTTATCACTTAATTTATATGATACCTAACCAGATCCTTTCTGGTTAGTACATATATATGAAGAGTTATTTTGTAATTTTAGTAGGTCAACTAAATAAAATAAAGGCCCACCTCAAGAATCAAGAAAAGTCTCAAATATACATCTTAATCTTACACCTAAAGAAAATAAAAAAGAACAGCAAATAAAGCCCAAAGCCAACAGAAGAAGGGAAATAATAAATATTAGAGCAGAAATAAATCATAGAAACAAACAAACAACAACAAAAACAGTAGAACAGATCAATGAAACTAAGAACTGTTCTTTGAAAGAATTAATAAAATTGATAAACCCCAAGCCAGACTTAAAAGAGAGAGAGAGAGAAAGGACTCAAATAAAATCATGAATGAAAGAGGAGAGATCACAACCAACACCACAGAAATACAAACAATTAAAGGAAAGTATTATGAAAAATTATATGTCAACAAATTGGGCCATCTGGAAGAAATGGATAAATTCCCAGAAACATATAAACCAATACTGAAACAAGAAGAAATAGAAAACTTGAACAGACCTATAACCAGCAAAGAAATTGAATCAGTAATAAAAAACCTCCCAATAGGCAAGTCTAGGGCCAGATGGCTTTCCAGGGGAATTCTAGCAGACCTTTAAAGAAGAGTTAATTCTTATTCTTCTGCAGCTATCCCAAAGAGTAGAAATGGAAGGAAAACTTTCAAACTCATTCTATGAGGCCAGCATTACCTTGATTCCAAAACCAAAACCCCACTAGAAAAGAGAATTGCAGGCCAATATTCCTGATGAACATGTATGTAAAAATTGTCGATAATATGCAACAAATCCAACAATACATTAAAAGAATTATTCACCATGATCAGATAGGATTTGTTCCTGGGCTTCAGGGTGGTTCAATATTGGTAAATCAATCAATGTGTTACACTACATTAATAAGTGAAAGAATAAGAACCATATGATCCTCTCAATAGATGCAGGAAAAGCATTTGACAAAATACAGCATCCATTCTTAAAAACCCTCAACAATTAGGGATAGAGGGAACATATCTCAATATCATAAAGGCCAAATACGAAAGACCCACAGCTAATGTAACCTTCAGTGGGGAAAAACTGAGAGTTTTCCTCTACAATCGGGAACAAGACAGGGATGTTCACTCTCACCATTACTATTTAAGATAATAGTGAAAGTCCTAGCCTCAGGAATCAGATAATGAAAAGAAATAAAAGTCATCCAAATTGGCAAGGAAGAAGTCAAACTTTCACTCTTTGCAGACAATATGATACTCTATGTAGAAAACCCAAAAACTGCACCAAAAATTGCTAGAACTGATACACAAATTCAGCAAAGTCACAGGATACAAAATCAACATACAGAAACCTGTTGCATTTCTATAAACCAACAAGGAAGCAGCAGAAGAGAAATCAAGGAACTGATTCCATTTACATTTGTACCAAAAACCATGAGATACCTAGGAATAAACCTAACCAAAGAAATAAAATATCTGTACTCTGAAAACCTAGTTTTCAGTTTTCAGTTTCTTATGAAAGAAACTGAAGATGACACAAAGAAATGGAAAAACAGGGGTATCTGGGTCACTCAGTTGGTTAAGCATCCAACTCTTGATCTCGGCTCAGGTCTTTTTTTTTTTTAAGATTTTATTTATTTATTTATTTAACAGAGAGAGAGAGAGAGAGAGAGGGCACAAGTAGGCAGAGAGGCAGGCGGGGTGGGGAGGGGGGAGGAAGTCTTCCTGCTAAGCAGAGAGCCCGACGTGGCGCTTGATCCCAGGACCCTGAGATCATGACCTGAGCCGAAGGCAGAGGCTTTAATCCACTGAGCCACCCAGGTGCACCTCAGCTCAGGTCTTGAGTAATACACACCATTTTTTTCCATTTTCAACATATTTTTCCTAATATGTTAAATAGGAATCTTTAAAAGAAAAGTAGCTTTTAAATATCATTGTGATTTTTTAAAAAAGATTTTATTTATTTACTTGACAGAGAAAGAGAGATTACAAGCAGGCAGAGAGGCAGGCAGAGGGAGAGAGGGGGAAGCAGGCTCCCTGCTGAGTAAGGAGCCCAATGCGGGGCTTGATCCCAGGACCCTGAGATCATGACCTAAGCTGAAGGCAGAGGCTTTAACCCACTGAGTCACCCAGGCGCCCCTATTGTGGTATTTTTAATTGAAGTATAGTTGCCACACAATGTTACATTAGTTTCAAGTGGACAACATAGTGATTGGACAAATCTATGTGTTATGCTGTGCTCACCACAGTGTAGCTACCGTATGTCACCATACACCACTATTACAATACCATTAACTATATTCCCTATGCGGTGCCTTTCATACCCATGACTTATTCATTCCATAGCTGGAATACTACAATTTTTAGGGCTTAATTTCATAATTAACTTTAAAGAATTATATATTTCATGATTCCCTTTCCTTTTCATATGACACTGATTTGGGGGGGGGAGGCAGAGGAAGAGGAAGAGAGAGAACCTGGAGGTCGATCTCACACACTGAGATCATGACCTGAGTTGCATGCTTAACCAACTGAACTACCCAGGTGCCCCTATTTGACACTATTTTTGTTCATGGTTACAGTCTCTTCTCTTAACTCTGAGGATACTAATTATAATTTCTTTGAAGTTTTACTCTGTATTAAGAATTTTTGTTTTCATTTTGATCTCTGCAAATTTATTGTTAAAGTTCTTCTTTTTTAATTCTTTTCTTTTTTTTATATTATTAGTTGCAGGTATTAAAAACTGGAAGTGTGAAAAGAAAGCAATAACTGGAGGGTTTTTCAAATGAAGCCGTGACTGTTTAACTGGCGCTCACTATAGCAGTGTATCCTCCACTAACTGGCCAATTTGTTCAGTGGCCCACCTCAGGCACCCTAGTGGGGAAAAAGGGTGTAAGAGTATGTGGATTTGCTTTACTAAAGGAATACATCCTACAGGTGTTTAAGTTGGTACTTAGATCTAGTTTCCCATTTTCTTGGGATCTTTACCTTTAGAATTTTTATTTTACTTTTTATGGGTCAGTATCTCCAGAAACAGAGTCCCTTAACTTAAACCAGAATCATGAAGAGGTTTTAGTCGTGACACAAAGAAATGAGAGAGAGCATCTAAGGGTCTAATTGATCCTTGTACAATATTTCAATTCTGCTTCAATTCTGTACATCATTCACTTTTTTTTAAAGATTTTATTTATTTTGAGAGAGAGAGAGAAAGCATGAGCAGGGGGAGGAGCAGAGGAAGAGGGAGAAGCAGATTCCCCACTGAGCAGGGAGCCTGAGGTGAAGTGGGGCTCCATCCCAGGACTGGGATCGTGACCTGAGCTGAAAGCAGATGTTTAACTGACTGAGCCACACAGATGCCCCCATCATTCACTTTTTCTTTCTATTAAAATATTTTTAATGCATTTTTTAGTTCAATTAGCCAACTTATAGTACATCATTTATTTCAGATGTAATCTTCAATAAATTATCAGTTGTATGTAACGCCCAGTACCCCATCATTCACTTTTAAAGTTACCTTGCACCTTCGCTTCCTGAGCCTTGTTGGCAATTTTTTTTAACTTCAATTTTATGCCAGTCTTTTTGGCTTCTCTTTCTATAGTAGATGAAATCACTTTCTAAATCCTGAAAAAATGCTGTTTGTTTTTTCATTTCCAAGGTTTTTTGATATCACTCATCTCCTGTCATTTTTTCTTCCATTGTCATTATTTTTATGGGTTTTATGTATTTTTTTAAAGATTTTTTAAAATTTTTAAAAATTTATTTATTTGAGAGAGAGAGAGAGAGAGAAAGTGAGAGAAAGTATGAGAGGAGAGAAGGTCAGAGGGAGAAGCAGACTCTCCACAGAGCTGGGAGCCCGATGTAGGACTCGAACCTGGGACTCCCGGATCATGACCTGAGCCGAAGGCAGCTGATTAACCAACTAAGGCACCCAGGTGCCCATGTATTTTTATTCTTGCCATATTTTAGTTGATTAATTAGGTAAGTGGAGATAATGAATTCTATTCCATATCCTTCATGTCTTTTTCATGTTTCATTGGATTCTACGGAGGAAGTAGAAATAATGAAACGTTTTCCGTGTCCACATGATTTTAATATATTTCTTTGCATTATTTATTTTTCAATATCATCTTTATTTTATGCATTTGTACATTTGTGCATACATATGTGTATGTGTGTGTATGTGTTTTTCTTTGGAAAATTGCAAGTTTAGATAATCCAATGTTTAATTTTTGCCTTTAAATTGATATCTTAAATCTTACCTTTATTTGTAAGTTTGAAAGAATACCTATTTAATGAAAAAATGAGACAATCAGCTTATTTAAAATAACTTTCATGTCTCTTTTCCCAGACTTGCATTTTGTTAATTTTATTCTTTTTTAAAAAACATTTTATTTATTTATTTATTTATTTTTTGAGAGAGAGAGAGAGAGAATGAGGTGGGGAGGGGAAAAGGGAGAGGGAGAGTGAGAATCTCGAGCAGACTCCCTGCCGAGTGCAGAGCCCAATAGGAGGCTTAATTTCAAGACTCCGAGATCATGACCTGAGCCAACATCAAAAGTTGGAGACTTAACTGACTGACACACCCAGGCACCCCTGTTAATTTTATTACTTTAACTAAAAGTTCAAACTCAATCTTTCTCTTCCCTTCTTTTGCTCTTTCTGCATTGGCGATTGTCATCTATGTTTTTTAAGTTGTAGGTTATTTACCTACCTCTATAGGCAGGGTTTCTTTGTGATATATGTAAGATAGTCTGAGCCCCAAATGGTTAAAATTTAAACATTTGGAAAATTATTAAATTTTTATATTTGTCATTCATACAGTTTTATAATTGTCCTAACTTATGTGACTTTCCCATTTATTTGACAAAATAACTTTAGATGATATTGTGGTTGATAAACTCACATGCATCATAAGAAAGGGTTCCCAAAAAGAATGTTATGTAGTTTCACAAATGTTATATATATTCACTGTGTTTGTTATATACTTAAAAAAATATTTTCAAGATTTATAACATATGTATTCCATCAGGTAAACTACAGTGTGTCTAGGGTCCTCAAAATCAGTTCTAGGTTTGATGACTCGCTAAAAGAACTCATTTAAGACTCAGCATATGGACATACTTGCAGCTGAAATTCATTAGAATGAAATAATACAAAGCCAAGTCAGCACAGGGAAAAGGTAGATGGGTCAAAGTGTAGAGGAAATTAAATGTTAGCTTCCAAGAGTCCTCTCCCAGTTGAGTCACAAAAAACATGCTTGATCCTTCCAGCAAGAAGTAGTGACAATGTGTGTGATATGCCCAGGGTTTTTACTGGGGACTGATCAGATAGGCACCAAAAATCAAGACTCATGGAAGGAATGCCCATGTTCACCATATTCACCATAAAACCATATTATTTACACAAACACTGTGAGCATAGTTTAAGCATACTCTTTTCTGTTCTTCAAATAGTTGGAATCCTCCTGAAATCCTAGTTTCCATATGCTAGGCAAGGGCAAACTCACAGGCAGGTCTTCCTAAGATTATCAGTCTTGAGGCTGCTTTGGTAACTTTTTTCTACACACAGTTTCACTAACTAATTTGAATTTAATTCAGTAGTGGATGAATTTTATCAAGATTTTTCATCAAAAGGAATTGGTAAACCTTAAAAAAAACAAAAACAAACAAAAAAACAAAAACAGCAACAACAACAAAAAAGAATAGGTAAACCTGAACAGAACAATGCTTTGAAACACTGGCCCAAGAGTTCCAAAAGATAAAAATCCATACTTTTTGGGTGATATTGGCCACCTAACTTAAAGTCTGAGTTTCCTCACTTATGGAATGAGGTTAATAATGGGCTCAATTGCTTTTTCTTCCATTTGTGTTTAAGTTCTTTTTCAAAATTATATATATATATATATATATATATATATATATATATATATATATATACACATATATATGTATATATATATATACATTTTAATTTGAGTACAGCCACAAATGTTACATTATTATCAAATGTACAACATAATGATTCAACTTCTGTATATGTTATGCTGTGCTCACCACGAGTGTAGCTACCATCTATCACCATACAGCACTCAGCACTACTATAATAGCATGTTATATTTCCCATGCTATACCTCTTATTCCCATGACTCTTTCATTTTTTTTACTGTACCTTGTCTATGAGCTAATAAAACCACAATATATCTTTGAGAATACAAAGAATATTTTTTGTCTGAAATACATTCTGCATTTTTTAAGTCCTCCTTGTGTTTACTATATCTTTTTATAACTTTAATTTTCTTTTTGTAGTGTCTATGAACATGCTCCTTCTCTACTTCTCATCCTTGTCTGAGGCCACGTGTCCCTGGACCTCTGACTTGCTCACCATAATATAAGTTCAGGATGAGGAGAACAAGTGGGTTCCATAGGCATCTTTAATATAGATATTTTCCAAATTTCCCTATCATGACTGCAGAGACACCTTTTCCAAAAACATGTGCCTGTGCTATTCTCAGTGTTTCTCCTGTTAATAATAATTACAAACTTCATCCCACCTTTGCAAACTACCGATGGCTATAAAGTTCTCCTCAGTTGGACTAAACTGTAGACAAGTTTCTTCTAGACCAGAGGCCCCTGACTTCCCTTTTCTTGGAGCATTTACTTTAGAAAACCTGCAATTGTAGGGGCACCTGGGTGGCTCAGTCAGTTGAATGACTGCCTTCGGCTCAGGTCATGATCCCGGAGTCCTGGGATTGAGTGCCCCATTCAGCCCCCCATGGAGCTCCCCATGGAGCCCCTATGGAGCCCCTATCTAGCCCTGCATGGGCCCCACATTGGGCTCTGCATTGGGCTCCCTGCTCAGTAGGGAGTCTGGTTCTCCCTCTGCTCCTCACTCCCTGCTTTCATCCTCTTTTTCACTCTCTCTTTCTCTCAAATAAATAAAAAATCTAAAAAAAAGAAAGAAAAAAAAGAAAGAAAATCTGCTCCTTTGAGAGGTAAATTTTCCCCTAGTCTTTTCTTATTTTTACAACACAAAAATATCTTTCTCAAGGCCCCAGGAACTAGACCTTGAAATGTAATGATCAAATTAGTGCCACTATCTACCAGTCTCTATGAGGGGTAGGAGCCTGATATCAATAAGGACCAATTAGGAACACTGACAGCCTAATGTCATTGATCAACATCCCCCCTTAATATCCCCCAGCACTTTTGCACTAGCTTACCCCAGCATTTGTTTCAACACAGTTAAATTCAATCTCTCTCCTCTATTGGGGATATAATGTACAGCAATAGTCTAAAATAAAGTCTCCCTTGTCCATTTAACTCTGTCAGGCGTAATTTCTCTTTGACACCACCAGGAACTCCCCATCCAGTTTTTCCCTACAATAGTTTCCCTCTGTTTCACATTATTTGTCATCTTTGTATATAACATATAATTCACTTAATCATAATGTTTATTTTTCATTGTTTGTTTACGACTTACTACAATGCAGTCTTCTTAAGTGTTGGAGTCTTTATCTCTTTTTCTTGTTTTCCCTTCTGATATATCCCAAATGACCAAAGAGTACCTGGAACAAAATATGCAGTTAATATTTATTATATTTAAAATATCCTTTTTAGTTTGAACTTTGGAATCTGAGATGCTTTCTAGTTTTACTGAAGCTAGCTTTTTCAAATCATATTCTTGTTTTCAGTTGGTTTCCTAGAATAGAGTGGATAAGAAATGTCTTTAATACCACATTATTAATACAAAGATTGCTATTATATTTAAGACTAATTAACTTTTTAAATTAAAATACACTTAAGATTTATCTAATTTACTTATTCATTCATTAAGCAACATTTATTACTTACTTTATGTAATAGTACTTGCTTTAAAGTACTATTTAATTTTTTAAATATTTATTTAAAAATAAACATATTTTCCATTGTTCCTTTAAAGTCTGTATAAAATATGTGTAGAAAGTAAGATCATGTATTCCTCTTCTTTGAATCCATGCACCTAAATATTCAAAATAATCAAGAGTTATTCAAATTTGTCTAGAGTGATGATTTTTCATCCTGCCTCATAACCGCCACCAACAAACCAATGCCCAGATTAAGAGTGCCTAAGGAATCCCAACAGCAGAGTACAGCTACAATTATACACTTCAGACAGGATGTCACCCAGAAATGCTTCTCAGTTCCAGCCACAGTGGTAGTCATGTTTTAGTTCTTCATGAAAAACCATTATTTCTCTGAGTGATGTAGACACAGAATATTCTAGTCTTTGTAGTACTAAAGTATGTTATGAATCAGAGAAATATTTTTTCATCATTAAACTTCATTTGAAGCTACTAAACTGATTTAATTAGAGAGACTCTAGAATGCCTTGCTTTCTGGGTCATTTCAAAGGGTTAACATGAAGTACCATGATGGATTTGACATTTTCCTTGCAAAAACACATAAATGAGAGTTGCACATACCTGCTTATGGGTCTATGTTGCTTCTCATGACTTACAGAAAAATTACTTAAGTCTATCTATTTACCTATCTATCCCTTTAAAAACAAGCTATTGCTTCTCAGTCTCATCCTCCATAATTTTCCAAGACACTATTCAAATAAAACTCCTACTTCAGCCCTACTCAGCTCCTTTATATTCCTCAAACATAACATATCATTACTTCTCCATCCATTTGAAAACTGTCTCTGTTGCCTAATATCTACTACTCCTTGGGATATAATTCAAATAGCAACTTATTAGTAGTCTTTTCTAGATCATTCTATAAATCCTGCCTACAATTTCCAAAGTTCTCTAAAATACCTTTTTTTAGCATCTGATAAATTTTATTATAATTGGATGTGCATGTACATATTTTTTCAAGTCAAATTTTTAAGGGTAGATGACTATTATTTTAGAACTCTCTGAGGATAGAAAGCTATATTTTTAGGATATAGATTAGTGCCTTACCCATAGAAATCACTTTTTAAAAAGCATTTTTGAATGAAAAAACTATATTCATTATTTGGTTTATAGTAAATGATAATCAAGTAAATAGTTATGAATTACCCAGTGAGATTTATTTCTACAAGTATAATACATAAAGTTGTACTTGGATCTAAGTTATTGTAGTTGAACTTAGAATTACCAATATTTTTTAAAAAAGCCAAGAACAATATTAATTTTTCTTTTTTTTGTTTTCAAGATTTCATTCATTTACTTGACACAGAGAGAGAGATCACAGTAGTCAGAGAGGCAGGCAGAGAGAGAGGAGGAAGCAGGCTCCCCGCCGAGCAGAGAGCCCGATGCAGGGCTCGATCCCAGGACCCCGAGACCATGACCTGAGCCGAAGGCAGAGGCTTTAACCCACTGAGCCACCCAGGCACCCCCAATATTAATTTTTCTTAATCTCATTTTATTTTTTAGCATTTTTGGCTATAAATGGTTGGGTATGCTATTTGCTAATACATCATTTGGAAGGTGCTATAAATTGAATACAAATATAATTTTGTCCCTACCCCCCTCCCCAATTTATATGTTGAAAGCTAATTCCCAGTGTGAGAGTATTTCAAGGTGGGGCCTTTGGAAAGTGATTAGTTCATGTGGGTGGAAACCTCCTGAATGAGGTTAGTGCCCATGTAAAAAAAGCCCCGTAAAGCTCCCTTATTCTTTCCACCCTGTGAGCTGACTCATTTATCAGCTCTCTGGCTATATTGGAAGCAGATGCCAGAGCAACCATACAAGCACATGCAAGAGAAAACACAGATTAAGACAATGATTGCCCAGATCGGTGATTTTTTCCACCAAGAGTCCCAAAAGCCAAAACATTGATTTATTAAGTCTGTGAAGCTGGGGGTTGGCTCACTCAGGGTATTCACTTGTGCCTTCATGTAATTTAATAAAGATGACACATTAGCAGATACATAAGATATGAATACACAACATTGTTTGGATAATGACACAGGTGCCTCCTTGCAAGGCAGTAAATGTCCATGGTCTTCTTATGTTGAAAGATAGCTTTTCTCATTGGAGACATTTCAGTGTTCAGTAAACACAGATTTTGTTGGCTATTATTTAAGTCTTTCTGGGTGAACTAAGTAAGGGTTTCTATGTGTGCAGTAATATCCTCCAGGCCTATAGAAGGGACAGAGATGGTGGTCTAATTATTGTGACAGTGGATACAGAATGTGTCTACCTAGCCATCAGAAGAAGGAGGTTAGCAACCATTGTTACCATGAGGTGGATTCTCCCCTGTGTCCAGAGAATACCTAGGGGGCAGCAGCCTACTCACCCAGGTGGAAGTCACAGTCAAAGACTTGTGCCACACAACCATTGGGTTCCATTGAGGAATGCTCAATAAATAGCTAGATGGTGCAACCTGTTGGTGCCAAACTAGTTGCTATTCAATATGACAACAATGCAGTTCCACTGGTACCCATCCCATATTCCTGGTATAATTGGATTGGTTTTGGTTACAATAATTTTTTGTCTCCAACTGTTCTAAACAAAAGATTCACAGCAGCCATACTTTCAGTTTTAAAGGGGAAAAAACACTTTTTTGATATTATAAAAGTCTAATAAAAACAGAAAGAAGAAAAGGGAAATCTGCACATAGATGAGGGCAATAGTAAACAGTAGTTTACACATAGTAAACAGTAAGGGAGAATAAGACAGAGTTACATAAAATCCGGTACCTACAACATCCAACCTCATTAACTGGGGAAGCCCTATGGAGACAGCCAAGCTGGAGTTCTGTTGAGAGGCCCGAAAGGAGAGTCCTCCCATTAGGTGAGACTTCCAACTGACCATCCCCATAAGGACCATATTTATAGGGCAAATGACAGGGTTTGAAGTTATGCATTTGTTAGCCTATGTGCAGTTTGGAGCAGGCTTCATTTCTATGTTATTATATCTTTACATTTTCAAGAAACCTGGGCAAGGTGTGCTTGCCACCCCTCCCAGATCCCATTCTGGGGGGCCAGTCCAGACTGGAGCTGGAGGGGATGCAAGGCAAGATTTACAGCTCTTGATATCTAGACAAGAAGGGCCAGTTCTGACCTGGAGCCCAGCTAATGTCAATTAACCAGGCTTCCAAGGTCACTCATGCAGCACAAGTCTCACAAACAACATTCTTTAGCCTGCCTGAGTACATGCAGGTCACAGAAACCTCCATCCATTCAATACACCAACATAGCAGTGCCTGGGTGCTCAAATGTCTACAACCTAGGGTAAGCCACACAAACCCATCCCAAGTCTGAGCATAACCACCCATGGCTCTAATAGTGGTATTTTTAGGACCCTCTGGTCAGCATTATAACAAACTGCCTATGTAGTTTGATTGACAGAAACAGAATACCCATGTCCAGTGTAATTAATAGGGTGTGCCACATTGGGGTGCCTCTTCATCTGACTCTTGATTTCAGCTCGGGTAATGATCTCATGGTCATGAAACAGGCCCCAGACTCAGCATGGAGTCTCCTTGAGATTCTCTCTCTCTCTCCCTCTGCCCCTCCCTCCCACTCTGTGTCTCAAAATAAATATTGGTAATATCAAATGAATTAAGAGTACTAATTCTAGCTTGTTCACACAAAATATACTGTCTTAGGGCCTTCCAGTCCCCTCCTTGGATTGGCAATATATCTACCATGGCAATCTGATCAGCTAGAGAAAGGCAGTTGCCCGTATGCTCAAAAGTTGGATTGATTTCTTTGTCAGGCAACTGAGTGGATCCACTATAGAAAAATATTTCCATTAGGTGTCCATCCCATGTCTGAATACCACAAGAACAGAAGAAGTCTAAGGTCGAAAAGACAAACATTCAGTAGGAACTTGTGTAGGAGGGTCTTCCCCTTTTAAAAGAATCAGGCTTGTGTTCTGATCCTTAGATACTAATGTGGCTGCAGCTTTAGGAATTTGACCAGGTTGTACATAGCATACATGTTTGCCAGGGGAAGCAGCACTGGCAACACTGTCAGACCAGGACCCTCATCTTCTCCCCTCTTTCAATGGTACATGTTCTATTCCAGGTGTAATGCATTTTAATTTCTCCAGCTTTTAGCAAGACAAGGAGATCCTAGTGGAGATAAAGTAGTTCACCCAGAGGTATGAAGAAATTCACCTATTCCAGAGGGACATTCACTGAAATTCCTTTCCCACTTGTGATGGGGCTTGGTGTTCTCAGCCGCATAGCATGGTAAGCATTGTAGCAACAGCTGTTTTCAGAGTCTTTCATATCTTTACCATCTTAGGTACCCTGACAGGGGGCCCCAGTCTGGCATGTGGGGCAAAAGGCCCCACTGCTTGATAATTCAAATGTATTAAATCCTGAGTCAGTACTTTAGTCCACCTGGTCAAGGTTTTACTTCTTAGCAATTTAATCTGCTTTAATATTCCATTTTTCCTTTATACCAATCCTGTTGTTTATGGTCTATAGAGGAGATGGAACCTCCATTCAACGTCATATTATTTTGCCCAGTCTTGTACATCATGACTTTTGAAATGTGACCTTTGGTCACTATCTGTCTAATGAAGTATCCATACATGGTTCTCAGTTTCTCTAGTCCCCTGTTAGTGGCAGCTTGGTTGGTGCAGCAACAAGGGAAAGCTGGGGTTAGACCACATGCAGTGTCCAACAAACCAGGGTATATTTAGAACCCTCACACAGAGGGAAGGGCCCAATATAATCAATATGCCAATCTCTCACCAGTTGAAAACAACAATGGGTGGTCTCAGACTCCTTTGGCACATGCCTTGGATATTGTTTAAAATACACAGGGCATGCTGTTATTGCATTAAATAAGTCACTGTATTTCAAGGGCAATCAAGCATTCTTGGCAATTTGCCATCTCATTCAAACACTGCAGTGGCTGTGCTTGCCATGCATTCAATTTGCCATAGCTACAGAAGGGCCTGTTGTTAGGGCTTGTACCTGAGCCAGGGCATCAGCTTCCTGATTACCAGGGGTTGTCAGTGCCTTATGAGCCAGGACACAAAACAGAGAAGACTACCTCAGACTCTCTCCCAAATATCTTTTACATATCCTGACTCCACAAAGACTTATTCATGACCATCCACTCATCACCTTGCCATTGTCCAGGACATAGGGTTAATCCCTTTAAAATAGTCCAACTGTGAGTGAAAAGGGTTAACAACCAGGGTTCATGAGATTGCCAGCCAAACTGCTTTGAGTTCAAGCCACTGGCCATTGAGGTTTATTCCTATTCCATCTAAATGGTGTCAGTATTGGGCTGAATAGCCACTACAATCCAAGTGGCCAGATTGCCTCCACTAGCTCCATCTGTATACCAGGCGTCAGTGAGAATCTCTCCCATTCCCTCTCTACAGGCTCTAATGGCTACAACAAGGATAGGGGTGGGGGAATTTGGACTATCGACATTTTCTATGGGGCCTAGGGGTACCTGCATTTCTAGACCATGGGCCAGGGGTCAGGCTGCTTCTCTGTTCCAAAGAGGCACGCCACTTAGTCAAAGAGCCATGGCAGAGGAGGCTCATATTCTCAACACCCCTTGATAGGAAGGGAAGGGAAGTTCTTACAATGGTATGTTGATCCTACATTACAGGCTATACCTGGAGGGGCACTGAGTACATTGCTAGGAGTTGTTGTTCTATGGGGGTATATCAAGTTTCTTCCCCTTCCAGAGCTGAGATCTTTCTCCTTCTGTTGACTCTGCTATAGTGTCCAACCCATGCCTTCTAGAGTCACAGATATATCTAACTGAAAGGGTAGCTCTTCTTGGGAGATACAGATTTAATCTGCTTCACTAGTATTTTTGTCTTTTCAAAGGCAACTTGCTGCTCTGATCCCCAGAGTTACATATGCCCTTTATTTACCAGGCAGAATAAGGTACAAAGGCACTGTACCAGATGGAGTACAGAAGTCCTCTAAAACTCCCAAATCCCTGCGAAGGCTTGCACCTCTTTCACATTCTGAGGGGTTGGATAAACTTGCACCTTACCAATCATAGTTTCTGGGAAAATCTCATCCTCTAACTGGATGACTCTGAGAAACTTTACAGCAGTGTCTGAACCTTGAATTTTCCATGGATTCACTGCCCATCCTCTCCCTGGTAGATGTTCCAGCAAAGCCTATAGATTGTTTTTCAGCAGAGGCAATTCTTCACATGTTAACATTGTATCATCAGTGTAAGAGGCCCATTTTACTGATATAGGAAAGAATAACAGGGAGCAATCTCAGGTACATCCCATGACATATGGTAAGGCTTTGCAGGTAACCTTGGGGAAGCACTTACAAGGCCTATCATTGCCCTTCACACATGACGGCAAGTTGATCTTGTGTTTCAATGGCCAAGGATATAATGAAAAATCATAGCAAATGATTAGGACCATAGCCAATGTATCTAAAAGGGTGGCAACACTGAGCACAGCCACATGGACAGGGAACACTAACTATACAATTCTTCGTAGTCTTTGGTCATCTGCCATGAGCCGTCTGGTTTTTTTTACTGGCCATACCGCTATTGAAAGCACAATGGGCAGGACACACAGGGCCCACTCAGTGTAGTTCGTGGATAGTTTCTCCTGTCTCCTTATGCCCCTCAGGCATACCATTGTCTGACAGTCACCACACTCTTCACAGGGGTGACAGGCTTACCAGTTCCAGTTGGCATTTTCCCTTGGCACTGGTTTGATTATTCTAACCCAGAGGTGAAATTCACTGATAAAGGTTTACAGTATGATCTTATAGGATATCAATATGTTCTCTGGTATCGAGAAGATAAAAACCTCATATTCTTGGTGGGGAGAATGCCCAGTCGGCAGGGTCTAAAGGACTTTCCTTATCATAACTATTTGCCCTCCATAACCGTTGATGATGCTGAGAGGGTCAGGAAACTTCTGAGGGTTACTGTATATTAGAGTACATTTGGCTCCAGTATCCACCAGAGCAATCACCTTTTGTTTGTTCCTGGAGGACAAGTGAATAGTGAGCTCAACATGAGGCCTCCAGTCTTAGCTTTCATCTTCTACATGTGGTGTGGGAGCCACCCACCCCAAATATGATTGTATCTGTAACATCTACATAGAAGCAGTTAGGGCATCAGGGATGATAGGGGCAGATGGGACAGGACTGAACTCTTATGTGTCCAGATACTAAAGCTTTCCATAGGCTAACCAACATAGTGTTGACTTATTGGTTTATCTGTTTAGGCGGGGTCCCGGGAGCAATTAGGTCAGACCACATTTGCCTCTGGGTTACTTTTACCAGATCTTTTATAGTAAAAGATCTTTTATTCACATAGCTCCTTGGTTTTCCAAACTCCCTCTCTGTCTCAGATCTTTCCCACAGCCCTTTCTTCCCAAAAGGGCAAGATTTTGTCTTTTTGAATGGCTGAATATTATTCAATTTCATACATATATCACAAATTCTTTTCTTTAAAAATTTATTTATTTTAGAGAACACATGGGCAGGGGAAGGGGCAGAGAGAGAGAGAGAAACCTCAAACAGACTCCCCACTGAGCATGGAGCTCTACATGGGGATCAATCCCAGGACCCTGAGATCATGACCTGAGCTAAAATCAAGAGTTGGATTTGAATGTTCAACCAACTGAACCACCCAGGTGCCACTATATGACAATTTCTTTATGCAATCATCCACTGGTAGATACTTGGGTTGCTTCCAAATCTTGGCTATTATAAATAATGTTGCAATTAACATAGGGGTACGTATATATTTTTTGAGTTAGTGTTTTCATTTTCTTCAATAAATACACAAAAGTAGAATTGCTTCATCATATGGTAGTTCTATTTTTAGTTTTTGAGGAACCTTCACACTGTTTCCCATAGTGGCTGCACTAGTTTGCATTCCCACTAGTAGTGCATAAGGGTTCCCTTTTTTTCACATCCTCACCCATCATTTGTTATTTCTAGTCTTTTTGGTAATAGCCATTCTAACAGATGTGAGGTGATATTTTATTGAAGTTTTGATTTATATTTCTCTGATGATTAGTGATGTTGAGCATTGTTTCATGTACCTATTAAAAGGCCATCTGTATGTTTTCTTTAGAAAAATGTCTATTCAATACTTCTGGCTATTTTTAAATCAGATTTTTCTTTTCTTATTATTTATTTACTTTTTTACTGTTGAGCTATATGAGTTATTTATGTATTTTGGATATTAGTCCCTTATCAGATATATGATTTGCAAATATTTTCTCCTATCCAGTAAGTGGCCTTTTCATTTTGCTGATGGTTACCTTTGCTATGAGAAGCTTTTTATTTAGTTTGCTGTAGTCTCACTTATTTATTTTTACTTCTGAATCTTTACACAAAGGACTGAGGTAAGGAAGAAGCATACATAGCAGTCCCAGATCAGATAAATACTGAATACTTTAAAAATTACACTAGAACCTGCACTACAACCACAACCATGAAACTACAACTATGAAAAGGAAATTCAACCAGCATACAATGGCCAATGAACTCACAAGGAAAAATCCTTCATACTTTCTTCACAGATACATATCATGGCAAATATTACTGAAGAAATAATTGTATGAAGTAACAATTGAAAACGATTGATAAACCAATGGAAACAAAGATGACATTCCAAAGACAAGGAGGAAGAACAAACATCTTTAACATGATTTCTGTTAACATGCAAACAAAATAAAACAAAATTAAAAAAAGCGATGGTTGAGATGCTCAAAAGAATCAAACAAACATGTAATGAATAGAAAATGATTAACAATTTCAGGTTGTAGGGGAAAAGGGCAAAATTAGGGAGTAGCAGCAAGAGATAAAGACAAGAAACAAATTAAAAGGAGTGGAAGGTAGAAAGGGAGTATTGAAATGTATCTAAATGTATCAAGCTTAATTAAAACTAATACTACAGATACTAAATGAACATATGGTATTTGAAGAAAAATCAAAGAACAAAAGGAAGCAATCTTTAAAACTTGCTCAGAATATAGGGGAAGGGATAAAGAGATTAAAATAAGAAAGATAATGATGAACATGGGGACAGAAAATGAAAACTCATTTTAAGACTTACAGATTTGCCTACCACATCACTCAGCATCCAGGCTCCATGGGATCTGTCTGTTGTTCCAAAGGATTCACTGGGCCACAGGTGGGAATTTCCGGGGAGCACACTGTAATAATAAGGGCCAGGCCATTGAAAAACAGAGAATCCTGTTCTCCTGCAGGCAGATCTCACTGGAACTCCCTAGCCTTGAAATTCAGGACAGTTTCAGGGTGTCCGTGGATGTAAGACACCTAGGAGAACTGACCTCTACGGAGGCCCCATGCATCTTCTTTGTACGGGGCTGAAAGGGATCTCGCTCAAATGACCTTCCCAGCTCACATCAGAATTATAGTGGTGGGGGGGGAGCTGCTGGTCTCAGAAAATGGCCTGCTGGGCTGCGGCAGCCCCTGTACCAAAAGGCCTAAATGTCCTGGATTCCTGAAAACAAGTGCACAGGCTGCCCTGACTAGGCATCCAACCTCCCTAGGATTGGTATCCGGGTCGGGGCCATGTATGGATAAGAATGACCATAAGTAGGGACTTCTTGGGGTGGGGGGGCACAAACCTTTAAAGAAAAAAAAAAGATTTATGGGTAAGTTTAAGGAAAGAACACAATTGAAGCAGAAATTATAATTGCATATAAGTTGATAGATTATTTAAAAAAAAAGTTGATAGATTATTTTCCATAGATGAAATAATAGCCTATTATTCATATCAGAGTAAAATCTTTCTTACTACAGATATCAGTATGCTCTAATTAAAGATCACCAAGAACACACATATAGTTAAAAAAGAAAGTTGACTATTAACTCACTGCAATGAAAGGAAATGAACACGATGGAGAACTGTAGGGTTTCTCAATAACAGAATATTAGCAGATTTAGAGGAGATTTCAAGAAAGCAGTGTTTTGCTCTGCATTGCATGCTGTGTGGTAATAGTTGTAAGTCTATGATTAAGTATCTTAAAAAGTCAAACCTTGAAAATGGCAGGAATGAAGTGTGGGTAATTATGTGAGGGAAACTAGTCAGATGGACCTTTAACTGGCAAAGAAGCAGTGACTGTTTATATTAGTCAGAATAGGGGGCTGTTCACTCATTTTTGTGATTTATTTTTACATGAGTTCAGATATGACTATGGAATGGCCTTTTTTTGGTCTTCATTTATCAAGATCAAAGACTGGTCTTGTCTGTTGTTTGTATTCTGAGAATTTTTATTTTCAATAAAACACAAAGACGAGCTGTAATTACCTAGCTGTGAATGGCGGTTAGCTCCTGGCAACAGGCCAGTTCCTAGCTATCGGAACTACGTATTTTATATCCTTTTATCCTTTTCTGACCGAGGATAGATGAAGTCAGGCTGTAGGATATTAATCTATGATATAAAGATCTTCACTGTTGCTGAAATTTTGCTGACTAGAAGGCTATTTAGAAAATGTAGCTTGTAGTTGTACTGATATTTGTCTCTCTGCTCCTTTTGTGGCAAGGTGAATTGATGAATGCTCAGATTTGACAATGGATGTGTAGTAGCATTTAATATTCTGGGAAGGATATATCAGCCAACTTCAACACAGGCAATTATCAGAAACAGCAGTGTTGCTTCAGGTAAGCAGACCCTGGTTGCTCTATCTCTCTGGGTATGCTTGATCTCTCCAAATATTGGCCAGGAAACCTCAATTCTTGGACGTATCTAACAAAAATCATTGATTTTGAGTTTGTCCAACATTTTCTAATGTCAACTTCCAGACTCTATATCTTGGAACTGAAATTGAAAGTCCATTTAAGTATTAGTGTTTAACCTTAGGTATCTACAAGTTTCCCAAGTACACAAGGCAATCTTGGAACTATAGGAGAAACCCGATGCTTGATGGGACAATTACTAACAATGAGGCAATTGCTAACAAATGTTAATACTTATACAAATATGTAAAATACAAAAATAATTTGTTTTAAATATAAATGTTTATAATATAATTATTTGGGTCAATTTTTTTATCTATTGTGTCAATTTCTGTAACTCATTCACTTCTTTCTCAATTTTATAACCTTTCATTTTGATTCTCATTCTCTATAAGTTTCATTTTGTTTATTTGTTTTGATTTTGTTGTTTCTGTTTTGAATACCTCCATTTTTTTTTCTTTTAAAAGTATTTTAATCTTAATGGTACTTAGAAAAATATAAAAATTGAAAACTTATTTTATATTTTTTGGCTCTGAAATTGGGATTAAGATAAATTATTTGACATTAATGATGTCCCAAACTTCAGAATCCCATGTTATGTAATTGAATATAAAGCCCACAAGAAATAAGATAAAATTAGCAAGTGTTAGCTTATTATTTTGAAGAGTAACTCATATATGCTTTTGTCCACAAATATATAATTCATTTGTAAAGTCTCAGTAATGATAGGCTTCTTTTTCTTCTTGCAAGAATAGGGATTTAAAAAAAGTTCCATGCACTGTGTAAATCTACATAATACATTTCAAGAGAAAAATAAATTATGACCAATGTTTGTAAACAAATCATCTAGTTCAGTAAGAAATATCAGGGTGCCACTTGTCAGAGTGATCTCTTGAGCTTTGTCAAAGAATATTTTATGTAGTTATGTAGTAAGGATAATTTAACACTTTGATTTGGATGTTTAAGCTATTTTTAATCTAAAATTTTTGTATTAATCAAAATTTAAAGATAGAGTGATAAATAGTCCATTAGATATTTGATATGTGTTTTAAATCAAAGAATGTTAATAAAACAAACATATAAGTAATTTAAAATGTCATATTTTACCATCATAGATTAATGATTAACACATTTTAAAATATCTTGACTAGAATTATAACTTACAGAAATTCTTCCACTATTTTTTCTCCATTATTATGTTCTATAAATTATCACACAGATGGACATACCTTTATATGCCATTCACAGTCATTTTAAATATTTACCTTCAATAAACAATGAGTGGATCATTTTAATATCAGAAAATTAACAAACAAGATACATGATTTAATTTTATCAAAAATTCTTGAAAACTATAGTTTATTAAGCTGGTTTGCACAGGTGCCAAAAGCTGATAAATCTACATTAAAAGCTAAGTCACATTATTAGATTAGATTTTCTTATTTCTTAGATAAACAGATCATAATATAAATAACAATTTATGATATATAAATAACACTACTCAAAATTTTGTATTAGAAACTAGCTACAAATATGTGTAGTATACACATCAGATATGTGTACACATGTACATATATGCTTCCCTCAATCTGTGATTTAAGGTCTTTGATTCTTGGTATTTAGACCTTTCAGATCTTTATACTAGTTTAGTTCAAGTGTTGTAGTAACAATTGTAGATGTAGAACTATTTGAAGATCCTATCATGGCAAGTTTTTCAAGTTTGAAGTAAATTACTGTTTATCAATTTGTCTGTATGCATATTGCATGTTATTCTTTTTTTTTTTAAGATTTTATTTATTTATTTGACAGAGGAGAGAGATCACAAGTAGGCAGAGAGGCAGGCAGAGAGAGAGAGAGGGGGAAGCAGGCTCCCCACTGAGCAGAGAGCCCAATGCGGGGCTCGATCCCAGGACCCTGAGATCATGACCTCAGCCGAAGGCAGAGGCTTTAACCCACTGAGCCACCCAGGCGCCCCGCATGTTATTCTTTTAGAGAAAATTGCTTTCCAAGTCTGTGTACATAAGTTAAAGGAGCAACATTCTATGAATAACAGTAACTAGTAACAATTGAATGAGGCCTTATGCAAGAAAATGTTGCCAGATTATAGTCCCTATCTATAAAAGAATGTTGGAATTAAAGAAAGTTAGATAAATGGAAAAGATTTTATTTTGTTTTTAATTTTTTTAAAGATTTTATTTATTTATTTGAGAGAGCGAGACAAGGATAGCAAGAGATAGCACAAGTGGGGAGGAGACGGAGAAGCAGGCTCCCACAGAGAAGGTATCCCAGGACTCTGGGATCATGACTTGAATCGAAGGCAGATGCTTAACTGACTGAGTCACCCAGGTGCCCAAGTGGAAAAGGTTTTAAAGATAATTTAGGTTAATTCCTTCCAGTTAAAAATGAGGAAAACAAAACAAAATGATGAATTAAATGACTGTAAGTGACCAAGTGACCTAGAGAAAGCCAATCAAATTGAAGTCAAAAGTTTGTATTCAATCTTATAAACCACACTACCCAGGAATGATGTCAACTAAAATATGTCCTCATATCATATATCAGTATTCACAAGTAGATTGCAATAGCCCAGGGTTTAATCTCAGATACCACACTAAGAAGAGGGGTTTTGAAGAGGGTAGGTGTGAATGATTTGGCAATTAGTACGTAGGGTATCAGAATGGAGGCTAAAAATAGCCAAGATAAAATTGGTAAGAGGGAAATTTGCTCATCTATTGATCAATGCAAATTATTTTTGTCCAGCCTAAAGCCACAGAAATCATTAAAACTCTTATATCGCATCTCCAAAATGCTTTTGGGGGAAGTGAGTATATAGTGTTATTTTTCTATATAGTGAATATTTTGAAATATTCTCTATTTTAGCACTTATACACACAGGAGAGCAGAATAAAAAAAAAAAAAATCACCTAAACAACCAGGCTACAAAACTCTTCATAAATATCCTGTAGAAGATACCTACATTTAAAGACGTTTCACTAAATTACTGATATGAGAGATATAAATTGTTTTGAATAAATATGTGTGATAAGAATAAAGAAAAACTAGATTCAGGGATATAGAAATGCCAAAAAGTAATGCATTATTAGAAAACAAAGAAAGGAATGAAAGAATTAGGATTAGAATCAAGATGCAATTAACATTTCTGGATATAGTTTTCACTAATTATTGAATAAATAGTAACTAAGAAGTGAACAAAAAACCCATTTATAGCAATGTCTATACATCAATTTATACAATTGTACTACCCACGGTTTACTGTCTTGTTTAGAGTTCAGTTTGTAAGATGTGTTCATTAGTTATTCACTTAAGAAATATGTGCCAGGTGCCTCTTATGTGGCAGATATTGTTCTGTGTGGACTACCTCAGTTAACAAAACTAAGCTACTTGACCTCAGGATGCATATATGTATAGAAACAAACAATCAGTAATAGAAATAATGCACAAATTATTTATTGAGAGGACACAATTATATAATAAGGGAAAGCATATTGTAAATATAAAATTAAAAGGAGAGTAGAGTAAAGCAACAGAAGGGATGATGGGCAGGTTTCAGTATTCTACAGGGAAGTCAATATGAAAATGAGATATGAGCAAAGACTGAAGGAGGAATAAAATTGAGACAAGAGATATGTGGGAAAAGAGCATTCCACACACAGGAACAGCCAATTGAAAGCCGTAAGGTTGGAGTATGCCTGGCATGTTTGAAAAACAGCAGGGAGTTCAATGTGGTTGGCATGGAGTGAGCAAGGGGGAGAATAACAGATAAGACACTAACACCTGTGGGGTGCCTGGGTGGCTCAGTCATTAAGTGTCTGCCTTTGGCTCAGGTCATGATCCCAGGGTCTTGGGATCAAGCCCCACATAGGGCTCCCTGCTCAACGGGAAGCCTGCTTCTCCCTCTCCCACTCCCCCTGCTTGAGTTCCCTCTCTCGCTGTCCCTCTCTCTCTGTCAAATAAATAAATAAACTCTTAAAAAAAAAAAAAAAAAAGACCCTAACACATGTTCTGACTTCAGTTCCTCATCCCAATATTCTTATGTCCTCCTCAACTTAAGGCATGTTCATAGAAACTGCCACTTCTCCACATTAAAAGTAGCATCTAGAAGCTTTGTTTTGATCCACTCCAGTATTGTTTCTGGATCCTGGAGCCCCTATCTCTACTTAGGAATTTCTTCACAACTTTTGAAATGATTGCTTCTTCAATACTTAAATTTAAGGTGTGAAAATTGTACTTACTTCTATAAAGAAGTATAAATAAACATGCTTCACAGTTCAAATAAAACAATATTTCCAACTAAATAAATATTATTGTGTATATGAATTTTAAACACATATGAAGTTTGGGCTACCTTAAATTATAAACTATGATATCTAAATTGTTTTGAAAGTACATTAATTTCGATGTTCCTGAAACCTCATTTTTCCATAAGTGTGGTCTTTGTTATGTTGTTTGAATCAGTCTTATTATTCATGTATATTTTTAAATAAGTTTTTCCTTCTAAATATGCTATCTTTTTAAAACTCCAGGTAATAGAGCTTACATTTATTTTCCTTGCTAGGGTCCTAATGATATCGCTGTGGGAACCCACTATAAATGAGGCATTTTTAAAGGTTTCAAAGATTAAACTCCATAAACTTAATTATTGTGTTTCCTCCACTTTCTTGTTTTTTTTTTTTTCCTTATCTGAAATATCAGCATACACACCAAAGAGTAGAAAGAACATATTCTGAATTATATTTTTCAAACATCACCTTATGGTTTCCTCAGCATCATTGGCCATATATTTCTGACAGTGGGAAATATTTTGGCAATGTAGAAGCATGATTTCCTACTTGCCTTTAAATATGAGCCAAATGGGTAAACAGCTAGAAGCTCCTAGCCTTGGAGAAGTCTATTCACAAGAGATCAAATCACTTGCATAATCATAACATAAAATTAGTAGCTCCTCGACTTTTGCAGTGCGGCATAGATTAAAAGAAAAATAAATTCAAATCCTAAAATTAAGAAAATAAAAATTAACGCCTTTCACGGTTTCATAAAAGTTTATATATCTCTTTATAAATACTAAATCTACAATGAATAGACAAAATAAAATAACTAGAAATTTGTGTATGTGAGACATATTCTCAGCCTATGTATTTGATTATACTTCATGTTTTATTAAGATTTATATTGGCTCAAGTTGTTAAGAATAAAATAAAAAATCCTAAGTCATTCTATAGCCTTAGGTAGAGAAATTATTACAAAATCATGCACTAGGCACTCATTTTCTGCTTACTACATATATCAAAACAGAATATTAAAGTCTCCCATGTAGGTAATAGTTCTATTTCTATTTTCATTTCTAAACAGTTTTAGTTTTCTTTTTTTTTTGTATCCTTCTTTTTTTTTATTTTTTATTTTTTTAATTAACACATAATGTATTATTTGCCCCAGGGTACATGTCTGTGGATCCTCAGGCTTACACATTTCACAGCACTTACCATAGCACATACCCTCCTCAATGTCCATAACCCAGCCACACTATCCCTACCCGCCCCTACCCCCCAGCCACCCTTGGTTTGTTTCATGAGTTTAGGAGTCTCTTATGGTTTGTCTCCTTCCTGATCCCCTCTTGTTTCATTTCCCTCTCCCACCCCCCACAACCCCCAACCCTGCCTCTCGAATTCTTCATATCAGAGAGATCATATGATAATTGACTTTCTCTGATTGACTTCTTGCCATTTGCAACGACGTGGATGGAACTGGAGGGTATTATGCTAAGTTTTCGTATTTAAATATTCCATGTGGGGCAGCTGGGTGGCTCAGCTGGTTAAGCATCTGCCTTCAGTTCAGGTCATGATTTCGGGGTCCAAGGATCACTCCTGCATCAACTCAGCAGGGAGTCTGCTTCTCCTTCTCCCTCTGCCCTTCCTCCTGCTCATGCTCTCTTTCTCTGTCTCACAAATAAATAAATACAGTCTTTAAAGAATAGATAGATAGGTAGATAGATAGTTAGATAGATAGATAAATATTCCATGTGGACACTAATCATTATAACAGGTCTTTTCATTTTTTTATTATAACTTTATTTTTATAATACCTTATATTGTTTAATGTTTGTTGCTCTAAGCTTCGTTAATATTGTTTTTATTGGTCACTTTCATTTTTGTTATACATTTCTGGGTTTATATATCACTTTTAGATTTATTTCTTATGTTGTGCAGTTACATGTTCAGACCAGATTTTTTTTAAGTGGAAATTTAAAATACTTTCATTAGGTTTTAATTTCTCTACTGTGTTATAATATAACTTATTTCACTGTAACCCCACAAGTTTCCAATAAAATTATGCCCTGCATGACAAACTTACATCAGTGGTATTTGGTAGGAAAATCAAAGAAAATGGACATATCTTATATTTGAATTCTTTGTAAAGAGATGAGAAGAGGATGCGTGAATAACATCAAGCATTTAATGGCAACACATATGCAAGTAAAACAGGTAAGAAATTTGAAAGAAAAATATTGGATATCTCACAAGACCTGGGATAGAATTTATGATGATTTTATGTAAATCTCTAAGACAAGTAGTAATCTATGTTACCTTTATGTCTTATTTATTTAAACATTTGCATATGAACAGGCTTGGATTTATTATTGTAATTCTTTTCTTGTTAGAGCATATCTTTAAGTATTATTTTATATAAAATATTCTAAGTCCATAAATGTAAAATATCTGTGTGTGTTTTTTTATCTGTGTGTTTTTAATGATAAATTGAAGAGTATAAGACTCTTTGCTCTAAAACTTATAAAGTAAAAATATTTTTGTATTTATTCCATTGTCTTCCATAGTTTGGTTTCAAACAAGTGCTTTACAGACAGCCCATTTGTTCTGCACTGATCCTTATATTTTCCTAAAATAATATTTACTTTTATTATTAAAAAATAATATATGGTAGACTTCTGAAATGGCTGTGTAAGGAACTTGAAAAACCTGCTCTAGAGAAAAGCAGGAATAAAAGTGGACAAAATAGTCAAAAATAAGCATTTAAAATTTCTGAAAGTTGATTAGAGAGAATAAAACAAGTTGAAAATAATTTACTCAAAAAATGTACTAATTCTCAATAAAAACAATTGGAGTCCGTGACAATTAAGCCAGGGGCTGCTCCTTTCTACCCACCATTATCTAGTTGGGGGATGTTATGCTCTGTGTGGTGTTCCCAGTTGCCCTCCTCATGTCATAACTCTGACTGAATGGTGCACTAAATTGATTTTAGACAACTAGGGAAGGCCATGAATATTGGCAGTCCCCTTTCTACTCTCTCCTGCACCTAGTTGTAGCTCTGGTGCACAAAGATTCTCTTCTGGGTGGCTGTGAGGATAAGAATTTCACATCATCCTCAACCCAAGCACTGTGTTGGGAACCTTCTATTCATGGATTTACCTGAGGTGTTTGATTTTATGTAAAGCAGAGGATAGAAAAATCCACTTCTAAAGATGATTTATAGAAATCACAGTGGAAAACAATTAGAAGGGGCTAGCATCCCTGTGATGCAAAGAGAAATAATGGCAGACTGGTCAGAAATTTAACAGAGAGTACTGGGAATAGATATAGTCATAGAAGGTTCTCCTAATGTCAAACTCCATTCCCTCTGGTCCAGAAATCTGTGGACCTACGCAAGGTTGTATCTATTCAGGAGACACCAGAGAAAATTGGGAGCAATTCTCACTGGCTAAATGTAAGGCAGACTTTTAACTTCCCTCAAATTGGAATCATGTCTAAAGTTACAAACAGACCTAATTCAAATGGTCAAAGCCTTATGGCTCAAGGTTTAACCATGAACTCTGACTAATCATGGTTAAAGATTTGTCATGGGTTGACCACCACACTAGGCATACCTGGGACAATCCTGGGAAGTTGGTCCAAAATAGGAACTTAGCAGACAAACACTTCAAAGTACTTGAAATATGTTAAAAAAAACTGAAAGGTTTTATTTTTTTAAGAATTAAAAGAGAATATGATGATGATGACACATCAAAGAGAAAATCTCAACAAAAGGATACAAATTATATAACTTGACCATATGAAAATCTAGAGTTGGCAAGTACAGTAGCAGAAAGGGGAAAAAAATACTAGAAGAAATCAACAACAGATTTGATTGGTATAAGAAAGCATGAGAATATTAGAAGACAGACCAGTAGAGAGTATCAAATCTGAGGAATAGAAAGAGAAATGGAGAAAGAAAAATAGTGATTCAGAAACCTATGAAACACCATGAAGTATATCAACATACAGGTAAAGGTTATACCAGAAGGAAGAAAAGAGAAAAGACAAAAAAAAAAAAAAAATAGTTTGCAGAAACAATGGCCAGAATCTTTCTAAATTTAATAAGATGTATTTTAAACACATTAATCCATGTGCCTAAGAATCTCAACAAACTCTAAGTGGGGTAAAACAAAGACATTCACACCTAAACACACAGAGTCTAGCAATTGAAATATAATGACAAAAAGAAAATATTCAAAGCTGCAAGTAAAAATTGATATGTCACTTTCAAGTAAATCACATAAAGTATAAAAGCTGACTTCTCATAAAAATGATGAAGGCTAGAAGGCAGTGTGATGACATTTTCAAAGTGCTGCCAGTAAAACAATAACTAGAAAAAGAAAAACAAAAAATAAAAAATCCGTCAACCAAGAATCTTATATCTGGGAAAGCTATCCCTCATAAATACAGGTGAATTAAAGAATCAAAGACAATCACTAGTAACAAAGACTGAGAGAATTTATTGCTATCAGAGATGGCTTAGAAGAAATATATATGTTTTAAAGTTATATAGGTTGAGGGGTGCCTGGGTGGCTCAGTCAGTTAAGTGTCTGCCTTTGGCTCAGGTCATGATCCCAGGGTCCTGGGATTGAGCCCCATATTGGGCTCCCTGCTCAGTAGAGAACCTGCTTCTCCCTATCCCTCTGACCCTCTGCCCCACTTATGCTCTCTCTAACTCTCTCTCTCTCTCTCAAATAAATAAAATCATAAAAAAAAAAGTTACATACGTTGAAAAAAGTGGGAAAAGAAGTGAAAATCTACATGAAGAAATAAAGGGCATTGGTAAAAGTAGTTGAGTAGGTAATTATGAAATACAATATAATTAAATATTTTTCTCCATTCTTTTAATTGTCCTTTTAAAACTACATAAAGCAGGGGTGCATGAATGGCTTAGTCAGTTAAGCATCTGCTTTTGGCTCAGGTCATGATCCCAGGGTCCTGGGATTGAGCCCTGTGTTGGGCTTCCCACTCAGCAGGGTTTCTGCTTCTCCCTCTGCCCCACCCCCTGCTTGTGCTCTCTCTATCTCTCAAATAAATAAATAAAATCCTAAAAAAATTATATCTTTGGACTTCTAAAGGTGTACATATATACTAAAAGGGCAAAGGAAGAATGGGGTAATTTGGAGTGGGGAAATGACACCAGGTTGTTACTTAAATCTAAAAGAAAAAATTTACAATCCTGGAAGCGATACAATAAGTAGCTTGATATACAAAACTCTAAATACTGCCTTTCTTTTTTGCTCTTAGAGTCTTTAAAAGGCATGAGATTTTTTTAAAACATTTTTAAAAGATTTAAAAGGCAGGTGCTTAAAGACTGAGCCACCCAGGTGCCCCTAAAAGGCATAGGATTATATAAAACATTAATTATAGCAATCTTTGTGTTTAGAACATATACAGATGTAGGATATAAATTTAACACAAAGAAAGGGAGAAAAAATGTAGTTCTATTTATAAAAAAAGGTTTATATTTTACTGGATCAGTGATTTCCAGGGATGGAGCTGGGGGAGTGGGAAGGGATGGATAGGTGCAGCACAGAATTTCTAGGGCTGTGAAACTACTCTGTATGATACCGTAGTGACGGGTATATGTCATTACACACTTGTCTAAACCCATAAAATGAACACCACAGAGAGTGAACTCTAATGAAAAATGTAGACATTGGATAGTAATGATGTATCAATATACATTCACCAATTATACCAAATATACCACTTTTGCTGTGGGATGTTGACAATGGAAGAAACTATAAGCATGTATAGGGCAAGGTATATCAGAAATCTCTGTACCTTCCCAAGTATGCTGTGAACCTAACACTGCTCTAAAAAATAAAATCAATTTAAAAGAAAATAACATGTATAGACAAGTATGTGGAGCAACTAGAATATTCATACATTGTTAATGGGTTTATAAAATGGTTTCATCTCTTTGGAAAATGGTTTGACAGTTTCTTAAAATAATAAACATAGATTTACCATATCAGCAAGTAATTCTATTTCTAGGTATATATTCAAGATAAATAAAAACATTTGTATACCCAAAGACTTATATATGAATTTATATTGCCACATTATTTTGTAATAACCCAAAGATCAAAGACAAAATAGTGATGAATAGAATCATGAATTTGGGTATTTTTGTTTAGAGTAATCATAAGTTTGTAAAGCTCTTTAGTGACAAATAAAATCAGAAGGGTATGGAGCTCCCTTACACTACAAGTTCTAGAGCTGAATTATCTCTTAATGGAGTGGAATTAGGGAAAAATCATGAAGGGAAAAATAATAACAGCTGTGCTTCAGGAAAATAAATTCATAACTACATTTGTAGTTCCTTTTCAGTAATATAGTAAAATGTACACCATAACCAAATAATGCACAGAGCCTACTTTTTTTTTTTTCTTTATAGTTGTCTTCCCCTGAGCTAACAGGGTAAGGAATTGGGCTGAACGATAGAGAAAAAAGGCTTAGTAGGTTAACCAGGAAAACTAACAAGAATGTCTGATTTACGTTGGATGTCAGTGGTCACAGTGCTAGGGACCTTTGACACATATTTTTATAACAAAACCACTGTTTTGCAAACCCAAATAAAGATTAAAATACTGAATGTTTATGTGCCTGTAGCTTTTATTCTAGACTTATTAAAAATTTCAGACAGCAAAATAAGTCTGATATCAATGTTCATACTTTATGCATATAATAATGGAGGCTATTTGGAGAAGGAAATGTTATTAGAATTTATCAGGACTTCATTTACTGGAAAGACATTATTGCAACCTGTATTTACTGTAGCTTGGTGAGTGTCATGACAATATGTGCAGTAATTGGCCTGTGGTATATTTTCAAATCATTACGAGCCCGAGGGTCTTCATAAATCACCAGTTAGGAAGCACTCTTCAACACAATTCTTTAGTAGCAAATGTGATAAAAGCATATATCTTAATTTTATTTGTAAGAGTAAAGTCTTCCAGTTTTTGAATACCCAATTTATTTAGCTAAATCCCAGGTTAACTTTAAGTATTGCTCAAAGACTTGAACATTATCTGTGTTCATCTTAACAGGCCAATAGGAAGAAAAATGAAAAATAAAATAAAATAAAAGGATTAAGGAATGAGAAAAAAGTGCAGATAGTTTGATGACTTCCAAATTATAATTTATTTTATCAGTATGTAACTGGACTGATAGAATATGCAGACCTAATCAAAAGTCAAAATTAAAATTTATGAAATTATTAAGGAAAGGAAGCAAAGACGTCATAAAGTAATTATTGAAATATTTTATTAGATTAAAATATTAAATTATTTTTGGGTAAAAGGCAATATAAGTAAAGTTAAAAGCTAAAAAAAGAGAACAAGACAAGTATTTTGACTTATGAGTCAAATGTTACTATAACTGTGATGGTAATTGTATGTGTTAACTTGACTGGGACTTGGGTACACAGATATTTGGTTGAACATTATTTCTGGGTGTGTCTGTGGGTATGTTTCTGGATGAGAATAATGTTTGATTAAGTAACTTGAATTAACATTTGAATAATTAGCATTTGAATAAGTAATTACCATCTGGATAAGTAATTTGGATATGTAAAGTAGATTGTTCTCCCCATTGTGAGTGGGCCTCATCCAATCTGTTGAAGGTCTGAAAGGAATAAAAGTATAAGAAAGAATTATTTCTCTGCCTGATCCTCTTCTAGCTGAAACATTTGTCTTCTGTCTTCAAACTCAGACTTGCACTGCAACTATACCATTGGCTCTCTTGGGATTCCAGTTTGCTAACTGCAGATCTTGAGCATCTCAGCCTTCATAATCCAATGAGCCAGTTCTTTATAATATATAGTAATCATATGTATCATATAGTAATCATATATTACCTCAAACAGTGTGAAAATAGTGAATCTAATCAAACACAAAACTAGGTAAAGAGTTAAAGTAAAAAAGAAAAAGGAAAAGAAAGAAAGGAAGAAAAGAACATAAGAAAAGAATACACACAGGAAGTCACACACACAAAAAGCCAATAAATACTGAAAAAAAAGTAACAAAGTAATGGTCAAAAAACTAAATATTGAGAAATTTATTGTCATTTGCCAGATATATAATATCCAGTGAGGATAAGAGGGAGATCTCTCTCATGAAAGATAGCTACCTTAGAAATAGGAGAACAGTATTCCAGGGAATCCTCCCTCTCTCCAACTGAAGGTCATCAGATATCAGGAGATTTGGCAGAGTCTAGATTCCTTAGGAACATGGGCTGTCACCAAACTGTGGATATGGATGTTAAAGCACAACTTGTTCAGGTGATAAATGAAGATTATATAATCAATTGGGGTTACTCATTTATATGGAAGGAAGTTGTCACTCTCCATTATTTTTGCTATTGAGATAGACTTATGTCAGTTGAACATGGAATTTGCAATACATAAATCTGAGGTAAGATAGAGATAGGAACACAATTGAATGAGACATCTTTGAGTCTGTTTCCTCATGGAGAAGGAAAATACTTTTTATTGGTTGATTGATTGATATTTTAGATAGTTCGTGTACAGTGCAATATGGGTTTCTGGAGTAGAATTCAGTGATTCATCACTTACATACAACACCCAGTGCTCACCATAACAAATGTCCTCCTTAATACCCATCACCAATCTAGTCCATCCCCGGGCCACCTCCCTCCATTAACCCTGTTTGTTCTCCATCATAAAGAGTCTCTTATGGCTTTTTTCCCTTCTCTATTTTTCTTTTCCTCCTCCCCATATGTTTATCTGTTTTCTTTCTTAAATTCTATGTAAGAATGAGATCATATGGTATTTGTCTTTTTCTGGCTGACTTATTTCACTTAACATAATATGTTCTAGTTCCATCCATGTCATTGCAAGTGGCAAGATTTTATTTTATTTTTTTTTGATGGCTGATATATTAATATATGTCATCTCTTCTTTATCCATTCATCAGTCAATGGATATTTGGGCTCTCTCCATAGTTTGACCATTGTTGATAATGCTGCTATAAACATGAAGGTGCATGTATCCTTTCAAATCTGTGTTTTTATCTCCTTTGGGTAAAGACCTAGTAGTGCAATTGCTAGGTCATAGGACAGTTCTATTTCTAAATTTGAGGAACTTCCATACTGTTCTCCAGAGTGGTTGGACCAGTTTGCATCCTGACAACAGGGCAAGAGGGCTCCCCTTTCTCCACATCCTCTCCAACACCTCTTGTTTCTTGTGTTGTTAATTTCAGCCATTCTGACAGGTGTGAGGTGATATCTCATTGTAGTTTTGATTTGTATTTCCCTGATGATGAGTGATGTTGAACATCTTCTCATGTGTCTGTTAGTCATCTGATGTCTTCTTTGGAAAAGTGTCTGTTCATGTCTTCTGCCCATTTCTCAACTGGTTTGTTTTTTTGGGTGTTGAGTTTGATAAGTTCTTTGTAGATTTTGGGTACTAACCTTTTATCAGATATGTGTTTGCTAATATCTTCTCTCATTCCATAGGATGCCTTTTAGTTTTGTTGATTTTTTTCCTTCACTGTTCAGAAGATTTTCATTTTGATGAAGTCCCAGTAATTCATTTTTGCTTTGTTTCCCTTGCCTGTGGTTATGTGTCTAGTAAGAAATTGCTATGGCTGAGGTCAAAGAGGTTACTGCCTGTGTTCTCCTCTAGGATTTTGATGGTTTCCTATCTCACATTTAGGTCTTTCATCCATTTTGAATTTTTTTGGGGGGATATCATGTAAGAAAGTGGTCCAGTTTTATTCTTCTGCATGTTGCTGTCCAGTTTTTCCCAACATCATTTGTTGAAGAGACTGTCTTTTTTCTATTGCATATTCTTTTCCACTTTGTCAAAGACTAATTGACCATATAGTTGTGGGTCCATTTCTGGTTTCTATATTTTGTTTGATTGATCTATGTTTCTGCTTTTGTGTCAGTACCATACTGTCTTTATGATTACAGCTTTGTAACATAGCTTGAAATCCAGAATTATGATGCCTCCAGTTTTGTTTTGCTTTTTCAGAATTGCTTTGGCTATTTGTATGGAACTAGAGAAGGAAACCACTTTAGACACATTAACCTAGTTAAAAAAAATTCAAAATACCAGTATTCATGTCAGGGGCTGTGCCATTTCACTTTAACCTCTAGACAAACAGTCATGAAGGAAGAAAGTTGTGGTGGGCATGATAGAGGTAAAATATAGGATTTGCAAATAGGCAAATTTCTCCATGCAGTGTTCTCTTTTAGTATGCTAATAAAATTTCAAAAACATTAATGCTGCAATATAACCTATTACAAGTACATATGCTTGCATAAACACTAAATAGCTCAAATGTACTCAACATCTAAAGAATATAGGATTTTATAAATAAAAACAGTTATCCTTCATAACTTTAAATGCAGGTGCATATTTTCTTGCTTGATTCCCCTTCTCATCAAGGATACTACCATACCTGAGAGAATTTCAAGTGGCCAAGTACATTTATTCTCACTGGAGGAATTTTAGTTAACCAGCTTTCTAGTTTGACATAAAAGGAAAGAGGAAAGGAAAGGATAATAAAATCCCTCTCATTGTTAAGTGTATTTTACATACATTAATGCATATGAAAATTATCTGACCAATTTAAAAGAAAATCAAACAAAAACTCCATAGCTTCGGCCCAATTTAAAAAAAAAACAAACAAACAAAACAAAACCCTACTTTTTTTTTTTTTGCTTAAACAACCTACTTTTGAAAGTCCCTTTCTTTATCTTTGAAAGTCCCTCTTCATCTTTGAAGGTCTATCAAGAGATTCTTTAGGTTCTCTTCCTAAGGGGATAGTTACGGTTAAGTCATATTCAATTACATTGATTAATGATGTCAAAAACTAGACTGCACACTGAATAAAACAAAGGAAAAAGATGAGTTTAATGCAAGAGTTTCAATCTGTAAGCTGGGAAAATCAAAACTATGGGAGCAATGAGTTCCAGATTTCTCGTAGTCTAAGGGATTTTTTTGGGATAAATGTGAAAGTTAATTTTTCTTTTTTTTTTCAGCTAAAAGGTTGCCTGGGGGTCTTTTTATTTATTTGGGTTTGGGTAGTTAAGTCAAGGGAATAAGGAAGTACAGAGATGGTCTAAACAGACTTGGCATTTAGGGATTGGCTGGTATCCTCTGCTGATTTGCGAGAGGAGCTGTAAATTTCTATAAGGTTAGTTTAAGTTTCCTTATGTGCCTGCATCAACTGTATCCATTTCATCCCTGACAAGACTCCGTTTTAGTTTGTTTCTACAACGTCAAAATATTTTCCAAAATGGTTGGCTCCCACTAACACTGGATGAGAAACTCCATATCCCACAATACTCCCATCTTTACTTTTACTTAATTCCTAATCTTTTCCAATCTGGCACATATAAAATGGTTTCCCATTGTGGTTTCAATTTTCATTTCACCGATGATTGATCAAATTATAGGAGTGGAGAGCAAGTGATTCTTAAAGTTTAAATACACTTATTCAAATGAAACGTTAAATTTATGCTAGCAAACTGTATTTATCCTACACAGATAAAGCTTCTAAAGGTTTTCAAAATAAACTGAACATTTTTTAAAGTTCCTTCAGAAATTTTTAAACTTTATTAACTGAATCCTTTATTCCCCCATTGTTCTTCAGGGAATTCTGTAAAACTTTTCAGAAGCAAATTTACTTAAGAATAGCAATCAAGACATTTTGTAGAACAATAAAGACATTAATAATACTTTGTTATTGCACATGATATTATTCACTTTCAAGTTTAATGGCTTACAATGCATTTTTTTTTTTTTTTTTGTCAGTATAAGGAAATTAGCTCTGTTTCCTGGCACAATTAGTTGTAAGTCCTTCATTTTCATTCTGTTGAAGACTGAAGGACAAATCAGTGATAACAGAATCAAGCACTTGGGTAGTCAGCTAAGATTCTTGTCTAGGAGTAATTTATCATGTAAATGGTGCCTGCTTTTTTTTTTTTAATGGATTGAAAACAGCTTTCTGCATGATTGAAGCCTTTGTCAGTAGCCCACCCCAACATTTCACAAATGTTACTTTTCTCTACAAGAGTGTAAGAAGATCAGTGTTATAAACTTTTGAAATGCATAATTAGTTTATATATATTTTTCCAAATCCTCTCTTGCTCATTTAGAATTTTATAGGTATGTTATATTTGCACTTTAAATAAAGCTTAAAAGATTATAAAATACATACTTTTTTCTGTGAAAGAGAAATAGTTTGGAAGCCAAATCTATGAAGTATTTGTGTGTATATTTTCTTTCCTTTCAATCTATGGTTTCTTCAAGATATTAAGATAATATTAATATATTATGACTGTGTACATTGAAAAATGTGTTTATTGAAAATATCAGAAAATGTCTAGGTGATTATTTGTATGACACCATATAACTAAATGTTCAAAAATTATAGAATACAGATTTTTTTTTAGGGGCACCTGGGTGGCTCAGTGGGTTAAAGCCTCTACCTTCAGCTCAGGTCATGATCTCGGGGTCCTGGGATCGAGCCCCACATCCGGCTCTCTGCTCGGCAGGGAGCCTGCTTCCCCTTCTCTCTCTGCCTGCCTCTGTGCCTACTTGTGATCTCTCTCTGTCAAATAAATAAATAAAATCTTTAAAAAAAATAAATAAATAAATAAAATGTATAGAATACAGATTTTTTAAATTTTTTGTGGGGCATTTGGCACTGTAAAAAGAACTTACGGTGCTTTTCATCTAAATATATATTACACAAATATTGATATTTCAACCAATACCTAAAAATATGGGTATGCTCAAATATTTGGTGTACATCCCAAGGGAAAAAATATGCCAAAAAATTTATGTCTGTCAAAGGAAAACAGTAATTTTTTAAAGTACTTTTCAGCCCATTCTGGAGGAAACTGATTTTTTAAATTAACATAGTTATTCTTTATTAAAGTCAACCAATATATTCAGTTGACCATATTTAATCTCATACTATGAAATTATATTTTATGGAATGGTTTATTCATTATTTTATATTATTTCCTTTGTTATCAAATTATTTGAGTTCTCCATTTTAGTTGACCTAAATATAGAGCCTATTTTATCATATAATACTTTATTTTTCATTTTAACGTATTTATACTTTCAACTCTAAGACAATTCTCAAATACTTATAAAACAGTGCTAATATACTATTCTAACTAAAAATTCTGGAAATACATACATGTCTGCTAACAATGTCATCTTCTGACTTCGTGTCCATTTCATGGCGATCCTCCTTTGGGCACCACAATTAGCCCCAGTAGTCTTTTCTCAGTATGTCCTTCTTTTGGCCCCCCCTGTGTATTTGTGTGTTCCTGCTCATCCATTTGCATGGTTTACAATCTCAGGATGCCATTTTACAGCCATGTTTCCCTGAAGTTATTGTTGTTTCCATGTCACCACAGTGGCGACCTCTTAGACTTGATTTCCCAGCCAAGAAGCTCCTAAGCTGTCACAAACACTTCCTTCAAGAGAATTAAATGCAGAACAGTAGCAGTGAGTGCTATTGTGGGGCCTAACAAATCCCCAGTTACAGGATTCAATGAGACTTTTGTACCTTCCATTGTTTTAAAGTGATGGGAGTATGCAAAGAGGGCAAAATGCTTTTTGTTATGTGTCCATCCAAAAATTTGAAGCATTTTAGAATTATAAAATATTTAGTCATTCTTCATTAACAGGTGTGTAGAGTTAAGTATTCCCTTAATTTATTTTGTACAGCAAACCTATTGTATGATCCATCCTATTTCCTTTTGAAATTTTTAATTCAGTGTTATTTCTTCCACAAATATGATATGTCTTTTCTGTTCAAGATATTCTGCTTACCACTGCTGACATTGCTATTAAAAGTGCATTTCGGTAAAAAACAATGTCCGTGACTCCAAAGAAGTATGGTTCATATATTTCCAATACATTCATAGACAGAATACTCCAATATGTAGAAATGAGAAGGTAAATTAACTATGTTGGGCATTGTGACTTCACTGATACCATGGATACATTTAAAGACTTTGGATCTGTGTAATTGGAATATGAGAAGATAAAACTAGCCATTCCTGAAAAAAAACTCATGAGTGATATATGTTTGCCTGTCTTCTATGAATAGACGTATAGGGGATGGATAAGACATTTAAACAATTCCCTTTGGTCTGGAGCCAATGATAGATACAATATTTTGCATTTAGAATAAAATCAACTTCAGGGACATTACTGAGAAGGTAAGCTGAAGATGTGAAAAGCCTTGGGGCAAGAAAGCAATGTAGGTGCTTTAAGACATTCATTAATTAGTTTATCTACCCAAATTCCAGAATGTAATTTACTATCCATCGGAATATGGCTGATTCCTCAGTTTAACTGCTGAGCCTCAGCAACTGTTGTTTTCCACCTTTCTTCTGGGAAAGACTGCTAACCAGTGAAACTGACTACTGTGGACATTTTAATATTCAGTTCACCTCTTTCACCCTTTGCCTCAGGGCAACCAGCACACTTTGCACAACCTGAAATTTAGCAGGATTTGGAGGAATTCACCTTAGGGAAATTAAAACTGTAGACACAGTCAAGGGACCTATGATTACAAATAATCCACAAACTCCTATTATTTGGCAATACTGAGCTAAATTGGTACAAACTCAGAGGTTTGATTTTTCAGTGTTTCTTGGGTAACTGCACGTACTGCAATAACTTTTACTTTTAAGTGTGCCATTTTTTCAGCCTAAATAAACTTGAATACAACAACAAAACCAGTTTGGGTTTTTTTTGTTTTGTTTGTTTTGTTTTTTAATAATGAACAGGACTCCAATAGATAAAATTAGATGTCTAAATAACCCCTTCCCACACAGACATATACCCACTCACAGCTGGTATTTTCTCATTGTTGTAGATACTTAGGTAGACCTCAAAGATCCCCTTTCAGAACTCATTTCCCCAAGACAGGAATGTTCCCTAAGGATAGCCCAAGGCTGAGACTCTCCCTAAACCTATCCTCTGTGGAAGGAAGCTGCCTTGTTCAAGATTACCTCCCTATCCTCTCCCACATGAACATCATCCAGCGATTGGTCCATTCAGATGTTCAAAGGCCCACCAGCTATATCTGTGTCTATTTTCTCTGGAAGGGCATCCTAGTTTTCATTCAACTTCTCCATCTGTATAGTCCTCCTTTCCTTGCTCCCTCACAAAAGTCTTTTCCCAAATCCCTTGCCAAGAAATATCCCTAATTCAAATATTAGTTTCAAAGTCTATTTCCCAGGAATATGACCCTATGTATGATGATCAAATAAATAAGACTAGTTCTTGACAGAGGAAGGGGCAAAGGACAAATCCCTGCTCTACTCCTCTATTCAGTTTGCTTTTTGGATACTGAGTCATTTCAAATCACTTACTGCTCCATTTCCAGGAAGAGAGCTAAGATCTAGAATGAAAGGTTAAAAGATTTCTTTAAGACTGGTTTTCAGCAAACTTGGGGTGGATTGTACTTTTCTAGCTGACATTTTATCTTAGTTGGGAAAGATTGCAGGACTCCCACTTTTACGTGACAATAACCTGATAGTAAAACTATAAATGACATATTTGTTTTTGTTTTCTTCAGAACACTTCTATTTGCATTTTTTCCAGTTGAGAAACTATAATTTTTGTGATATCTTACAAAAAAGCATGACCTCTTCTAAGAAGATTTGGACTTCCTCCCTAGGAAGTAGTCCCTGTCTCTTGAAATAGTAGAACACCAGGATCTAAGAGCTTCATCCCCATAGACCAATGCAGGACTATGCATATTTGGCTTCTGAAAATCTAACAGCCAATATGTGACTTGGGAATTACTAAAGAATCAATATGCTAATTATATTTTATGCTCCTCAGAAGAATATTTAGCTGCCAGATTCTCATCACTTCTGTTACTCAACGAAGTTTATGTAGAGGTTTTAAATTGTCCCTTTTTATAAACTCTTCCAAATTTTCTCTCTAAATTTCATATACAACTACTCTGAAAAAGTGCATGATTATTTTTTTAAAAGATTTTTATTTATTTATTTTACAGAGAGAGTGAATGAGTGAGAGAGAGAGAGAGCACAAGCAGGGAGAGAGGGAGAAGAAGACTCTCTGGAGCCCAATGTCGGGCTTGATCCCAGGACACTGGGATCATGACCTAAGTTGAAAACAAATGTTTAAATTACTGAGCCAATGAGGTGCCCCAAAAGTGCATGATTATACAGTAGTGAGGAGTGTAAACTTTGAAACCAGAAGTAATTACATTACTTCTATGCCATTTACTAAATAATAATCTAACATAAGTTTTCTGAGAATTCGAAGGACTGGGGTATTTATCTGTACAGTAGAAATAGTACTATGACCTAGAGCTAAGAATAACCTAAGGATTTCATGACATAGTTTATTCAAAACACAAAGCATAATATTGGCATGTAGTTAGCACTAAAAAAAGAAAAGAAAAAAAACTACAATAATAAAATGATTATTAACTTTATCAGTTCACTGAAAGATGTCGTTTTTATTATTTCTCTAAACTCTAACTACATTATTTCCTCTACCAAAGGTAAATTTTTAAATTAGCATAATAGATCTTTAATGAATTCAACGCCTTTGAAGCTAAGTTCTTCTCTTCATGGGTCTTCTCTCCTCTGTCCTGGAGGCCTCTCATGCTCTCTTACTTCTCCCTTCTCTGCTCTCATTACTAATAAGCTCTTAAACACATCTGATGTATCGTTTATACCTGGTCATGCATGTTCAGTGTATTATCTGTTACTAAGACATTTAGATTAGAAAATATCTTTATGAAGATTGAAGATAGTTTTCCTTGCCTAAAAAAATTTGGGCACCAAAAAGCAGATAGGATATAGTGATAAATGCCTGACCATTAACTGTTTTTTATTGTAATGTAAGCACCTGACCTCAAGCTTTTGACTGCAGAGGCATCCATTTCAAAGTCATCCATCTCAAATAAACACATTGACAGCTAGGCAACTAGATGAAGAACCAGGCCATCCCACCCATGAAGTTCCCCTTTTTAGAAATCCCTGGATGACACAGTTAACTGACCTCTTGAGTGACCCTGTGTTTCCCTTCCAGTGCATTAATTCATGTTCTTATGTTTTAAATTCACTGATAAAGAGTAAAGTCTCCAAACCTATGTACTTCACCCTCTAATTCAATAATGGAAGAATCCCATGTCCACACACGCACTCTCTCTACATGGGACCTGGCTGTATGGCCCCAGGTGTGTCCCAATATCCTCCAAGAATTGTAAGTTATAAATTTTTGCAAGGTCCCTTGATGATAGTTGCTGAGGTGCATCATGAAATCATTAGAACCACAGGGCAGGTCTAGCCAAGACATTGGCTCCGGTGGGAAAAATGTCTGTGGGAGGAGTTCCCAAGTTGTAACAAGCCTTAGTGAGTGTCCCCACACACTAGTAGCCAACGCCATCACAATCAGCAGGCTGTGACATTTATTCGAAACCTTTAAATCATGGCAGGAAATAATGACTCAGTCTATATATATATATATATAAATATATCACTGATACCATGGAAAGGTAAATGTTTGAGAAAACACATCCACCCTTTAAGATAGTGCACTCATTTAGTGTTGTTATTATTATTATTATTATTAATATTTTATTTATTTATTTGACAGAGAGACGCACGAGAGAGGGAACATAAGCAGGGGGAGTGGGAGAGGGAGAAGCAGGCTTCCCACTGAGCAGGGAGCTCAATGTGGAGCTAGATCCCAGGACCCTGGGATCATTACCTGAGCCGAAGGCAGACCCTTAACGACTGAGCCACCCAGGCGCCCCTAGTGTTGTTATCATAAATGTGCACTAAATAATACTCTAGTGACTGAAGGGATACTTCCAAAGGACTTATTTCCAAAAAATAACACTTTCTTGGAAGCAGCTGGTTCACTATGTATGGTAAAAATTATTATTTACAAAGCTCCTGCAGGAACAGAAACAAACTTCATTTGCACCTAGTCAAGTTTGCCTTTTTATCCTGCTCACCCTTCAAACTGCAGATGCACAAATATTTTGTTTGAGATTAAATGGAGACTGTGAGGTATATATACATATTTCCAGGATGTAGTTATGAAAGACAGCTAAATTAAATCACGGTATATACTCAAATAAAACCAAAGCAAACAAAAAACTCCTATGAAGGCTTCACAGTGATTTTTAATTCTAGGTCACACAATCCCTAGAAATCCCATAAATGATAGATTTATGAACTACATGCCCTATTTTATTGATCTTAATAGATATATATGGAATCAAATAATGCAACTTAATGTTGACTTATTTTGCTTTGGTTTAAATTTAGATTGATTCAGAATGATAACAATACTAATACAAGGAAAATTTAATCAATTTCTTAACAAATCTAGCTTGATTGAGATAATATTTTAAAACATGAAGTCACTCGGGAGAAAAAGAGCAAAAGGCACAATTTGGAATATATAAATCAAGATTTTAGTAAATTCTTTAGCCTTATATGATATTAATAAATAGCATACAATTATAAAAAAAAGAAAAAGAATGAAAAAAATCACCTAGAATTTTAAGGCAGTAGTTTTGGGGCACCTGGGTCGTTCAGATAGTTAAGTGTCTACCTTCGGCTCAGGTCATGATCTCCAGGCCCTAGGATTGAGACCCCATGTTGGGCTCCCAGCTCAGCAGGGAGTCTGCTTCTCCCTTTTTTCTGCCTCCCTGCTTATGTGCTCTCTGTCTCTCTTGCTCTCGAATGAATAAATAAAATCCTTAAAAAAATAGTAAAAAGCAGTAGTTTTATTGCAATCAGTAGTTGTTTTTTTGTTTGTTTGTTTGTTTGTTTTTTCAGATGCTCTCCATAAAAGTTCTTTCAAATTACTCTCTCAATCATCATGCTAGGCATCTACCACTTAGCTCTATCAGGTAGCCTTAGGATTGAGAAAGAATCAGAGACACAGTCTCTGTCATTAAAATTCCTCCTTGATAGTTGGAGATACAAGGCTAAGTACATAAACAATGGGAATGTTTTAAAAGCTGAATGTAATTACTGAACATTATGAGCCAATGTACTGTAGGAATCAAGAGGACAGAGTTAACAAGTGCTGAAACAGACAAGCACATTGGGAAATGAAAATAAGCTAGATCCTTCAGGCTGTAAAGAAACATTGAGATGAGGGATTGAGAAGAAATTATTTTTGATCAGTAGAATGAAATTGAGACCCACTTTTAATTTGAAATGTAATAGCAAAATCTGGGTCATAATTAAGCCTCTGTCAAAAATGGTCTCCATAAAAAATTTACATTGTTTACGTGAGAACTATCTGCTGAATCTTCCCTAACTATGTAACTGATTATTTCATTTCACTCCTGAGGTTATTAAAAATGAAGAAATGATTGGATGATAGGGTTTTGAGTAAGCAATGTCTGTTTTTCCCTTAAATAGAAAGCAATGGTGGACAAAAGCTGCTCAGGTAATTTAATGTTTGTGCCTGAAACTTTACTCTGATGATCTATTAATTTCAAAGCATCTCTAGCTACAGGTTCTTAATAAAACATTTTCATAATTTTAGATCTTGTATGTACTCTGAATTGACATTTGAGTAAATGAAATCTTTTTCATTAGCCTTGCTGCTCTTAAAAAAGAATCTAAGATATCAGACATTGAACATGCTTTAGAATAAGTTAACCTTAACATATTCCTTAAAAGATATAGTAAATATGCAAATATGCTCCTTAAAACAACTGTTATCTAGAAACACATAGAAGAAAGCAATCACTAGCTTCACAGCTTCTCAGCCTTAATTGGATTTGAAAACTGGAAAATATTAATTTCGTTTGATCTATATATAAATAAAATTTCAAAATATAAACAGCAAAATCTCAATTTTTTTTTATTTAATCTTTTTGGGGCTTTATTTCAGATACTACTTATATGATAGATGCTCTAGGGGAAAATAAAGACATATGTGGTTGTAATCTTGAGCATGCACTGTGGCAACATTTCTTATTTCAAATGCACTTTTCAGCATGAGCAGACAAACCAACAGAAGATGCCTGGAGGAAAACAAAATCACATTAAAATATTCCCAATTTTAAGACATACAACTGAACACCAAAGCCTGATTTAATCCAATATCACCATAAATGTTTCAACATTGTTATCAATCAATGCATATTGTATATGCTAAATCTTAAAAAGAAATTATATTTACACACGAGTCACATTTTGGCTTTGTTGGTTTATCTCTGAAGTATATCTATATATTAATAGAGTTTTTTGTATATTATATAAAATAGGTAGATTTACTTCATTGTCACTACTTGTTAAATTAAGAGTGACCACTGTAAAAGAGAAAGAGAATATTTCATTAAAGAAACTGAAAGAAGCTACTTATTATTGAAGTCCTGAAATTGATGAAGGGAAGGACAGAATAGAAAGTTAGGGAGAAAGCTACTCATCAAATTGTGGAAGACTATGTTAAGCAAGTGAGTCTTCAAACATAAGTGATTGTGAATCAGGACAATCACATTTGCATTTTAGAAACAACATACTAAAATGAAATGGTAGGAAAAAGTTCTATGATCAATAATAATATTAATATTAAATATTATTTTATCACTATAAAACATATTGACAAAAATCTATCTTTTATGAAAAAAGGTATCTGATTTGTTAATATATAATTATTGATTTATAATCTTATGTTGAAAAGAATGATTATTAAAATTCATGTTAAATTATTGTAAATTAGTTATATATTCCCATGAACTAGTGGTTGAAATATATTTAATTACAATAAAGAAAATTATTTCCAAGTACATTTGTCTGGACATCTTATTATCACTATCTGTGGAGCTTAAAAAAATATCACTGGGCCTAAACTCAGATATTCTGATTTAGTAGTTCTTAGAGGAGATGAAAAAAAACACTGCCCCATTTAAAAAAATAACCTAGGTAATTCTAAAGCATAAGAGATTTAGAAAACATAATAGTAGATAATATTTGCAGGTCAATGAGAGGAAAAAAAAATTATTGGAGTGATGTATTTAATAGGATTCACTTTTTTGCTGAGTAACACCCATGTGTATATTTCAAGATTTCAGTATACAAATAAAATAAACATGGGTAAGTGGCTAGCTTGGAATAAAGACCCAGTGAAGACCAGATATGATTTTCCTTTGAGCAAAGAAAAATATGAAAAGGAAAAGAAGATGGGAGTTTCCAAGTACTCAAACAACAGTAAATAGAATTTTGTTCCATGTTGAATGATAAAGATACAGTAGACAGAGATATGCCTTTCAGGGCAAACAAGAAAGGCTCCTATCCATCTAAGTAGTCAACTGCGACCATGTTTCTTTGGATCTAAAAATGGTTGGTGTTTTAAAAGTTTTCAACTGTAGGATCAGAATAATCTCTTCCAAAAATACAGGTTAAATTAAAACCTGCCTTTTTTTTTTCTGGGTCTCACATTCTGAAAATTTGGATTTGAGGAAATAAGGGAAAAAAGAATTTGCCCTCATATGCTAATGACTGGTTAATATTTTGTTATATAAATTAATTATGTTTTGATTTTCTCTGAACACTTTTCTCCTCTTTGTAACTACCATGAAGATTGCTGAGGAAAGCCCATGACATGCTATGAGAGCAATTAGCTCAAGAACGCCCAAGCTTGGATGTTCCTTGTTAGAACTGAATTAGAATTCATAATGTCTGACCTCACATCCAACTTCTACACTTTCTTCTGATGATTATCACTATTTATTACCAAATGTTTATGTCTTAGAATCTTCCAAAAGAACTCTAATTTAAGAACATAGGCTTTCATCTTCTCATTGGAAATTTATTTCACTAACAAAATTCAGCAGTACTTTACACAAGAATCTTCTGTGTAAAATTGAAATAAAGTTTAAAAAGAAAGAAGTTATACCAAACTCTTTGCTTTCTCTTTTAATATAATAGCCTGGACATTACACATGGTTTTAACTACTCATTTTCCTCTTCCCTACAATGAATGCATTCACTATATCATTTTTACATATTGTTTTTCAAATGTAACAGATGATGTGTATTAAATATTTTATAAACAAAAAAGACTGTTGAAATAAAACAGAAAATGGAGTGGAACCATATATCCTTTCTAATTTTTTTAAAAATTATTAATAAGACATCTTAGAAATCAACCTGTTTGCAAACCAAGTTAGAAAAATACAGCTTTTTTTTTTTTTTAAAGATTTTATTTATTTATTTGACAGAGAGAGAGATCACAAGCAGGCAGAGAGGCAGGCAGAGAGAGAGGAGGAAGGAGGCTCCCTGCTGAGCAGAGAGCCCGATGTGGGGCTCCATCCCAAGACCCTGAGATCATGACCTGAGCAGAAGGCAGAGGCCTTAATCCACTGAGCCACCCAGGCGCCCCTGAAAAATACAGCTTTTATGTGAAAATGTAAAGGTGACCTTAAAATATTTAATGCTAATAATTGTAATCATTTTTATTGTTTGTATTGGCAAAGTGCTTAGAAGTTTTATGTGTAGCATAATATTTTAAAACAATAGACATTTTAAGAAACTGGGTAAATAAGGTATATTTCATAAATATAAGTGCAATTTAAATAGAATTGAATTAGAACTTTAGTTTTATAACCAAATGTTTCAAAGTTCGAAACATATACTGAGAGGTCGCCTGGCTGATTTAATTGGCAGAGCATTCAACTCTTGATGTTTTGATCTTGGAGTCATCAGTTTGAGCCCCAGGTTGGGTGTAGAGATTACTAAAAAAGCAGAAAACAAAAAACAAAACAAAACAAAAAAGTACGCTGGGATTTTGCCAACCAAACCGAATTCTCAATCTTAAAATTGTTTTTCTTCCCAAATACTTTTATTTTATTTTTTCAGTGTTACAAGATTCATTGTTCATGTACCACACCCAGTGCTCCATGCAATACATGCCCTCCTCAATGTTAAAATTGTTATTGAAAATTAAATATTGGATTGATTTTATTCTTGAAATAATACTTGGATTGAGTATATGTAGATTTATAGATATACATATATGCATGTATTATGAGGCAAATATAAGGTAATTATATTTCTCTAATTCAAGGATTTCTGTGCAGTATCTTCTTTCTGCAGCTTTTATTTTGATGCAGTATCTTCTTTCTGAAGACTTTATTTTGGCTCTTAAATTTAGGCATATGATAATACAACCCAAATATATTTTATTACATTTTCACATTCTCTTTCTCCTCTACCCACCTGTAATTTGGCTAAAATATAGATAATATATATAGTACAAGTAAAATAAAATAAAGTAAAATAAAATAAAATAAATATATTCCTACATTTCCTTTTATGTTAAAACATACAGGAATAATCAATGAACACACTGACAATATTTGATATGAAATTCTAATAATATAGGTCATTCTGAGTTTTTTACAAATGTTCATTGAATTAATGGTGTCTTGGACAAGCACTTTAAATTCGGACAACAGACTTTAGGAGTTTCAGTATATGAAATATTATTTCCAGATTGATCATTCCTTCAGTCTGAGAGATTTCTTAAGAGTAATGGGACATGACTCAGAGGAAACTCTCCCAAAAATACACAGAACAGTTAAATGGTATAAACAGGTAGGAAAAAGATACTGTAAATATAAATTTAAAAACAATGGCTTAAGCAGTTAAACAATTTCTATTTCAAAGTTTTATTTCATAGAGTACTTATTATGCTATTGTATATTACATATATCGAAAAGTCATAATGCATGGCATTTCTCAAACTAACTTCCCAGGAATCTATTTTATATAGAACATTTCTACATGCCTCGAGTTGAGTGAATATACTTTGGGATATATCACTCTCAAAGCAAAATGAATTACAGGAAAAAAATGGAATGCTTATTAGCTTCTAGATTCTGATGTTAGAAAAGTTAATTAAAATGTCAGATAGTTAGAAAGTGGGTGACAGGGATAATTATGTTGAAAAAGAAGAGAGGAAGAGAATGGAAAGGCAGTGGGGTGTACTAGAATGAATATTAGAGTGAGTCAGTAGACCAAAATGCCAGTCCTGACCTGAAATAAATAAACTATGTGCTATTATAAAGCATTTAACAATTTTGTCTAATGTTTAAAATGAAGACACTTAGCTGAAATATCTCCAAGATCTTTCCCACCACTTCAAGTTAACTCGAATACTTTTAGTCATTGGAAAAAGTTTGTACAGAGTGAGAAGAAAAACTAAATTAATGTATTTCTAATCATGGAACAAAGACTATGCAAAGCTAATGCTCTTTATGATTTATGAATTTCATGTTATATTAAAGAGGATTCCACTTATACAAGCACTGTCAAGTCACAGATAAGATAATAAAAAGGCAAAAAACAGGTGCAATGACGTGATATATTCAAAATGCTTGGGTTGCAGAGAAATAGTTTGAGAATTACTGGTGGGAGCCTCTCTTCCATCATTTTTTTTCCTCTTTCCATACTATTGATTAAAAGCATTGGTTACCAGTGACATCTTTAATCTCTGCATGCACTTTTATAGCAAGACAATATTTTTGAGGTTCTAATGTTTTTTGTCCCTTGTTTCTTCAGCTCTTCTTCTTACTACTACTCTTCTCATTGAAGTAGTCCAGACACTGATTCAGAATAAAAGGTGTAACAGAGCATAAAGCATAAAAGACAAGAGTCTGATTTTAGTTTCTAAATAATCTCCTCTTAATGGGAATATTAAGGACTAAGCCCATAGGAAAGTATCTGTAATAGTTATAACTTGAGGATAGTATGGTTTCCCCCAAAGACTAGAATGTAGTTATGTTGAACCTGGAGAAAGTGAAGACAAAGGGCAAGTGATGAAAAAAGAAAAGCCACTGGTGGATTTGCAAGTGGACTTGCTATTTCTCTACGCAAATTCATTTTTTTTTCCTTTGGTTTCGTTTCGTTTCAAACATTTCTGCCTGGTCAGATACTTTGTACCAGCTTCCTTTGCAATAAATTATGAGCAAGTAACTAAATATCTACTGATGGAATTAAGTGCTATGTGCCATTTCTGGTCTGGTAATGAAGATATCAGAAGTAAATCTTCTACCTATCCCTTCTCTTCCAACTGTCAGGAGACAATCCCAGTGGAACTTCAACCATGCAAAGATGACAATTCTCTCAAGTATGGTAGAGCCATGACTTAGAAGGAAGCTGGATCCCCAAATAACTATGAAAAGCATAAATATTCTTGAGATGGGAGACACTTATACTATAACTGTGACATGAAAGAAAATGAAAACTCATTGTGTTGGTGCTACTGTAATTTTGGATCTTTGGTTATAATAACTAAGCTTTGCTCCACTTAATGTACTCCAACACATAAAAACTTTTTGAAAATTTCCAGGCACATATTAAGTATTGAAAGGTTTACTCATTACTATCATTACTAATAAGATAATAAACATTATTAGATTGTGTGCAGGAGGGGGTCTAACTGAAATAAACTACAGAGAAAGGAATTAGGTATTACTTGTTACAGAAGCAGGAATTAGGAACCTTGTAGCAAAGGGCAAAACACAGATGGCAGTGTTCTAGAGCTAAGTCTGGACTTAGCTCTAGAAAGACCACTTTCTAGAGACCAAAAGACCATTCAGCTTCCACTCCAGTGAGAAAATTAACTTCTAGAAGTTAAGCTGAGAAATATTTCTGGCAAACCTCCAAGCACCATCTTGAAAGATTATCATACACATAACCTGCTCCCAGGCAGGTAGGTACCCAAACTCTACTTCCCATAATGGGATAACGAGATATTTTTCTTAGATAGCATCCAGCCCTTCTTTCAAGAACTGCCCAGTAAGAGTGACATCAGTCTTTGCCCTAACATTTTACATGACTTTTGCTGGACTTACTGATGTAATCAACTCCTTTCGTCATTTATCAAGACACTAAAAGTGTGTAGGCTGTGCTATGGCACATAGATTTCATTCTCTGCTAAGTCTCTCTCTAGGAATTATCCTCAACCCAAGAAAACCAGCCACCTTTTTAATGGTCATGCACCCCTCCCTGGAGGCAGCACAGAGTTGACAGTAGGTTATAAAGGCTCACAGCACTGTTTTCACAATTGAGACCACTCTGCAGGAGTTCCAGCATCCCTTTTAGATGAGTCCTCCATAGCAACTGTATCATAGTTCAACTTCTCCCTCTGTCCAATATTGCTTCCTTCAACCTACACAGTATTTTTCCTTAAGGAACATTCTGATTAACCTTCAGGGTGAAACTCTAAGACTCTCAGAGTTTGTTTTCTGGAAGTACAATCCACAAAAAAGAAAGCGATGACATGTAGACTTTGAAAGTGGTGGCACTACATTTTAAATTGGCAGCTGCAATTTTGTAGGGGAATAGGGGATCGGTGGAGTGAACAGCATCAACTTATTACTCCATTGATCAAAATCATGAGAAATATCCACTACCATTGAATGTTTTTCAATTTGATTTCATCTCATGTATGAAAGTTTTGCCTTTCAGTAATTAATGATCAGAAGGAACATAAACTTGAGTTTGTGTTTTCATTCAACTATGTGGCTTTCATCCATTCACTCAATCTATAAATATTTTTAGATTCCCCTGCATATGGAAAAGACTATGAAAGTTTCTTGGAAAATATATCAATAAGTGTTATAGTTCATAAAGCCTGACTGAAGTCTAATTTTTAATAAGCAATTATAAGTGCTAGAAATCAATAGTTATTTAATCCTGAAGTCTCAATTTTTAATGTCAAAAATAGAAATAAACGTAATGTAAAGCTGATGTTATGATAGAATTATAAACATATGAAAATCATCTGGAACAGAGCAGGGTTCAAGAATCATCAGATTATTTCCCGGTGTCTCTTCCAGTTTTGATATGGATTCCAAGATAACAAAGATACTAGGGTTGAAAATTAAGTTTTATGCATTTGTATATACATAGAAGAAGAAAGTTTCAAAATTTGTTTCTGGTTAGAAACCCTTCATAGGAATGCATTTGTTCAACTTATTGCAGATGGAAAATATATGAGAATAAAGAAGGATCATTACATTTACTCTATATGAAACAGGTGTAAAGACCCACTTGTTGCAAAGGTTGTATGTCAAGACAAGTTATGGCTTAACCCAGAAGAAAACAAATCCAGTACAAACTTCTTGATCTTTTCCAAAGTCTCTCTTTAGATGTATTATATATTACTTAAAACAACTTAGACTCTTGTGAAAGTAGATTCAAACTTTATGCATATGTCATAATCACTTTCATTGTAGCTAATACATATTGAATGTTTATAATGTGCCAGATTCTACGTATTATTTTCCTTTGTTATAGAAATGACCATATGTAGTGTATAATATTCTCAGAAAAGGAAATTTCTACAGTGAAATTTGATTTGTCTTTTTAGAGGAAACAATCCTATCAGTCCCTATTGATGTTTCCTGAAATATGTTTTCCTAGAATAGTATAAAATATGATTTGTTGTTCATCAGTTGTTATCATATAAATGTAGCCCATCACCCTGTGTCTTCCCTGAATGTGTGAATATATAATTTCTGTAGCCTGTTGATGATATTCTTTAGAGATTTACATGGCATGTTTTAAAGAGATGATGATCTGACTCAAGCCTGCCATATTGCTTGAAATAACCCATGTTAGTCATCACACAATTTAATGGAAAACCTGCATTATATTTGGAAGATTAATTATCTAACAAAGTTCAGTATCTTTGATCAGCACTTTCTCAAATCCATTATGATGAATCACAAGAAATTTAAGAAAGAGGACTTCAGACAGGCGAATTGTGGGCAACAAAGTTCAGAAGGTGTTATTATGAGCAATGAATACTCAGTAAAAGATAGTATCACATAGGATGATGCTACTACTGAAATAAGGAATAGTTAAGGCAGATTTCATGCAGAAGCAGTACCATGTTGTGGTTAAAACTCTAGACTCGAGGAAGAATAACTCTGGATTCAAACCCTGGCTACTACATATGGGATTTGAGGAAAATTATTTACCCTCTCTGGACTTCAATTTTTTCATAAAAATATAAGGATCTTAATACCAACTACCTCAATTTTTCTTTACATTTGTAATATTTTTCTTTACATATGTGATTTTGAGGAAGGCATTTACCCTCTCTGTTTCATTTTTTCTTTTATAGGAAGTGAGAATCCTAAAAGTAACTACCATTTTGGGCTACAGTAAGTATTGAATGTAAAGCATTATTTGAGGAGTATTTGACAGGTAACAAGCACTATTTGTTATTACTAATATTCATTCTAAACATATTTTAGAAAGGTTGGTAGTCATATAAATAAACAGAGAAGCAGACCTAGCCAGTTTATTCTGAAAGGACTACTTTTCAAAGTTCTCTAAAATGTTTTTTATAAAATTTGTAAAAGTTATTTTTCATTGATTCACTTATTCTCTACTAAAAATTACAATAATTGTCATGTTAATACCAATTACTGAAATGTAACTTTTCCCCTGATCACCTCATTAGTCAGTCTTAATGTAGGCTGAGATCAAGGTTGTTGCCAGGGCCTATTGTATAGATTACCAGGACATATAACTTGTTTCATCATAAATTGGAAGAAATAATTGACCTTTTTTGACAATTGTCTGTATGCCAAGTTCTAGGGTAGATTACTTAGGGGAATGATACCTTGCCTAAAACAAAATCACTTACAGTGGCTAATAGTTCTAGTTAGTTCTGTTAAATTACATGAGTTGTGAACAATCAGCTCTGTTTCAAAGATGGGATAATTGAGCTTAAATAAGTTATCTACAAATGCCATAATTAAAGAAGACTTTCATAGGAAAGCTAATACAGAAACAATTGAAAAGTCAAAAAGTGCTAAAATATAACCATTTTCTAGTGAGTGTACTGGTATTTTAGTCTCTCAGTGGGAAGGTAAATCCTGAGTTCTGACTCCATTGTGGGTGACTCAAAGTGGAGAGTTATATTCCTATCAAAAGTTAAAATACTTCAGTTTTTATTTTAAGCATTATAGAATTATTGTAATGTAATGGAAATGGTTGAAATTTTTAGTTTGTGTTTATCCCTCACTTTGGGTTTTTTTTGGATTTTTGTTTTGTTTTTATTTTTTTACTTTGGGGGTTATTAGGTGTTAAAAATATAATTCATTTTGACAGATATTTTCATCAGAAATGTCCATTATACCTTTTAAAGACTTCTGTTTCATTCATCTAAAAATTAGAAATATTCTGCAAAGCTGTGGCTGGATTAATGATGACTCACTGGATAATAAAGCACTAGATATAAATTATTGTAAATTTAGGTGAAAAAAAATATACCTGAAATTCTTAGTAAGTAAATTTTCTGGATTTTATGCAAACTGGAAAAATCTGAAATTTCTATTAACTATGTTAATGGAACATAATTATTTAAGTGAGAAAATAATCTGAAATTATGTCAAACTTTCTCTTGGATGGTGTAGAAATTTTTATAAAGATTTCTGATCAGAACTGAGATTATGTTTTTATATTTATCTACATTATTCTAAGATCTTTTGTAATATATCTGCTTCTACACATGTACGTTTTAAAACTTTATATGCAGTAGACATATGACTTATTTAACAAAAAAAATATAGCTTACGTGAAAGATGTTTGTCTTGTCATATTACTAATTTTTAAAAACACTATCGTTATCTATTAAAAAGACTCATCAGGAGCCTAGACACAAATAGATAGGGCTTTTCTCCCCTAAACTCTTAGGCTATCTGAATTCATTTTGTTTTTTTCTGTAAATATCACACAATCAATTGAAATGTTTATAAAAAGTTTTACATTACATGAAGGAAAACACACAGACTAGCAAAAAAAAAAAAATGTGGGAAAATAGGAGTATGCTTGATAGTATGTTCAGAATTTTTTTGGTTGCTGTTATTCACCATGTTATGTAGTGCCTAATATACCCACAGAGTCTGAAAATTGTCTTATCATGAATATACGTATTTCTCTGGCTAGCAATCCTGTATTTCCAACTATTAAAATGCACTATTAGTGTATTGGTTCAAATAGAATTTTCTTGTTTAATAAAATTAAGTATACACTAATTAAGATAGCAATAAACTAGATTATCTATTATGTTTATATCATTCTGTGGCTATGATGTGAGTGCAAAGAAAAAATACTAATTCAGGTCACCAGCAGATCTCATCAGAGGCACCACAGGTAATAATAAACTAATGATGGTCACCAGGCCTGTCTCTAGGCCAATTTTTGAAATTTGGAATCTGTCTTTATTAATATGACAAATATGTGTTTACTGCTTCTACCATCACCACTACTATTACTGCTGCTTATATCTATCATTGTTGAGTGCTGTGACTTCTGATTTCTCAGGAAAGTGGATAATTGTGTATATGCCTTAAGTCTTGTATCTCTTGACAAAGACTCTCTTCTTTCTTTTTGCACCACTGGATTTAGAGTATCACTGAAAGTCTATGTTTATCTTCAGGAAAGGTATACAGGAATATACACCTGACTAAACACGAACTCAAAGAAATATGTTGAATAATGGGAAATGTATCAGTGTGTGCTAACAAAAAAGGGTTGGATTTCACGGTTAACTCAGGGAAATTATAGATCTTACTACATCAAGCTTTATTAATGATTCAAAAGTTGCAGGCATGTATCATGCACAGATATAACATGTTTTTCCTGAAGAACCCCCGAAACAGTGTGTTATGGCTCCCTTAAAAAGCTATCTTTTCAGTTCAGATTTTTTTTTTTTTTTTTTTTTTTACTTTGGGGGAAAAAAACAGACAAGTTTCTGAGTTACAAAAGTAGAAACATTAATAGAGAAGGGAGATACTTTGGTTTTGGAATACCCTCATTTTTTTCGCCATTTAGTTACATAGCTGATATGACCATCCCATTCTACATGCTCTGTGAATCTGTAAGTTTTAGATTTGTTTTCTATAAATGATCCAGATACTTTTATAACCTTACAAAAGCATTTTATACATATGGCCACCCTTTTTAGTAAATACCTTTACTTTTTTTCAGGGAGGCCTAATTAAAGTCATTCATCTCCAAAAATTTCTAGCTATGGAGAGAATTTACATGGGCCTACTCTTGACCTTTTTATTCCTGTTCTATATCAAAGAGGAGTAGACATTGAAGGGAACAAGAAAAACTTTACGCTCACCTAATGCATAGAAAGCAAAGTATCCAAGGTAATGAAGCACTGTTTAATTTGAACTCCTTGCAACTTTAATCTTACTGAGTAATGAAGACTCAAATATAGGGAGATAATCCTGAGATAAGCTCAATTTTTATCTAAGGGTTAAATATCATGGTTATTAGTTATAGAGTTTAAACAAAGATATGTCTTAGAGGTTCTAGAGGTTAATGGAACTAAATTGGAAATTAGTGACCCCTATAAAAATTGAACTTCTTGGGTACTTTTTCATTGGATTGTATAAAAATATTGGCATAGTACGTTTAAAAAAACAGCTATTACAATTTTTCTTCTGCATAACTTTTATAATATCTGAGTCTGTAATAAAATAATATACACTTAAAGCATTCTTGTGCACTAATTTTGTGAGGCTAAAGAGACTGAATAATACTACAACTGTAACTGCAGGCATTTACATGTTCAATTACCTGCTACTTTACTGTAAAGGATATGCTATCCTAAGAAGAGGATTTTGTTTAAGAGTTCAAGATGGTATCAACACTGATGTAGTAAGCAACCCTCAGCAGTGCAGGCAGAAAGTCAGTGGGGAGCCATTTTCACTGGGCAAATCAGGAGAGGAACATAGTAGTCCGATTTGTTCCAAAAATAGATTACTGAAGAGTGACCTCTGAAAGGGAAAGAAGTAGCTAAAATATGAGTTCTGTGTTTTCCGGCTTCCTTTATTTATTTTTTATTGATTTAAATAAATTAAAAAGCAATTTGTTATTATTTTTATGTCATCTACCCTACAGAACCATTTGATCAGATGAAGTGCTTAATGTTAGAAATGAACAAGGGGAAGCTAATATGTATTACTAAGATGTATAAGGCCTGTCTTCAGGATGTTAGCTAATTCATGGTTCACTTTGTCTATTTCTTCATTCATACTTCTCTTTTCAACATTGCTTTCCATATCCAGAATATACCCAATATGTCCTATTAAATAAGAGATAAACTAGGAGCAGCTAACTTATTGGACACATGAAAAAATAAATTCTACTAGTAACCCATGTATTTAATTAGGTATAACTTCTATATATGATGTCTGAATTTGGCTATCTAGAATCCTTGGCTTTAAGGAAGAATAAGGAACTTGCAGGATACATGATGAATACACAAAAAGAAATTGTATTTATGTACTCTATAAATTAAAAACCCCAAAATAAAATTAGAAAACAATTATATTTCCAATAATAGCAAAAAGAATACATTATTTAGGAATAAATTTAACAAAAGAAATTTTGAATTTTTTTTTTGAAATACTGAAAACAAGAAAACATTATTGAAAGAAATTAAAGACCTAACTAAATAGAAAGACATTCTATGTTTATGGTTCAGAAGACAATGTTCTTAAATGGCAATGCATCCAAATTATCTATGGGTTCATGAAGTCACTATCAAGATACCATGTTTCTACCAATTTTCCAGGAATTATCTAGCTGAACCTAAAATTAATATGGAAATTCAAGTAACCCAGAATAGTAAAAACAATCTTGAAAAAGAAAAACAAAGTTGGAGTCTTACACTTCTGATTTTAAACTTACTACACTTGAGGTGCCTGGGTAGCTCAGTTGATTAAGTGTCTGACTCTTGATTTTGGCTCAGGTCATGATCTTGGCATTGTGGGATAAAGCCCTGCCTCAGGCTCTAAGCTCCGCGTGGAGTCTGCTTTAGATTCTCTCTCTCCCTCTCTCTAAACAAACAAAGAAACAACCCCCCCTCCAAAAAAAAAAAAAGAAAAAAACCCTTACTACACTACTATAGTATTCAAGGCTGTGTAGTATTGGCATAATTACAAACATATAGATAAATGCAATAGAATTGAGAGTCCAGAAATAAATCCTAACTTTTATCATCAATTGATACTTGACAAGGTGCCAAGACATTTCAGTGGGAGAAAGTAGTCTTTTTAGCAAAGGATTCTGAAACAAGTGGATATCTACAAGAATTAATTTGGACCCTTAACTTACACCCTGCACAAAAACAATAGTTCAAAGTGATCATAGATCTAAACATAAGAGCTGAATCTGTAAAACTAGAATAAAACATAGAAGTAAATCTTTTGACCTTAGGCAAAGACTTCTGGAAAAAACACCAAAAGCAAAAGTGACAAAATAAAACATATATGTAAATTAGACTTCATCAAAATTAAAGACTTTCATGCTGTAAGTGATCCCATCATTAAGTTCGTAAGATAACTCATAGAATGGAAGAAAATATTGCAAGTTATATTATCTGGTAAAGAACTTGTGTCTAGTATATATAAAGTACTCTTGTGGTAAATACCCCAATTAAATATGAGAAAGTATATGAATAGATATTTCTTTAAGAAGGATATATAATTGTTGGTTTGCATCATTCTGGGAGCTTCCTTGATGTAGTCTGAAATTGGCTCCTGTCCTCAGAGGTCAGGGAGAAAGCAAGGAAAGAGAAAGGCTATACCAGCTTGGTAGGTGGCAGTTTTAATTAGTAAAGGAACCTACATACAAGCCTTGATTTGGGTGGCAGAAAGACAAATGGATTCCTGCACCCGTCCTGCAAATGTTAAAAGAGGCCCAAACTGCAATGGGCCCCGAGAGATGAGCAAGTGGTTTCATTAGCATGGAGGGGGCTCTTTTGGCGGCTATCTGGCTGCGTTGGAGGTTGATGCCACAGCAGCAATACAGTCACAGGCAAGAGAAAACACAGCTTAAGACAGTAATGCCCCAAATCAGTTACAACTTTTTCCATCAAGAACCCTGGGATCCAAACCATCAATTTATTAAACCCCAGAGGTAGGGGATTGGGTCACTGAGGGCATTCATTTGTGTCCTAATGTGATTTAATAAAGATGATCCATTAGTAGACTTATCAGGTACAAATACATAACACTCTGTTTGGATAATGGCATAGGTGCCTCCTTGTGAGGCAGTAATAATGTCCTATTTTAGAGGACAGCTTTTCTCGTTAGAGTCATGTCAATGTTTAATAAGGACAGGTTTTGTTGGCTATCATTCAGGGCTTGCTGAGTGAATTTATCAAGGGCTTCTCTTTTGTGCTATAACATCCTCCAGGCTGAGGGAGAGAACAAAGACAGCAGCCAAATGATCATACCAGTAAAAGATAGAACGTGTCCATCTGGCCTTGAGGAAAGGGAGATTGGCAGCCATTGTAACTGTTGGGCAAATTCTTTTCTGTGCCCAGGAGCAGCTCGAGATGCAGCAGTCCAACAACTCAGGTGGAAGCAATGGCCAAAGATTTGTGCCATACAACCATGGTGTTCCATTTGCTGCTACTCACTAAATACATGGGTGACACAACCAATCAATGCTAAACCAGTCATCATCTCTTAATATGATAGAATGATTACATAGTTCCAGTCGTATCCGTTCCATGTTTCTAGTATCATTGGGTTGATTCTCTTTAGAGTGATTTTTCAGTTCCTGACATTGGGGTGTCTGGGTGCTCAAATGTTCATCACTCTGGACAAACCATATAAACCCCTCCCAAATTAGAGTATAATCCCCCATGACTCTGATGGTGGTATTCCCAGGATCCTTCTGGTAAGCAATTTGATGGACTACTTTTATAGTTTGTTTGACAGAAAAAGAATATCCATGTCTGGTGTCATTAATAGTGTGTGTCACTGGCCAGTTTTCTGAATTATTATTTTTAATGTACTATTTTAGGATCTTCTAATCCCTTCCCTAGAGTGGTGATACCCACCACAGCAATCCTGAGGAGCTAAAGAGGCACAGCTACCTACATCCTCAACAGCTGGATTGATTTCTTTGATGAGCATATGAGTGGGCCCACTGTAGAAAGAGATTTCCAATAGATTTTCATCCTGTGATTGGACACCACAGGAATAGTATAGATCTAAGGCTGGAAAGACATATATTTAGTAGAAACTTATATGGCAGTTCTTCCCCCTCTACAAAAATTACACTTGTGGCCGAATCCTTAGATGTTAATGTGACTGCAGCTTTAGGAATATGACCTGGCTATGCTCTGTTGGCTGAGAGAAATAGCACTAACAGGCATGAGGAGATGGACTGGGGGCAGCACGTGCCAGACCCATAACCCCCATTTTCCCTCATCTTTCAAGGGGCATGTTCCATTCCAGGTGTAGTGTGTTTCCACAGGTCCAACTTGGAGCAGGACAAAGGGATCCCAACAGAGATTGAGCAGATCCCCTTCACCCAAGGGTGCAAAGTAACTCACCCGTCTGGGTGGGATATCCCATTGCAAATTCCAGTACATGATTCCTTTTCCAGGCTTCTGATTACTTATAATGGTCCTCATCTGGAGGCAATCTTGCTCTGCATCTTATACCCAGGTTGTGTGAGGCACCCAGCCTAAATAGGACTTAATGACTGAGGACTCTCCTGGAGCAGGCAAAGCATCAGGGATGATGGGGCAGAAGAGGCAGGTCTAAACTGTTTTCAGATTTTAAGGCCTTTCATACATGAACTAACAGAGTATTAGGTTGTCAGTCTATCTGTTTAGATGGGATCCCCCCAGCAATGAGGCTATTTTCTTACAGGTTATTCTGACTGAACCCCTCACAGCTGGTTGGGATAGTCTTCTGCCTTTCTGGGTTTCTCTATCACTAACCTTTCCCTCAGCCCATATCCATTCCCGGGATCTATCAGCGTTTTCCAAATCACCAATGAATTGCCCAACATTATAAGCATCTTGTCCCACAACTGGGCTCAGAATGGATAACAGTGTCATGTACCAGGTGATGGGGGTAGACTGACTTTCAACTCTGCTATGAATGTGGCCCAATCAGAGCCTTTTTAATACAGAAGCATAAGTCACCTGTCTCGTTCCCAGCTCTCTGAGAATTTGACACAGTTCTATTTGTTTCCAAATTCTCAGGTGCACAGGGAGATGCGCCAATTAGTCAACCCTCCTTGTGGGCTAGAATAATTCAATCTATAAGGGAGTGAGTACTTTGAACCCCTGAGTGCCATGTAGGCACTGCCAGAGGACAGAGTGTGGTGATGTGACTCTCTCTTTTTTTTTTTTTTTTTTTTTGTTGGCCTCTTGCATGGTCAGAGAAATACCATTGCCCCAGATACCTTATAGCCACACCAACTATGCAAAAGATACTTTCCCTGGCCTTTTGCTGAAATTTACCATCTATGTTAGTAAGCTCAATGGGAATTAATTCTCTCATCATGAATGTTTCGTAGACTGGAGGCTGCCCTACTGGCTGGGGTTGCTATTGCTGTGCTTTTACTTTCTGTTGTAACAGGGTAGGAGGCCATGGGGTGTCCCATCTGCTTCACTGTCAATCATTGTAATCTCCTCTTCATTCTCATTACTCTTCCAGGGACCCCATGTCTTGGTGTCCCAGCCAGGCTTAGTCACAGTTTGAAAGCCCAGTATCTTCATTACAAGTACAAAGGATAGATAATTTGTGATACAGTCACATGGTGTGCTATGGTCTGAGTGTTTGTGTCCTCCCAACATTCAAATAAGAAAATCCTAATGTTCAAGGTGATGGAATAGAAGGTAGAGCCTTTGGGAGGTAGTGCCCTCATGAATGGAATTCGTGTCCTTATAAAAGAGGTCCTAGAGAACTCGCTAACCTCCTCCAGCCATGTGAAGACACAGGAAGAAGGGCCTCATCAGAATGCGACCATGCTAGAGCCTTGATCTTGGCATTTCCAGTCACCAGAACTGTGAGAAATACATTTCTGTTGCTCAGAAGCTACCCAGTTAGTGGTATTTTGTTAGAGCAGTCCAAAAAGACTGAGAAAATTGGCACCAAAAAATGGTGGAAAATACCTAAAAATGTGGAAGCCGCCATGGACCTGGGGAATGGGCAGAGACAAGGAGAGTTCAGACGTGCATGCTAGAAAAACCCTGCATTTCAGTGAATGGACTGTTGAAGATGACTCGTATAAGAGCTCAAAAGGAAAGGAGAGCTAGAGAGAAAACCTCAATCTTCTCAGAGAAAACCAAAATCGCCATGAACAGAATGTGGGTTAATTGCTGCTGCACACTGAATCAGATTATTGTTAGCTAAAATAGTTCCTGTTTCTTTTAGACCTAACTTAGTTTAAACTTTCATATTTTTACTAATCACAACTTTACAATTTTAACAATGTAAGAAAATCATTTTATTCACCTATCACAAACTTGCTTTTTTTAACTTGCTTACCTAAAAATTCCACAAAATGAAATTTCTATTAGCAACTACACAGAGACCATTACTAATGCCAATAAGTAGGTGGCTTTATAGAGGGCAGATATGCAATCCCCAACCATAGCTCTTAACATAATTATGCTATTTTTCTCCACTGATCCGATAACCCATTAAATAAGTAATATTGAACTATTTTAAAGGATCAGATGGGAACTATTATTTCCATTTATATTGGCTTTGGGGGACATTTCTCTGTAATTTTCTCTTTGTCTATTTCTGTCTGCAAGTTTTGGAAGTAATTAAGCTACTTTAAAATGAAAAGGGTGCTTTTCTTCTCTTATGACTTGGCACTATTAAAATATGACTGTAGGATTAATTTATACATTAAAAATATTGAAGACTTTACCCTCAAATCATTATAATCATGGACTTTTATTACTTTTATGAGGAGAGAGTAGCCCGTTCTGAGTTTTTAATTTTTTTCACAGTGATTTTCCTTAGGTTTGTAATCTCTTAGAGAAATTTTAGTCTTTTTTTAAAACAGTTGTAAGATTTGTTTTATTTTTGCTTTTTATTATATTTTAAATAATTTATTATAGTTTTGTATACATCATAATTTATATTTTTTATCATTACTATGTTACTTTAAAAAATAGCTTAAGTTTTTTGTTTTTTTTTAAGATTTTATTTATTTATTTGACAGAGAGAGAGAGATCACAAATAGGCAGAGGCATTCAGAGAGAGAGAAGGGGAAGCAGGCTCCCTGCTAAGCAGAGAGCCCGATGCGGAACTTGATCCCAGGACCCTGAGATCATGACCTGAGCCTAAGGCAGAGGCTTTAACCCACTGAGCCATGCAGGCGCCCCATTTCTCAAGTTTTATATTAGTCTCCTTTTTCTGAATTAATAGTCTTTTATGTGACTTTCTTTGAGTAGAACTTTAGTTTTTCCCAATAAGACATTTTTCCCAAAGAATAATGACCTGTTTTGGTATAAAAGATAAACACTTCTTATAAAAAATAATCAAGTAAAATAATAAGTAGATAATTAATAATGGGTAAAAAAATAGATAACAGTGAAAAGCATAAAAAGAAAATAAATCCTTTGTATCTACTCATCAGACAATGCTAATTAGTGTTGCCTATATTGATTATTCTTAGGTGAAGAATATATATGTATATTTACTAATTATTTTTCCAGGATTTAATGGAAAAGCAAAATAAACTGGAGCTGAATGATTATTAAACTACAAAGGGGAGGGTGCCTGGGTGGTGCAGTCAGGTGAGCATTAAACTCTTGGTTTTGTCTCAGGTCGTGATCTTTGGGTCCTGAGACCCAGCCCCATGTAGGGTTCTGCACTAAATGTGGAGTCTCCTTAAGCTTCTCTCTCCCTCCTCTCTGCCCCTCGCCCATGCTCTCTCTCTCTCAAATAAAATAAATAAATCTTAAAAAAAAAAATAACTATGAAGGTACATAGAAATAGATGTAGATATAGTAAATAATTAAAATAACAAGAAAAATTTTAAACACTATTACAGATACATTTGAATACTGGGGTCTTTAGATATTATTTTCAACTTTATATACAAACGTGACTTCCTCAGTATGAAATATGAGAGTCATCGTATGCATATTTTAGCCTTATGGAGTTTTCCTTTATCTTTAAAATTAAAAAAAATCTGCACACTTTATCATTGCATGTGTATGTGTGCAAGTGGTGGTGCACATGGTGTACTGGAGAGAATTTGCTTTTTCCCATTAATTGTCCTACAATTTCATAGGTTTTGGGGGTTTTTAGATCATTACTTTTTGTTTGTTTGTTTGGTTTTTTTTTAAAGATTTTATTTATTTATTTGACAGAGAGAGAGAGATCACAAATGGGCAGAGAGGCAGGCAGAGAGAGAGGGGGGAAGCAGGCTCCCCGCTGAGGAGAGAGCCTGATGTGGGGCTTGATCCCAGGACCCTGAGATCACGACCTGAGCCGAGGGCAGAGGCTTTAACCCACTGAGCCACCCAGGCACCCCCCCTTTTTTTTTCTTTCAATCTTAAGTAATTTGTTGGTTTTGTCTACACTTTCTCTCTGGAATTTATTTATATAGGTCCTGGATCTTCTGGAAATACTCTTTGCTTCTTGTCATTTTGTTTACCCTATTAGTATTCTTCTTATTTGTATAGAATTTATTTGCTGTGAATCTAATAAACTTATTCAGTTTCCAGATGTATCAAACCTGCAAGTCACTATTTTATTTCACAATCTTGCTTTATGTATTAAATTGATTTTTCCCTGCACTCATTATTTGAGCATTACTATCACAAGAACACTCATTAGTCTCCTGTGGCAGCAATAGCCCACATCACACAGCCTGCTGTCCTTTTCCATCTTTATTTGAGTTTGCTACTATGACCTCTTGATCTATAGATTAGCATTGTCAAGAATCCCAAAATTGCCTCTGCATTTAATATTTGCCCTAAAGGGGCTGTCATGTTGTCCACTTCACCTCTAGTCCAGATATGGAGCTTGTATTAGGCTTCTTCAGAGAAAAAGACCCAATAGGATTTGTATATAGAGACAGAAAAATTTATTTTAAGAATTTGGCTCTTGCAATTATGGAAGCTGATAAGTCCAAAATTTGCAAGGTAGGCTGGAAGGCTGAAACTCAGGAAAGAGCCAATGTTGCAGTTTTGTCTGAAGAGTATCCATTGTCAGAATTCTCTCTTGCTTAGGTGAGGCCAGTCTTTTGTTCTACTTGGGCCCTCAATTAACTGGGTGAGGTTCACCCACATTATGGACAGTCATCTGCTTTAATGAAAATTTATTGATTTAATTATTAAAATCATGCAAAACATCCTCACAGAAACATCTAGGATAATGTCTGATCAAACCTCTGAGCACCATGACCCAGTCGAGTTGATGCATAAATTATCCATCACAGAGTTTTAAGGCATTTTGTAGTTTTTGTGAAATTTTTTGTATACTTTCTCCTCAGGAATGCCCTTCTTTGTAAACTTAAATTGTATGCCCTGGTCTTCACTTGCTTAAGCCATATAGCTGACAAATTGCTCATGTTCAATTAAACTGTTCAAATCTGAATGTTTGGAGCCTATACCCATTTAATTAGCAGAAGTTTCTTTTTTAGGATGCTGCTCTCCTGTTGTATCCTCCACAAATCCCTGATTAGTATCAGTATGGAGTGGGGGCTTTTTCCGAATACTCACAGTAACTACAGTCCCAATGTGAGAACCACTCTTCTCACAGTCCCTTCTAGTCTCACAGAGGTTCTGTTGACCACAGGTTGCCAATCAACTTGCTGTCCCAGCCTCTTCCATCCTCTTCTTAAACTCCAATCAAAAGTGAACTTTCCCCTCTATCTCTAAAACAGGAAATTCTTCTCCTTTGTGTGACATGACTTTCCAGAGGATGTTCCCCCCACAGAATGACCAGGACCATGGTGACACAGTTCTTGTATTTATAATATTACAGAGTTTTGTGTTTTGGTGGTGTTAGAGAGAGCCATCAGGCATAGCATGAACCTCTCACACATATGTGGTTGCTCTATTTTTAAAATCTTTCCAAACTTCTCTAAAATCATTTTTTATCTTTAGGAACCTCAGAAATTACCAGCCTCTTAAACGTGTCTGTAGCTATCTGACTCAGGGTAGCTGGACCTCCTCCAAAACAAAAAAAAAAGCAGTTGAGAAATTATTTCTCCAAGAATTCCACGACAATTAAAAATTTTAAAAAGAGCAATTAGGCAAGAAAAATAAATGAAAGGCATCCAAAATTGGAAAGGAAGAAATAAAACATCAATGTTCACAGATGGCGTGATCTTAAATGTAAGACCCTAAAGATTACACACACACACACATTAGACCTAATAAATACATTCAGCAAAGTTTCAGGATACAAAATCAAGACATAAAAATCAGTTGCATTTCTATACAAACAATGAAAACTAGAAAAAGAAAGTTAAAAAAAAATCCTTTAGCAAGAGCAACAAAAAGAGTAAAACACATAGGAATAAATTTAATCCAGGAAGCAAATCACCTGCACACTGAAAACCATAAAACATTTATGAAAGTAACTAAGTGGAAATAAATAAATAGAAAGACATCCTATGCTCATGAATTGGAAGCTTTGCTATTGTTAAGATATCAATAGTATCCAAAGTGATTACAAATTATCAAAATCCCAATGAACATTTTTTGCAAATACAGAAAAAGCCTAGCCTAAAATTCACATAAAATCTCAACACACATAAAATAGCCAAACTCAAAAAAAAAAAAAAAAAATAGCCAAACTCATCTTGAAAAAGAAGAACAAACTTGGAGAAATCAAAAGAAAAAATTGAAGAAATCAATCACACTTCCTAATTTCAAAACCTATCACAATAGTGTGGTACTGATATAAAGACTAACTTGCAAAAGAATGGAATGGAATGGAGAACCCAGAAATAAATCTTCACATATGTGGTTAAATTATTTTTGAGAAGGGTGCAAAGATGTTTAAAGGGGAAAGGAAGTCAAATATTGCTGGAGAAACCCGGCATCATTTTCAAAAGAATAATACCTTATACCAGGTGCAAAAATTAACTAAAAATGGATCAAATACCCAACATAAGACCTAAAACTTTAAAACTCTGGAAAACATGGGGAAAATCTTCATCATACAGGATTCATTAATGATTTCTTGGAAATGGCACAAAAAGAACAAGAAGCAAAAGGAAAAAAAACATATAAATTGTAGCACATTCCAAATTTAATACTTTTGTGCATGAAAGGACATTATCAACAGACTAAAAAAAGCAACCTACAGGATAAGAATAATATTTGTGAATCATATATCAGATAAAGGATTAAATGCCAGTGTATACTAAACTCCACAAAAACAACAATAAATTCCATTTAAAATGAGCAAAGAATTTGAATAGACATTTCTTCAAAGAAGATACACAAATGGCCAATAAACACAATGCTTATTACACTAAATATTGCTTAATGCACGTGTAACAATGTTCAAAATCACAAATCTCGCTGCAGAGAGAGGAACGGAGCAAGCGGGTGGGCCTTTTTTTTTTTTTTCACTCTTCAAAGTTTTATTTCACTAACTTCAGGTCAAATTTCCACAACTGTTTTCTGGTTTTCTGGTCAATTTACTATCCATGCTTGGCTTCCTAGAATGGTAGTACCAAAAGATTTGTGGGGTAGGCATAAGAGACCATTTTAAGAAGCACTGCATTTACTCATCTTCCACAAGGCAAAAGAGTTGGGCATCTGATTGTTCAACAAAACAAAGCTTTATCAGCATCCAGGAGGGCAGGTGGGCAAAAATAAAAAAATAAAATAAAATAAAAATAAAAATTAAAAAAAATGAGCAAAGAATTTGAATAGACATTTCTTCAAAGAAGATACACAAATGGCCAATAAACACAATGCTTATTACACTAAATATTGCTTAAAGCACGTGTAACAATGTTCAAAATCACAAATCATAAGAGAAATGCAATAAAAAGACGGATAATAACAAATGTTGGTGAGGATGTGGAGAAATTGGGACCCTTTGCATTACTGGCAGGAATGTAAGTAACATGGTGCACCCACTATGGAAAAAGTATGGTGATTCCTTAAAAAAAAAAAAATAAACATGGTATTAATAAGATTCAGCATATATGACACCAAAATTAAAGCAGGGACTTGAACAGACGTTTGTACACCCATGTTTATGCAGCATTATTAACAAAATCCAAAAGGTAGAAACAACTCAAATGCCTATCAATAGATTAATGGAGAGACAACATAGGGTATAGACATATAATGAAATATCATTCAACCCTAAAAAAGTAATGAAATTCTGATACATGCTGCAGGGTAATAAACTTTGATGATATTATGCTAAGCAAGATAAGTCAGACACAAAGGACAAATATTGTATGATTCTTATGAGGTATTTATAATAAGCCAAATTCACAGATACAAAAAGTAGAATAGTTGTTACCACAGGCTGGAGAGAGGGGGGATGGGGCATTGTTGTTTAATGGACAGAGTTTTTGTGATGTTAACAATGTTCTGATAAAAAATACTCTGAGGATGGATAGTGGTGATGGTTACACAACAGTGTGAATGTATTTAATGCTACTGAAGTGTACACTTAAAAATGGTTAAAATGGCCAATTTATATTATCTATATACGTTTAACAATAAAAATAAATACAAAATGCCTTTTCCTTTCTTTGCTTCATAGATTAGATTTTTATTATAAGAATAAGACATAATATGATAAAGAGTAATATGAATGATTCATTCACTGCTAGTTTTCCATTCTAGATTGGAAAAATGTGTTTCTCCTCTCCAAGTCACATCCCCCCACTGCTACCTTTCCCTTCTCATTCCTGATCTCCCTTAACCAGCTTTAGTCATTTCCAGAGCATTTATCATCTTCTACAATGCTGTATAATGTATTTATTCATTGTATTATGTATTTCTCTCCAATAAGCTCCACAAAACCTAGACTTTTCATTTTATTTTATTAGCAGTTGTGTTATCAGATCTTAAAATTGTGTCTTCTTAATTACCAACACTTAAAGCAGTACTTGATACATAGTTAGCACCCAGTAAACATTTGATGAATTAATAGATTTATCTAGGACCCTAGAGACCACATCTTATAGTGTTTAGGAATGTTAATTTGGTGTCTACCAATCCAGTTTCCCCCAATGCCTAAAATGAATGGCCTTGGCCAAGTTAACTGACAACATCAATCTTCATTTCCTCCATCTGGTAGAGTCCCAAGGAGACTAAACTGGGACATACATTGTAATAACTTTGCCTATACCTAATGCATATTGAATGCTTTTTAAGAGGTACCTATTTTACTGTTAGTAATATGTTTTAAATATATAACTCTATTAGAAAGCAATATTATTTAGCTTTTATTTTTAAAAAAGTATGTCTTATAAATATGTGTGCATATGAACTTTTTTTTTTTTTTAATGTATGTGAGAGGAAGACTCTCTTTGCTTCCATTTCTTACTCTGCATTCCAATCGACATAACTTTCATGGAAGTAAAGATTGTCTGCTTCAGTATTTGGAATGTTTATACAACTTTTGATAACATTTAACATGCTAATGCATAACATGACTATCCAAAATGAGGAATATAGCACACATATTACCACTTTAATAGAGAATTCCTCCTTTTTTGTGTGTGATGCATTTTATAAAACCGATGCTACTAGAACAAAAAAGCTATTTAACATTAATAAAATGTGGACAATATAATTAATTTCAATATAATTAATTTTTTAGCTATAAAAATAGTACTTAAAAGTAACATACTAATAAAATATCAAATCGGTATTGGCTAAAATTTTAAATCAATCATTAATGATATTTTTTGAACTTATCACTATAATTTCTCTCTTTAGATCAAGATTTATCACTAAATATTGATGGATTATCTGTAGCATTAATTTCCTAATAAGAGATATAGACTACTCTAAGACAAACTTTGGATTTCTTGTCTAATCCAGATATAAAACCATTTTCACTTTAACTATCAGAATAAATTCCAAAGTTTTATCTTCTCACCTTTGGCCAATCTAGTGATGGGGCATTTGGAAAAAAATGACAACTTTTTTCTTTATTTCTCACAAGAAAATTAGGCATAATAAATACGGTGCTGACCTTCAGGGCTTTGTTCTACTAAAAAGAATTAAGAATAAATCTATAAGAGCAAAGAGGAGAAAAATATATCATTTTTTCATAAAATCTGTAACTTTTAATATTAATTTTTCTAATAGTAAAATTTTGAATTGAAAAATATATTTCTAGACTAAGATATTTAGAGACTTGACATTTAGATAGACTCTTGAGGGGCTTTTAGGACTAGATTTAAAATTCAAAAACAGTTGCCAACATGGCATAAAAGAAATTCTGACGTGCCTCCATACTAATATTAGTCTGTTACAGGAAGATGTCTTTGCTGATGAAAAACCAGCTCAGGTCTACCAGGAGACCCCAGGAGACAATTAAAACCCCAGGAGACAATTAAAAAGATGGCAGTCATTTTTAAGTTTGAACCTAAACTTCAAAATTGTGGAAAATATTTTAAACAATATATAGTTATGTGATTAATGAATCATTTTCTTCTTGGTGTGGGTTTAATGCTATATTTAAAGTTCCCAAGTTCATGTGCAAAATGTAACATCAGATTTTTATTGCCAAACTTTGATCAAAAGCCCCTTTGAGAGAAACTTGCAGACAGTATATGAAGGGCATCATCAACCATTCTTCTAATTTATTTAGTATACAAGGACCGAACAGGAAATGCACAAAGCCGCAGCTTAGATCACATTGTTTTGCAGGTCCTTCCTTCATGCCTTACCCCAAAAGTATTGCTGTTCCTCAGTTAGGCTTTGAAATTAAAGCTTGAATTACATTTGTAAAGTTCTACAAAACCAACTGTTCTACCATTTAGATAAATTCTTGCAGATATTGACCAACATTGCATTCTCCTTTATGAGAACGCTTCAAATAAATTCTCTCAGTTTTAAGTGCCAGTTTTGTATCAATTTTGAACTCTTGCATTATTGACTAAAATTTTATTGACTTCTCTATATGTGTTGAATACTATATTGTGTCCTGTGGTCTCATTAAAATAGACCAAAACAACTTCTCAGCTTATAGGGCTTAATTACAATGAGGACACATACACATCAATAAATATACAACAATAATGGATAATATTAAATGTTATGTAGACAAGTTAAGTAGGGTAAGAAATAGGTCAGAGAAAGGCTAGGGTTGCTTTTTTAAAAAAAAATAATTCACAGTATTCATTCAGCCAACAAATGTTTATTCAGCACCTACAAGGTGCTGTGTGCTATTCTAGGCACTGGGATTGAACAGAGAAAACACAAATTCTTTCCCACAAGAAGCTTTCATTCTAGGAGAGAGAGACAAGAACAGAAACAGTGTAAGGCAGTGTATTAGAAGGAAGTGAATGCATGGAGAAATATAAATCAAGGAAGTTGGAGAGGGCATGCCAGGATGGTCAGAGAAGGCTTCGCTGAGGTGACATTTTCACAGACTCAGTTGAAGTTGCTTCTTTAAAACAGGTTTGTAAGGAAGGACTTCTGACCTTTCAGGCATGAAACAAGGGAGCAAGATGTTCGCATATCAGAATTAGGAGCATTTCATGTTTCTGTAATAGCACGTGTCCAGTCCTTGCTTTAAGAGTTTTTGTGCAGTGTTCTAGAATGGTAGAAAGGTTCAGTGTGACTGGAATGGAAGAGATGGGAAAAGTTTTAAATGAGCCATAGTGATGTTCAATAGCCCTGTAACATGTGAATGAACATACAAGTCAGAGTAAAAAAGTTCACATGTCATTCTTGGATTTTAGATAACTACTGGAGGTTTTCTGGAAGAAATGATGTAACATATGATCATTCTTAAAGGATCACATTTGTGTGTGGAGAACATACTATGTGTGTGCAGGAGAATAGTAAAAAGTGGAAGAAGACCAATCAGGAAAATACTTTATTAGTCCACATGCAAGATGTTGTGACTTGTGTTAGTGTGAGATAGAGAAAGAGAACAAAATAGTTTAAATTAGAGATGTGCTTTGAAGGTCCCTTTCTTGGGAATTGACACGACTTTAGTTTTATTTAACATTAATCATTTAAATTATCGTGATTCATGTTTTGCTTTAAAAGCTGAGAAGAAGAGAATAAAATATTGCTGCTCAAATTTTATACTTAGCGGGGCTCAGAATTGAATTTACCTTTTTTCTTCTAAGTCTTCAGTCTTATGACTATGTTTCTTTTTCAGATTTTTATATGGTATATATATTTTTTTAAAGTTTCTGTTATAGTTGTATGGTTAACTACAAAAAAACCTTTGTGGAATTCCGGGAGACCAAAATGAATATAAAAAATAGTAGTTATTTTTAATTTTGGTGTTTGAAAGAAGTATGATTAAGTTTTGAGGAAACTTATGTCTTGGCAGACTTCTGTTCCAATGACAATGTTAAAGAAAATATACTTAAACAAATAGCATCTGTTTGAGACAGGTTATATGACATTGAGTTACTCTGTTTTCTCTTTTTACTGTATTTCATACATAGTTTTATGGATGACTAAAACAGAAATGAAAATTAATTCTAATCTATATTAAAATAAATATTCATTTCCCAAGTAAAATAAATGGCAACACTACTTGGAATTGAATTAACTCTTTTGATTTTTCAAATGATTTATTCATTTACTCACAAAATACAAAAACGTGAAATTCTGACACTACTTTTAAAACGACCAAGGCATACATCACTATAGATATGCTATCTTTGGCACGCCTGGGTGGCTCAATCGATTAAGCGTCTACCTTCGGCTCAGGTCATAATCCCCAGGTGCTGGGATCGAGTCCCACATCAGGCTCCTTGATCAGTGGGGAGCCTGCTTCTCCCTCTGCCCACTGCTTCCACTGCTTGTGCTCTCTCTCTCTCTCTCTGACAAATAAATAAATAAAATCTTATGATATGCTATCTTTTTTTCAAGGTATATTTTACATCTTTATAGTTCTGGAATATGAATGGTGGCAATGAGTTGTAATTTTAGAACCTCCATTTTATTAAAAGCATGAAACCATCATAAAGATATGTTGATCTATAAAATATATTTAATTAACTATTTTAAACTAAAATTATATTAATTCATCACTTCAATAAAAGTGACAGTCATTTACTTCATTGTATCCATTCTGCCTTTTTTATTTTTGTATCATTTCTTTCTGAAAGATTAACATGTTGTTTTTCACGTCACTTAAAGACAGCTGATAGAAAGGAGAGAGGGATGAATAAGTGGAGCACAGGGGATTTTTAGGGCAGTGAAACTATTCTGTATGCTGCTATAATGGTGGATACATGTCATTATACATTTGTCCAAACTTACAGAATATACAACATCAAAACTCTAAAGTAAACTATGGTCTCTGGGTGATAATTATGTGTTGGTATAGGTTTATAGATTGAACCAAATTTCCCACTCTGGTTGGGGGTGGTGTGGATAATGGGAGAGACTATGACTGTGTGTGGGCAGGGGGATATGGAAATATCTGTACCTTCAGCTCAATTTTGATGTGCACTCAGAACTGCTCTAAAGAACAAAGACTGTGGAGTGCCTGGGTGGTTCAGTGGGTTAAAGCTTCTGCCTTCGGCTCAGGTTGTGATCCCAGGACCCCGGGATGGAGCCGCACATTGGGCTCTCTGCTCAGCAGGGAGCCTGCTTCCCCCTCTCTCTCTGCCTGCCTCTCTGCCCACTTGTGATCTCTCTCTCTCTGTCAAATAAATAAATAAAATCTTTATTTTTTTATTTTTTTTAAAGATTTTATTTATTTATTTATTTGACAGAGAGAGAGAGATCACAAGTAGGCAGAGAAACAGAAAGAGAGGGTTGGGAAGCAGGCTCCCTGCTGAGCAGAGAGCCTAATACAGGGCTTGATCCCAGGAACCTGAGATCATGACCTGAACTGAAGGCAGAAGCTTTAACCCATTGAGCCACCCTAGCGCCCCAAATAAAATCTTGAAAAAAATAAAAGAAAAAAGACTTTTCTAGAAGAGCTGGTGTGTCCAAATAAGTATGTAGCCGTAACTGTGACTTCACATGTGTGTCAGCAGACATCCAGCAACTGATAATGTATTTTGCCTACAGAAATAAGCTTTAGGAAACTTAATTGGATCACATATTTCTTTACAGGCTATCATTCACTGAATTCTGCTGTTCCAAAGCTGGATGTCAAAGACATAGAAAGTAACAGTGAAACATTCAGCACATTTTTCTCCAACTGGTTTAATCTGACAGCAGATTAAAAATGCTTATCTTCCCATATAAATGTTGTAATGTGATCATCAATATACTGTCAAGATATCATTAAATACATAGTGGTATCTCATCTGTCTGCAAAATTGTTTGGCATTACTGATGTTAATATAAACTTCATGACATAGTGTCAAATAAAACAACAATCAGTGAAAGTTATTCCAAGCTTTATAAGATGATTGTGCTATTTTCATATTTATTCTTCACCAATACAGATTGCTAGAAATTGCTGATAAACATACAAACATTAGGAAACATTAGGAAAACATTATTGATAGACTTTTAAAGTTTATCACTTTTCCATCAGCTTCTACTATAGCAGGTTATAGTTAAAAGTTTCTGCTGTTTTGCAAAACTCTTTTTCATTTAACTATAATCATCTCTATTTTTATCCCTATCTCTACTAGATTAGGAAAATCTATCAAAATATTTTCTTAAAGGTATTTTTATAGAATTACTCCTAATAATGATTTTTTTTCCTTTTTTCCCTTAATATTAACTTTATAGCTATTTGTAATGGCCACTAATCTTTCAGCAGCAGCATGCAATATGTAAACTATTAAGTCTCTCTCAACTTATTTTATTGATCTTTCATTCTAGAACATAGTTTGACTGAGGTCTCCATCATTTCTTGCTTCCTTACCTCCTCCATTTTTTTCTTCAATTAACACAGATTTCACACTGCATCACACTTAGCAGTATAAATCCAGCTAATTCATATCTCACAATCCCCTTCTTCATAGTTCTCTCACTAACCCAGCAATACCTAAGTAAAAATGATTAAACCAATTTATATGCTAAATTCAATGTCTTGTAGAAACTGATTATAATCTAATTTTTTGGCCTTCTCTTTCCACAAATTTTACACTCATCCACACTGACCTACTTTTATGGGTATTAACGGCATTCCCACAACTCAATAACTTTACTCAAGTTATTTCCTATAACTGATGTGCTTTTTATTTCTAGGAAATATCTTACCATTTGTCAAACTTGAGTCAAATTGACACTATTGAGTTTACCTGAGACCTCCTATTCTTTACGGTTAAATTAATCTCTTTTTTCTTTGTATCCCAAGGATATTCTCTTCCAATCCAACTATCCTGTATTAGAGGTCATTTTTTTAAATAAATGATTTATTTTTCGAAATTGTGAACTACTTAGAATAGGGGACATGTCTGACTCATATTCGAATGCTCCATACCCTAGGGAAATCTCTTGCAATTGATTATTGTTGCACAGAACTGAAAATAAATTTACTACATTACTAATATCACTATTATTATATTGTTGTTTTGCATTTAAAAGCCTTCTTAAATTGATGTTTTAAAGATTTCAAAAATTATCAATTTTTTGTTAAATGTTTAAATATTTTTCTATTAGATAGTTAAAATAGTAGGCATTTTTTACCAAATGTGAGAAATATAACAATCCAAAGAAAGGAACATTCATTAGTTTAATTTTGTTTATTCTACACATATTAATTGACTTATCAAGGACAGTCCTAGAAGAGTTAAATACTGGTAACATACAAAATGATTTTTACATTTTTAATTATCTTAATTATTTTTAAATGCAGGCTTACATAATTCCATCATATGTATACATGCACACACATAAAAGCATGCATGCATATTACTCAGCATCTTCTTATGGACCAGACACTATGTTAGTAATTTGGAATAACCTATCTAAAAAACCAAAATCTTGGCCCTCAAAGAACTGAGAATCTAGTTTTCAAGCAAATCTTAAATTTTAATAGAAAATAATATGCACTATGCAAACACAATTCAACATTTATAGAGTACTTGTATCAGGATCTGTGTTAAAAGTATTAACTGAATTGTATATATCATTTAAAAAAATTACCATCATGAGGTGCCTGTTAGTAGTCCACGCCTTATAGAAGGAAGAATGAATCTTAGACAATTCAGCTTAGATAGCTGAAAGCCAGACATTTTCCATCCAGGCAGTTTTATTCCATAACCTGTACTCTAAATATATAGACACAAGATGCTGTATTAGCAGAGTTGAACTAGAGTGTTGGAACCGGGAAACACTGAGAGCAAAGAACTAATGAGGCAGAAGAAAAATGAGGAGAGAGTGTTGTCTAGAATTCAAAGGAAAAGAGAATTCTAAGAAAAGTATGTGGCCAGTATTATAAAATGGTGATGTGTAGTTAATCAAGTAAAAGCACATAATCGGAAACCTCAGAAACAGTGGTTCTCAGTAGGAAGATATATTAGAATTTCCTGAAAACAAAATAACGACACAAAATTAGAAGAGAAGTGACCAGCATCCCAGAGTGACAACAACATGTCTTGCCACAAAACTTGTTTTTTGTTTTTTGTTTTTTTAAATGAGCAAGCTTCCATGCTCCCCCCATATAATCCTAAAGCAGTGGTTTTTAACTGCTTTTTTTTTTCCTCTTATGGGACATCCGGCAATGTCTAAAGACGTTTTTGGTTGTAATGACTTGGCATTGAAGTAGGGGTACTGGGTACTCCTGGCATTTAGACAATAGAGGCAAGGATGCCACTAAGTATCTTACAATTTCCAGAACAGCCCTTCACAGCAAAGAATTTTCCAGCCCAAAATATCAACACTACTGAAGTTGAAAAATTCTGCCCCATAATAAAAAACTCAATGCTGGGAGAATTGAGAGTCTTCTACTAGGACATTAATCACAGGACAATAAAAATCACTAAGCATTTCCTCCCATTTTGAAGTAGCTCAATTCACCAAGAAACCCAGACTGAGGCAGAGCCTAGATAGAACTCTGTCAAGGGAGTCCCCACAAATGCAGAGATAATGCTGACACTAGAGATATTTGACAGGGCCCAAAATGTCATCCTCTGATCGTGTTTCCAGACTTGACTTTTGTACTTGCGCATACTCTGGAAGAAAAGTGCCCATAATCAAATTCAGCATTGACTATCATGCAAATAGGGATTCTTACTTGGACTGAGAAATCAGACTCAAATTTCCCAATCTGGTTTAACTGACCCTTTTAAAAATTTGGTGAGCAATTATTTCAGGAAAATCAGCAGTTATAGAACACTGAAGTCAACAAAATTAATCCTTGGGAATTATTTAATTTATTATATTAGCTAAGATGCTTAATAAAGAGAACAAAATTAAAGTTTTAAACTAAAAATGATTAACGAAAAGATTATGAAAAGTATTATGTTCATTAAAATAAACAAACAAAACAGGGTGCTATAAAAGTTGGTAGTCTAACCGTATGATGCTCTTTTTTTTTAAGATTTTATTTATTTATTTGACAGAAAGAGAGAGATCACAAGTAGGCAGAGAGGCAGGCAGAGAGAGAGAGGGGGAACCAGGCTCCCCACTGAGCAGAGAGCCCGATGCAGGGCTTGATCCCAGGACCCTGAGATCATGACCTGAGCCGAAGGCAGAGGCTTTAACCCACTAAGCCACCCACGTGCCCATGATGCTTATTTTTAAACTGCACAAGTCAATGGATTGAACAACATAGCAGACAGAGGCTGAAAAATAAAGTCATTCGGTGGAAGAGCTAACTTAAGGATTTTCCCAAAACACAGTACAAAGGGGAAAAAAAGAAAAAAAAAATGTGAGTGAAATATTAAATGCTACTAATGACATATCCCACAATCTCATTATCTTTCCAATAGACATTCTTAAGGAGAGAAGTGAGATTACAGAGGCTATTGATTGTTAAAATAAATAGTTTAATGATTCTAGATCATTGTCCATTTTATTTAAATTCCTTAAGTTCCACTTTGGTATTTTGCCATAATCATTATTCTTTGGCATACTGTCTTCATCAATCTGTGCACATCGTCTGTGCAGAGATTGCCAGACATTCCCCAAATCCATCCTTTCTTTCATCTTTAGCAACAAAATCCTGAAATTTATTTTTTTAAAGATTTTATTTATTTATCTGAGAGAGAAAGAGTGAGAGAGAAAATGAGGAGAGAGAGCAGCAGAGGGAGAGGGAGAAGCAGGCTCCCCACGGAGCAGGGAGACCTATGCCCAGGAAGCCAGATGCTGTCTTGATCACAGGACAATGGGATCTCCCAGGACGCTGGGCTGGGATCACAACCTGAGCTGAAGGCTGACGTTTAACCCACTGATCCACCGAGGCACCCCAACACAACCCTGAAATTTAGCTGCTCTCATGCTGTTTTTTTTTTAAAGATTTTATTTATTTATTTGACACAGAGAGAGAGAGATCACAAGTAGGCAGAGAGGCAGGCAGAGAGAGAGGAGGAAGCAGGCTCCCTGCCGAGCAGAGAGCCCGATGCGGGGCTCGATCCCAGGACCCTGAGATCATGACCTGAGCCGAAGGCAGAAGCTTTAACCCACTGAGCCCCCAGGTGCCCCTGCTCTCATGTTTATGAAGGTAAAGATTATACTTCCCAGACTCTCTTGCCATAGAACTGCCTCCTGAAAAATGAGAACTGATGATCAAACTTTGGAAGATCTTCACTTAAACAGAATAAGAATGCTTTTCACATTTTCTGTTTCCTCCTTCCTGCTAGCTGGCAGGTGAATATAGTGGTGAGCCATCTTGGAACATGGAGAGAATTCAAAGTGAACATAATCGTAGCTTTGTAGTTACCCTTTATCCAATCTATCATCTATCTATGATATATCTATGAAAGTAGACTATTTATGCATCTTTGTACATAGACTGTCTATGTAGACTATGTATCTATGTATTTAAATGGATGGATGGATGGGTAGATAGCCAGCCAGCCTATGAGGACATATAATGAAAATATGTGTAATTAACCAAATTCAATATAATTGATAAGGACAAAAAGGAAAAGACCCGTTTCCTGAAGCTACATTTGTAAAGATTGTTTTAGAGAAAAAGATGATATATAATTAAAAATATGAGATCCAAATGATTAAATTTTCCACTCATCAATTTCTCTCAAAATCAGCCCATAGGTTTGAGGAAAGATATTTTTGCTCATAATATATACAAAATCAAATAATACTCTAATATTTTTTTCTGATTTCCAAGTTTTAATCCTAGATCTCTGCTATATGGTATTTTGTTAATTCCAAGATAACAAGGCCAACCTTTTCATTTCAGATGAAGACAAACTATCATATGACACACCTTTAGATGTGACTCACATAGCTACTCAACTCAGCATTCTCATCACACCAAAGTGACCTCAAAAGCCCAATTTCCCCTTCCCATATTATCTGTATCATTTTTTTTTCTGTATGAATCTATAGGCTTTATCACCTAACATATAATACTGTTTGGCACTCTGCAGCATTTCACAAGATCCCTTGAGAAATTATATACATTTCTGAAAGAGAATGCAAGTTATGTGGGTCACAACAATTTATTTCAAGGCTCTGTAACAGAGTAAGCTCAGCTATGCTTGCTTCATGACATGAAGCTTCGTGGACTTGAGCAATGCCTCTGAAGAAATAAATCCCACAGTGGTTTTCAATGCATTAGAAAGTACACCAGGTTTTAAAGTTGTCTTCCAAATCCCAGCATGTAACGTCTTATAGATGAAGCCAAACTATAATGATGGCAATTTGTTATCTCAGTAACCTATCTTCCTAAATGTGATCTAAAAGGGATCAAATTCATATTGCTCACTTTATAGCGAACAATATGAGAATCAGTGTTCAGTGTACTTATCTTTCAACCCAGGATACATGAAAGTGCACTTACATTTAATTTAGTATTTTGTCTAATAGAGTAAGTATTCAGTTTGAAACAAGTATGTATTTTTATAATATAAAGAGCTGGAAGAGTACTTTGAGTCAATTTAAACAAATACTAATTGTATATTTACTGAATTAAAATATCTATATATAATTATAAATACATATTTAATTACATACATATATCAATATAGACCAATGATTTTGGTCTGGCCAAAATCACTATAATATGCCTAACATACTTCAGTCGTGAACATATACATAAGCAGAAATAAAAACATAGAAAATGATTTATTATAATAGATACTTTCAGAGAAAGTATAAAGGATTATAAAATTATCCATGAAGTACAGTGATCAGATCATGAATGATTATGTATATCATTTTAAGGGGTTCAAACTTTACATGGAGAGGACCAGAAAAGTTCTTAATGATTTTAAATAAGGCAATAGTTCATGGCTTAGAAAGATTAAGAGTACATGTACCACGATGAGCCCTGCATAATGTATAGAATTGTTGAATCACTACATTTTACACCTGAAACTGATATAACACTGCTAACTATACATTGCTAACTATACTGGAATTAAAATTTAAAACAAAACAAAACAAACAAGAATAGGATAGCAATATAGACCAGCACATTGCCTGGATAATTGCTGTCCCTGCTTCTGTTTCTTGTCTCCTATAATGTGTTTCAACAAAGCTCTCAGTGATCCTTTAAAAATGAATGACATCAGATCTCATTACCTTCCGATCAAAATCTTCCAATGACTTCCTATTTCATTCAGAATTAAAAGCTAGTCTTAACAGACAGGTCCCGAAATAACCCAGGTCTGTTACTTTCTTTTTCTCTCTTCATCCTTCATTGTGGCCACATGGATGACCAAACTTTTCTTCCAATACAGCAGACATGCTTGAATGTATGTCAGAGCTTTGGGCTTGCTGTTTTCTGACTGCAGCTTCTTCCTCCAGAAATCCTGACTGCTCATTTCCTCATCACCCTCAAGTCCTCTCCCAAGTCGTTGCCTAAATATCAAATTTAAGAGAACCACTCTCCCTATCCGACCATAATAGTACTTTCTTTTCCTCTTCCTACTTTATTATCTTTTTTCTCCATATATTTAACCACCCTGACATTATACACAGATTTTTTTTTTTTTTTTACTTGTCTGCTGTGTTCAGCAACCACTGAAGGAGTGAAAGGAGTCTTGCATTCCAGGCCACAGTTTTATATCCATGAACTAGAACTGTACCTGACACATAAGAGTCCTTCATTATAAGTGGGGAATGCAGGAAGAGACAGATTCATGGAAAGCCAGTTGATGGCTTTTCCAATTAATGAAATCTTATTTTTCTTTCATTTTCTGTGAAATAATAGACAAAGGCATCTACCGATGGTGAAGGTTGTAGGAGATTGAGGGAGAAAGGAATCCACTTTTAACTTTTGTGTTAAAGGAGAAGTAGCCAATCACATTAAAATGCAAGTTTTAATTTAATCCTAGTTGCTCCAGAAGAAGAAGGAACCAAGAGGGCAGAAAACACAAGTAAAATAATTGTTTCTTTATAGAAAGAACACTAGAAAACTAAAGAATAGGCCACAGCCATTTCCAGAATTTCCCAAGATTCAGGCAGCCAGATCTTTGTAGAACATATCACAGGGTAATAATTGGTATAAAAAGAAATGCTATGCTTAAGAAACATAAGTGTTCATTAATATTTGAAGATTTAAAGATCATAAACTGAAAAATGAAATATTCAAGCAAATTGTAAAGAGAGAGGATATTGGGCAAGAACAATATAAGATCCCAGAGGACTAGTAGCAAATACCAGGGCATCGCTATAATGAGGAAGATACAGGTTGGACAAAAGGGCAAAAATTCTGTCCTCAGAGTCTCTATATTCTACAAAAATAAATAAATAAAATAAGTAAAAGTAAAAAATCAGCTCACAAAGTGTCTTAGGGAATTGTGGTGGGCAGAATTCTAAAATAGTACCCCTCTACCAAGATTTCCTTCCATCCCTAATTAGGTATATCCCTAATCCCAAAGTTTGACGGTTATCACAACCATGATTATAAGTTACCTTAAATGGGAAAAGAGAGTTTTCTGATGCGAGGAATTTTTCAGATGTAATTAAATTGACTTCGCCGGTTAACTTTCAGTTAATCAAGAAGGAGATTATCTGGGTGGGCACAGTCTAATCACAAGAAACCTCTAAGAGGAATGTCCCGCATTCTAATTTTCTCCAGCTGGTAGCAGAAGGGAAAGTCAGAGAGATTCCAAGGATGAAAAAGATTTGACCTGATGTTGCTCACTTACAGAAAGAGAGGGCTCACATATAAATGAGGAAAGTGGGTGACCTCTAGGTGTTTCCTATAATCCCCAGCTGACAGCCAGGAAGGAAAGAGGAACTACATACTGTGGCCACAAGGAAATGAATTCTAACAAAAATTTAAATGCACCCTGTAGCAAATTCTTCCCCACAGCCTCCACGTAAGAGTCCAGTCTAATCAACACCTTCATTTCAGCCTGATGGGACCATAGGCAGAAAATATTAATGTCAATTGACTTCTGACTTACAGAACTGTGAACCATCAAATGGTTGTTGTTTAAGGCACTAAGTTATGTGGTAATTTCTCACACAGCAACAGAAAATTAATGCAATAATCTTATTTAACTTGGCTTTATGTGAAGAATTTAAAAATCTGGAAAATCAGGACATTTTTCTGCACGTATATTAGGCTGCTCACTTTCGCAGAAACATGATCACAGCAATTGTCGCAATTCTACTCTGGACACCTCATTTATTTAAACATGTAAATATTTGAGTTTTACTTTTTTCTCTAAACCATACTGACCAGGGATTTCTTTAGGAATGGAGAAAAACATGCATTGTAGTAATCCATTGCATATCCTTTTTGAGGTGTATACGTGAATGCTTATTAATAAATATTTAACATGGTCCACAAAACTCTATTTCCAGACTGTGATCCAAAGGTTTTAATCATAAACTTTAGTAATCTTCAAAAGTCTCAAGTTTTGTCATACCCTAACTTAGTGACCTTTATTTCACTACAAATGAAAAAGGGTTTTCCTTTGCATAGCGTCTGCAAAACCAGCTACACAATACTTCTTACACAGCATTTTCCATATTAAGTTTTAAAATAAGAATTCCCACTAATAATCTATATGATGAAAGGCTTACGCTTTATAACAATTCGATTTGAATACTTAAAGATCAATATTCTGGATCAATGTTTTATTATGTATATATTTATAGGGAAGTATAAAAGATTAACTTTAAATCAATGAATCTCACTCCACAAATTTACAGGGAAAGTAAGAGTTCACGTGCAAGAGAACAACACTGTCTGCAAATCCGAAATTAAATGGTATACCTTAGTAGTAATGAGATTCTGGTAAGTAGAGAAATGTCAAAGTTGTTCAGGTTGCATGATAAGAAGGGTGCCAGGAACATTTAAAATGTGGGGAGGGGTGCTTTAACCTACATAAAATGTTCAATGCTGAGCTATTCATCTTGGTAAGGAGAAAAATATCTATGAATTTTAAACAGGCTTGACCATACCATCTTCAGGGCAAAATGCTTGTCAATGTGTGATCTGAAAATAGTACAATCAAGCACATTGAAAATTCAGCAGTTTTTCTCATAGGAATGGATGTCTTCCTGACAAGTGAACGCTGGGTTTTATTTTGGCCTGGGGATTTGTTTTGATAGAAAACTTTATTTACTCCAAACACATCTTATAAACTATGAAAATGAACCAGAACTTCAAACAAGGTTAATTTCTATGCAAAATACACCAACCGCCTGATTATTTTTTATGATTTCTCTCTTTGAACAAAAACATGATCATTCGTCAATCAAATTAGTTTGAGATTCCTATGTGACTAATTCCTTAGTTATCACAGCGCTTATATCAACATATGATACCATGCCAGAGCAGCAAAAACTATTGAGTGCCACTCAAAAACTATTGAGTATTTACTGATAAGGATATGTGTCTTTTTTTTCTTTTTCTTTTTATTATATAACAACCACATCTTCAATAAACAAAGTTTGAATATTTTATGAAATCAAAGAAAATCTAAATAGTTTTAGTGTTTACGTATTAAACTAATGGTGAGGGCATGTATTGAGAGTTTCACCTCAGTTTTAGGAACGATTAACTGTAAAATGGTATTAAAATGCTCGCTGTTTATATATTGAAATAATAGTACCAAAACAGCATAACTTGGTTACACTATATTCAAGTGATGAAAAGTATCAGCATGTGACTCATGGACTAAATATTCTATAGAGTAAAAATAAACACAAATAACAACTAAAAGAAGGGAAGAAAAACAAAATAGAACAAAAATGATTGTTTTAAGGAAGTGTCTTCCAGGGTTGACAAATGAGCGATGTAGTTAGCACATTTTGCATCTTTATTGTGGTTCTAGATCCGACTGACTGGAGAAAACAATTTTACCTTCTCCGATGATATCATGCCATTCCTTAGTCAAAAACTCCACTAGGGACTGTCATTCAGAATCAAAGCCAAAGCCCTACAATATTCACAGGCTCCACCTCCCACATCTCTGACTTAATCTGTTGCCTCTTCCCACTTGCTCACTCTAATCCATCCATTTGAGGCTCCCTGCTCTTCCTTCAGACTCAGCGCTTTCTCTCAAGGAGTCCTTTTAATTGCACCCTCCTGGCTGGAATAGTCCTCTCAGATAGCAGCATATTCCTTCAGGGATGGGTTTAAATGCCATCTCTCAAGGAAGAAGTTTCCTTTGTATGCTTTTTAAGGGGGTAATCTTGCGTGCTACCAAACACCCCCATTTCACCCCCATTCACCATCACTCTTATCTACTCTCTTTTCCTCCTTAGCATTTATCCACATCTAGTGTGTGTGTGTGTGTGTGTGTGTGTGTGTAATTTGTATAGTTTTCTGTCTGTTTTTCAAAGATATGGCAGAATGTCACCTACTGCTTGTTAAGTAGTCACCCATTAAATATTTGTTGAGTAAATCACTAAATGAATAAATATATGTCACTCTTTTTGAAATAAGTTTGCCATTTTAAGAAGTGTAGAAATTTCACTATTAAAAAACAAATTTAGAGCAAGACATAATATATGAACATGGTGGTCTTGAATATTAAGGATGTAAATCAGACTCTATATCAGGATGTGTTAAACTCAAATACACATGTAAACTTCCCTTTATGCTCAGATTGTTAGGAGGGGCAATTGGCTTAGCCTATCAAAAGTCAAAATATATGCTTCCTCCTACTTGCCCAAGAAAATACTTCATATCAAAAGGAAGGAGCAACCAGTAACTTGAAGTTCTTGATAGGTAGCCTTCCAATTGGTATAATATGTCTTGTAGAGTCTTGCAGAAATTCTGTCCCAAGTCTCCCTGTCTTTCCTCTTTCCAATCAGCTTCATCCAGTGCCTCAGTTTAATTACTCTAAACTCATGTGTTTCCCAGGATATGTTGTTTTCCTGCTTGACCTCCGAAGTCTGGATATTAGCAAATCTGTTTTGGATTCTCACATTATTCATTCGGGGCAAATCAAAGACAAACAACTTTTTCTCTTGATAATGTTAATTGCTTCCCAGCTGAATTACTTCTCCACTGTGGTAAGTTTTCAGTGGGTTGAATTAGCTCTTATCTCTTTGAATTATCATTGGCAATAAGAATGCTAGACTTCTTGATACCTGTCCATGAAATATTTCCATAGCAATGAAGGCTCAAAATCTCTCTCTTGTCACAGTGAACATGAGAATTGGGTTTCAAATTTTACCCATAGACCCACTAACTCTGTGGAATCTTTTTGATATCTGACAGGATGTGGCTATCATAATGACTAAAGTGTTTAGCTATCAAATGTATTAGCTAGATTTTGACTCTTGGTTTCTATTGGACAAAATGATATATACTTTATTAGAAAACAAATACTTGTAACCAGTTGTCTCAGTCGGCATTGTTCTGTATCCTGAATGTTTCAGATGGAAGCAGCACACATTTCTGCCATTCTTCTGCATCTATACCCAATGCCAAATATGTATTCTTTTCTTGTGACTGCTCTAACAAATTACCACCAAATGGATGGATTCAAAACAGTAGAAGCATGTTCCATCACAGTTCTGGAGTCCAGAAGTTAGGAATCAGGATCAATGGGCCAAAATCAAGGTGTTGGCAGGACCACACTTGATCTGGAGGCTCAAGGGGAGAATATATTCTTCTTTCTGCCAACTTCTACTGGCATTCCTTGGCTCCCAGCTGCATCAGTCCAGTCTCTGCCTCCATCTTCACATCACCTTCTCTTCTTAGTGTGTGTGTATCTCTCTACCTATACTCCAGAATACCATATTCTTCTACATTAGACTTAATGAATTGAGCATATTATAGAGAAGGATTTTTCTCTGCTTACAGAGTAGCATAAACTTACACAACCCTTGTTTCTGTACTTTCCCTTCTATTACTATCCCTAAAACAGTCTCTGGAATGGAAAACATTTATTATCTCCACAGGACAGCCAGTTTTGAATTTCTGGAATCCAAAATTGCTTGGGTGCAGTCTCAACAATTGACATTAGGCTGTTGTCCGTATTCTTCACTTTGAAAGACATGACCCATTATCTGCAACCCCTTCTTTTACTAAATATGGTGTTATGAGAGCTATGACTGTGGGGTCTAACGGTAGTATCTCTTTTGCTTAACCGAGATCTATATTTTATATACAAAATGTGGTCCAATGACATAGTAACTCCATGCTGTTTTAGTTTCCATCTAACAGTTTATGGAATTATTACCTCCCTCTATCAAAGGGTTTGCCGTACTTTTAAAGATTTATTTATACTAGCTTACTATATTTCCAAACTTGTGACCTTGAGATTTTTAGGTAAATAATAGAATGAGATAGAGTTAGGTTAGTAAACGCCATGACTCTTTTTCTAAAGTAATCTTCCAGGTGTATTACTTTATGAGGGTCTTGTAAGCATAAAGGACTTTAAAGATATTGACGATATTCAATTTCCTCAGCTGAGTGATGAGTAAATAAGTATTTATTTGTGTTCTCTCCCTACACATATGCTCTGTATGCCTTATTTTATATGTACAATACCTTTCACAATTTAATAAAATGAAGTTAATGCACACTTTAAAAAGGTGCGTTAACTAGGCCTACAGCCATGGGGAAAAGCACAACAATCCTGATAAGCCCAGCGCCATCACCTTTATTAGACATTCCTGAGGATGCAGTACTCTGTAGGGATTCTCAACACTGTCAGCTCTGACAGCTTAGACACTTTTTAGCAGTAGTTCCTGTCAGATTTTTCTCCATGGCTTTTTCATCTTTTCCTATGCTGATTCTTTGTTTAAACTGTTTCTTTTATAGCCGCTTCTCTTATTTCTTAAAAAAAAGCCTCATGAAAATCAAGCTGGAAGAAAAGAGTAAACAGTCATTATTAGGGATGTGTGAAAAACTTGTGTGTACGTCTGAGGTAGGGGAGAGGAAACGTTTTCCTGGGCCGTTTTCCTCATATAATAATGTCTTGGTAATATGGATTTCTATTTATTTTAGCATTCAGATAATTATAGGTTGAAAAATCGTTGCTAATCTCTAAACGTTCATGTTGGCTCTATGAATTTTTATGTGTTAATCTTTCGAAGCAAAGATATTGAAATGTTTGGAAATAATATAAAATTATGAAATGTTGAATTTAGTTTTAAAACTATCAAAGATTTAAAAAGGTATGTACTATATGTTGGCTAATGGAACATAATAAAAAAGGTATCTCTCTTTTTCATGGTATATTGTATTATTTATTCAGAATTTTATTCTTGATAATATTTTGAGGTTAAAAAATGCACAGAGTAAATATTGTTGAAGAAATAATGCCAGTATTTGCAAAGAAGGGTGAATTCTTTTGAGAAGGATGTAACAATAGCAGAAAGGAAGCTAGAGAAAATTGTATCGAAAAGGTTCCTTTCTAAGGGATAAGAAGAATACAGTATGACATGGCATGCTGAATAAGTTGAAAAAATAATCTTAAATTAAAGCCAGTAAGTCTTGACTTTAGCTTCTCTTTTGCTTTTTGCTTTTTTACCCTTACTCATTGTAGGCTTTTATTTGTCATTTTAGGTACCCTAAAATAATTGTTATATAAATAAAATATGTTTGTCTGCAGCTGTATCAGATTGAATTTTAGCATGAGTATGAAAATAAATCTAATTAAAGATTACATTTGCGTGATCAATTATATAATTTAAGAACTAGGGGATCTGGCCTAGCCTTTTGGGTTATATCCTACTTCTTACTTGTCGACTTCCTAGAGGTGGGGAACTGAACTATATGGGATTCATCTATATCTCAGTTTCTTCATCTGTGAGACAATAACAGCAATGATATTCTCTAACTGAAACAGTTATTGTCAGGAGTCAGTGAAGTAGTATATTTTCTTTATTAACTTTATAGAAGTTCTTCATGAATAACATAATTCTTTGGATAAGAATTAGAATTTACGTAGATTAAATGGTAATTCCCTAAAGTGATCATTATTTTTAATAAACTAAGTGATATTAGTTTTTATTAGTGCAACACAATATAATCAGTAATTTTTATTAGTGTAACACATGCATTCTCAAGGTTAATATCACCCACAAGGAGGTAAAAATTGGTTCTTGAGGTGCAAAATATCTTACTCTCTTTATGTAGAAAGCACATATATATATATAATACCTAAGAAGATACATGGCATATCTATGGTATTAAAATTATATGTTAATAAAAATGCCCTATAAGGTACCCAGAGGGTAGAATGATAATGAAAAAAATTTAAGACCAATGCTGTAACACAAGGCAAAGTAAAGAAATAGTAAATTTCTAGAAATGGATTTTAAAAAGGCAAAACTTCTGTTTTTATTATTTATTCAACACAAACAATACACTAGCAAATAAAATGCAAGTGTTGTTGGTAGACAGTTCTCCATGGGTCTTTACAGTTTCCCATGACTTGTGAGCAAAAGTGGACTATTTTTTTCCCATCTTTTCAATAACGTATATGTAGTGAACAGCGCTGGGATAGAGAGAGTCACCACTGGAAGCAGCGGGCCAACATACTGGCTTTGAGTTCCTCTCCTGTCCTGAAGCCCACTGCATGCGCAAGTGTCACCTGGTCATCTTGGTTCACTCTGTGCATATTGGGTATGCACTCTGTTCATACCCAGTGTTCAAGTGCACAGTGCACGGTATTCAAGAAATTGGTACCATTTAAGAAATTGCTGATTCTGTACCTCCTGCCATTGTTGTGAGTAATAAAACTTTTTTTTTTCTTTGATCCCAGTGTCTCATGTCTTCTGCCAGCATCCATGAACCTGAGGCTGAGAAATTCATTAGCTTACATGTAGAATAAAATCTCAGACCTGTTAGTTTTTAACAAATATAAGTTTCTAATTCTAGAAATTTGTTTTTGAATTGCCTATAGTATGAAAAATTAAGTAGGTTCTTTTTCTTACAAACAAACAATTTATTTGGTCAAAATAAATTTCAGCATGATATTCTTTTCCATATTTTAGGTATCAGGGGAATTGATAGTCTGATCATTGCCTATTTATACCACAGACCAATATATTCAATATTTTAATTTCTTCACTTAAAATAATTTTTGAACAATCTATAGATTCTATAAGAGTTATCTTTACCTTTAACATTGCTTAAAGCTATTGTAAACCATTACTATTTATTGTTTCATAACACATTATCCAGATAATGTCATGCTTTTAAATATTAAAAATGAATATACTGATTGTTTTTCCAACTTATTATCCATTTTAATCACACAAATGATTATTCCAGTAAGCCGAAATAAAGATTTGAGTAGTCTAATAATAATTGCTCTTATATATGTTTCAAATTTTTCACAAAGAATAGAAATAGTTTTCCATTCCCTCCACCCCTGGTAGAATTAGGCTTACTGTCCTATTAGCTTACTGTCCCATCAACTTTCTCTAGCTGCCTAACTGATAATCACTAAACTTAGATTTCTTATGTCAAGAAAAATTTTGGTTTATTGCTATAGGTTTTTTTGCTGCAATGCTCCTGCTTGTCTACACTTATGTCAAATTCTGTAATAGTTACTCCCATGACAGGGTTCATAGGGGCTTTTCTATTAAGTTGAATTCAGAAGTCAAGTTTCCCCTAAGGATTACTGAATGCCAAGCTGACAAAATACCAGAGAGATTTTCATAGTTTTCTTTTTTTTCATAGTCTTCTTTCACTGTTTCTGTTTGCCTTTTTTTTTAACTCAGCAGAAAAAAATGTGATTTGAAATTGATATACAACTTATAACTGCCTAAGTTTATTTTAAACTAATGATACTATTAGATTAAGTAGATGAAATGTAAATAGAAAATGTATAGTGCAGATAATGATGAGAGAATATCACATTTGCTTTGATTTCCTTTCTTATTTTAAATTCTGTTCTTCTGATGTAAAACGTCACATTAAATTACTTCTTTTCAAATAAGCATAAAATTACTAACTGAAATTTAAGCATTGCACTTATTGAAATCTGTCTGTAAAATATTCTTTTTTTTTTTTTTGTCTGTAAAATATTCTGAGAACGTGACTTTTCAATAAGACCTGTATTTAACTCATCTCATACATGGATTCCTCATTTTCCTTATTTATATGTGTATGTAAGTATGTACATATGTTTGTATGTATGCATGTATGTATGTAATTGCAAGGGGGGGGAGAGAGAGAGCTCGGGGGTGGGGAGGGACAGAGGGAGAGGGACAGAGAGAATCTTAAGCAGGCTCCACACTCAGCATGAGGCTGAAGGGGGGGCTTGATCTCACAGCCCTGAGATCATAACCCGAGCCAAAATCAAGAGTTGAACACTTGGGGTGCCTGGGTGGCTCAGTGGGTTAAGCCTCTGCCTTCGACTCAGGTCATGATCTTGGGGTCCTGGGATAGAGCCCCGCATTGCGCTCTCTGCTCAGTGGGGAGCCTGCTTCCCCCTCTCTCTCTGCCTGCCTCTCTGACTACTTGTGATATCTTTCTCTCTGTCAAATAAATAAAATAATCTAAAAAAAAAAAAAAAAAAGAGTTGAACACTTAACTGACATCCACTCAGGTACCCCTGGATTCCTAATTATCTTGAAAAATTGTTGTCCATCCTTCAATTATGGTCAGGACTGTACTTTTTCACTTCAATTTCTTTTTTTTTTTCCAAGTACACATAAGATTTTTTTAAAGTTTTTATTTAAAGTCCAGTTAACATACAGTGTAATATTAGTTTCAGGTGTACAATAGACTGATTCAGCACTTCCATACAATGCCTGATGCTCGTCACAGCAAGTATACTCCTTAATCCTCATCACCTATTTTACCGATTGCTCCCCCCCCAACATCCCCTCTGGTAACCATTAGTTTGTTCTCTCTAGTTAAAAGTCTGTTTATTAAAAAAAAAAAAAAAGTCTGTTTCTTGGTTTGCTTACCTCTCTCTTTTTTTCCCTATGATTGTTTGTTTTGTTTCTTAAGTTCCAATATTAGTGAAGTCATATAGTATTTACCTTTCTCTGATTTATTTCACTTAACACAATATTCTCTATTATGATTCCCTATTCACGTCTTTGCAAATGGCAAGATTTCATTCTTTTTTATGGGTAAGTAATATTCCATTGTACACATGTATATCATGTCTTCTTTATCTACTCATCATTTGATGGACACTTAGATTGTTTCCATAATTTGGCTATTCTAGGTAATGCTGCTGTAAACATCAGGGTGCGTATATCTCTCTGAATTAGTATTTTTGTATTATTTGGGTAAATACCTTGTAGTGCAATTGTTAGATCATAGGGTAGTTCTATTTTTAACTTTTTGAGGACACGACATACAGTTTTCCAGAGTGGCACCAGTTTGCATTCCCACCAATGGTGCAAGAGGGTTCCCATTCCTGCACATCCTTGCCAGCACCTATTGTTTCTTATGTTATTGATTTTAGCCATTCTGACAGCTATGAGGTAATGTCTCATTGTAGTTTTGATTTGTATTTCCCCAATGATAAGTGATGTTGAGCATCTTTTCATGTGTCTCTTGGCCATCTGTATATCTTCTACAGAAAAATGTTTAATCATGTCTTCTGTCCATTTTTTAACTATTTCTTTTTTGGGTGTTGAGTTTTATAAGTTCTTTAGTATTTTGGATACTAACCCTTTATCAGATATGTCATTTGCAAATATCTTCTCCCATTCCCTAGGTTACCTTTTGGTTTTGTTGATTGTTTCCTTTAGTGTGCAAAAGATTTTATTTCAATGAAGTCCCAATAGTTTATTTTTGCTTTTGTTTCCTATGCCTCAAGAGACTTCTTTAGAAAGAACTTTCTACTGCAAGTGTTAAAGACTTTTTACTGCCTGTATTCTCCTCTAGGATTTTGATGGTTTCCTGTCTGACATTAGGTCTTTTATCCATTTTGAATTTATTTTTGAGTATGGTGTAAGAAAGTAGTCCAGTTTCATTCTTCTTCATGTTGCTGTCCAGTTTTCCCAACACCATTTTATTAAAGAAACTGTCTTTTTCCCATTGGATATTCTATCCTGCTTTGTCAAAGATTAGTTAACCATAGGGGTGCCTGCCTTCAGCTCAGGTCATGATCCCAGGACCCTGGGATCAAGCCCTACATCAGGCTCCCTGCTCAATGGAGAGACTGCTTCTCCCTCTCCCTCTGCTTGCCCTCCCCCTGCTTGTGCTCTTTCTCCCTCTATCTCTTTCTCTCTGTCAAGTAAGTGAATAAAATGATTAAAAAAAAAAAAAAAAAGATTAGTTGACCATATAGTTGTGGGTCCATTTCTGGGTTTTCTATTCTGTTCCACTGATCTATGTGTCCATTTTTGTGCCAGTACCATACTGTTTGATCACTAGAGCTTTGTGATATAACTTGAAGTCCGTAATTATGCTTTCAGCTTTGCCTTTCTTTTTCAAGAATCCTTTGATTATTCGGGGTCTTTTGCAGTTCCATACAAATTTTAGGATTGTTTGCTTTAGCTCTGTGAATAATGCTGTTGTTATTTTAATGGGGATTGCATTAAATGTGTAAATTGTTTTGGGTAGTACAGACATTTTAACAATATAAGCATAACATAAGCATTGAATGCCTTTCCATTTCTTTGTGTTCTCTTTAATTTCTTTTACCAGTGTTTTATAGTTTTCAAAGTATAGGTCTTTCGCCTCTTTAATTAGGTTTATTTCTAGGTATCATATTATCGTGGGTGCAATTGTATATGCGATTGATTCCTTGATTTCTCTTTGTGTTGTTTTATCATTGATGTATAGAAATGCAACAGATTTTTGTACATTGATTTTGTATCCTACAACTTTACCAAATTCATGTATCAGTTCCAGCAATTTCCTGATGCAGTCTTTTGTGTTTTCTATGGGTAGTATCATGTCATCTGCAAAGAATGAAAGTTGTACTTCTTCCTTGAATATTTGGATGCCTTTTATTTATTTTTATTTGACTGCTGTGGTTGGGACTTCCAGTACTATGTTAAATAATAATGGTGAGAGTGGACATCCCTGTCTTGCTCCTGACAGTAGAGAAAAAGTTCTCAATTTTTCCCCATTGAGGATGATATTAGCTGTGAGTATATGGCTACTTAATTTTGTACAAACAGGGAATCCACATATGTGGCCTCCATTATGGCCTTTATTATATGTTGAGGTATGTTCCCTGAAAACCTACTTTGTTGACAGTTTATCATGAATGGATGCTGTATTTTGTCAAATCCTTTTTCTATATCTATTAAAATGATCATATCATTCTTACCCTCTTTTTTATTAATGTGGTGTATCATGCTGATGGATTTGCAAATATTAAGCCACCATGGCAACCCATGATCATGGTAAATGATTTTTTTTAATGTATTGTTGGTATTTTATTGAGAATTTTATTGAGAATAAAATTTTATTTTATTGAGAATTTTTGCATCCATATTTATCAGGGACACTTCAATTTCTTACTACAATCTCAACTTGTGTTTCCATTTGCCTTCTTTACCATGTCTCCAAAACCAAATGGTGTTTTATGTTCCTTCCAAACTCTTTCTGTTACACGTTTCTCTTTCAGTTTCTGCTTGGGGGTATGGGGTGGGGTAGGTGGATTATTTTATACCATAACACTTACTTATCTACAACCAATAGATGCACATGAAGTATTAAAAAATTGCTTTAAGCAAAAGCTAGTACTGTGCTTATTTATGGGAAATTCTTAAGGAAATTACCACAGGAAATATTGTCAAGCAGATACTGGGGAAAGATTGCTTATAGAGAGTGGTGCATAATCCCTCCCCCCTTATTCCTCTCAGAAGAAAAAAATAATTAGGGAAAAGAAGCGTGATTCAGAGAAGGAAGTGAGACCTTTATTCTGTAGGGGCAAAAGACAGGCAGCTCCAAGATGGACCAAATTGAACTAAAGATAATTTTGTTTTTAAAACCACCAAAACCCAACAGATTCAGGAAAAGTCCTTTACCTCTCCCTCAAATCTTTGCCTGTACCAGAAAGAGAGCTGTTATCATAGATTCCTCCTCAACTAAGAAATTTATCTGATAATAAGACAAGTCTTGTTTTCCAAACATCTCCTCTCACCTTCCTGCTGGTCTTCCTCCTTCTGTATCCTTGCACTATGTCCCTCTCCTTAGCCCATATAAGTATCATGTCACGTCTTTGTTCTTGGAACTTCACATCTGTGTGGATTCTCTGTATGTACAAAACTAAATATGATCTTCTCCTGTTAATTTTCTCTTGTCAGTTTGATTCTTAGTCTAGCTAGAAGCACTTTGAAGAGCAGAGGAAATTCTTCCTCCTCGACAATTTGCTATGATTAAGTAGTAGGAGGAACCAAGACATATTTTTGTGTCTTTCCACACTGAAAGCCTGGGCTCACTGAGAAAAATAATAGAGAGCATTGCAGCTTGTACTGAATATTACAGTGACTGACTGAGGAATTTTGCAGAGATTAGAGTGGGTGACAGGATGAGGGATTTTCGCTGAAAATTGACCACAAATGTTTTAGAGAATAAGAAAAGCAGACAGATTTTTTAGATTTAAGGTTAGTGATTTTAAGCTTTTTTTTTTTTTTTTTTTGGCTTATATTAACAGTAAGAAAACGATTTAACACCACAACCTAGAATACAGACACATAATTATAAAAATAGCAAAGGAAACAGTGCTTAGATTAACCGTGTGTTGTATTCTTATATTTTCTTTTCTATTCACTTCAAATCTGTATAGTGACCAACTTAATTGATTTCACATCCTGAAATCATGGGGTAGAAGCTAAGGGCAGGACACACTAAGATGGATCAACTTGGTATAAAAATTTTTTGAGTTGGAAGCAATCAAAACCTAGCAGATTGAGGAAAATCTCTTTAACTCCCCCTCAACTGCCTAAATTTACATTGGAAAAGAGAGACTGTACCAGGAATAGCTATTAACATAGATTTCTTTTTCCTAAAAACTTATCTACATAACAGGGAAAGCTCTATTTTCCAAACATCTTTCACTTTCCTGCTAATGGCCTTCCTCCTCTTTGTATCCTAAGACCCTTACCCCTCTCCTTAGTTCTGATGTCCTGTAAGCCTCATGTTGCCTGTCTTTGGAATTCCATGTTTGTGTGGATTCCCCATGACTATTAAACTAAATTTTATTTTCTCCTATTAATCTTTCTCATGTAAATTTAATTCTTAGTCTAGCTAGAAGAATTTTGGACAAGGAAAAATGCCTTCCTCCTCAACAACTGCAACTCATAATTTGAAAAATGATGCTTTAATGGAGATTGGGGTAAGGGGAGTGGAGATAAGATGCCAGAAGCAAACGATGCTTTTGCTAATCAATGTGTACCCAGTAATTATAACGCCGATCTATGGGACAGAAACTGAGAGCGGTAAGTTCACTAAATTGTATATTTCTATCAGAGAAAATAGGACATATTAATTTTTGTGGCAAAGCTAGAATCATTTTTGTATCATGTATTGGTGAGGGGAGTTATGGAAAAAGTTAATTAAGTTCCAGTAAGAGCACTGGGACAAGCCAGACCTGTGTTAATGTTGGGTGTAGTGAGGTCAGACAGATTGCCACCTGTCTTCAAGAAAATTAAATTTTGGTGTCTTTCTTTAACATGTTTCTCTATTACTCAAGCTCTCTGATATGTGCCAAGTACAAGAGTTTAAGAGGTAGAAGTTTTAGTTGGCTGTGTCATCAGCTATACCCCAAGACCTGACCTTTACTGCTCACACTCTTATGCCCGCTCACCTTTGTCCCACATTTTTTCTTAAGCTCTTCTTTCCAGCCTATCTCCTGATTCAGGCAAAAGACCCTACGGGCATAGTATCTCACGATAGAAACCAAACCAAACTATCCTTTCAGAAATAACAACTGCCCTGACAAAGAATTCCAGCTGACTCAGACAGCCCAGACCAGTCTGAGCTAAACTCCCCACTCACACCTGTGCAGATGGACTATGGAGTGACCCACAGAGTGACCACTGGTTACCCTTACTTCACTATAATACTAAAATCTCCACCCCAGGAGAAGCACAGGCCTAATTTACAAACATACAACGTATGTACAGACATGTTTTCTTAAGATGCATGTACAACCTTATGCTATCTCAACATACAATACCAAGGTTCCCCTAGCTATCTAAATATTCATTCTAACTCTAAAAACAAACAAACCAAAGAAACAAAACAAAACAAAAACAAAACCTCATTTACACTCGCTTGGGGAGTCACGGTTTTCGAATTATTCCCCATAATTTTTGTTGAAAATGAAGTTGACTTTGTGTGAACAATTCCATATAGTATAATTTCTGTCTGTGACTCACCAAGCAGTGAACTCATGTTAGTTCAGTTACAGTTTCACCTGATAGGTGACAGTTTTAATTCCTATCACTGGATGTGACCACATTTAGTGAAGTGAAGGGACAAAGAATTCCTGGAGCGAAACTAATCCAAGAGCGAGCGCTAAACTCAGACAGGCAGATAGTCTGTTGTGAGAAGCAAATGCTGGCACCAGAACCTAATCTCCTATCATGTTTTCCAAAGCTACCATCTAATCCCTGGCCTTAGTTCTGTCTTCAAAAAGAACGAGGTGCCAGCTGGGCTACCCCTCACAAAACCAGAATAGCTTCCTTCCATGGAGTCCTGGAACTTACTGAACTGGCTTGAGATTCTGTATTATTGGCTACACAGCTGTTTTACGTATGGCTATGAAATTCAACCATTTCTTCAAAAGCAAAATTTTGGTAAATAAATCTCAAAGGACTGCACCAGTGTCCTGCATTGCTACTACTGAAATTCTCTGCTCTGCAAAAATGTATTTTGTAAAACTGGAGGAGAAGAAGGGATCTTAGTGACAACTTCCTGTGATCAGGTAGGCTATTCTGTATTTGTCTCTAACGATGATTTATCTGACAGGTTTGTGGCTATGCCCTCCATATGTCTTGTTTTATATCTGGGTTTAGTTGGAGAATTGTTAATTAACCTGTGATGGAACTATGTGTCATACAATCTTCAGTTTATGAAATTTTAACCACCAATACGTTTTTAATGTATACGTACTTATACTCTTGGCTTTGCTCCAAAATCCTAAGGATTCCTTCCTGAGATTTTTCTGTTATAAATAGACAAATCTCCATATATAAAACATCCCTTATTCTGTGCAGCAACTTTGAACTTGCTGGATTACATGATTATGTAGCAAAGTAGAAGTGAAAGAATGGAATGGCTCCAGAAAGAGGATTTAGTAGTGATGCAGGTAGGCTGGGCCTGAGAACACAGAGGGGTGCTAGCAGGACTAGCCAAGGGGGTCCTTGGCTATATGCAAGATAGAAATCAAAACATGAGCCAGCAGGAAGTAAGAGCAGAGTTTATTGAGGGTATAAAGAGAGTGCAGGTACAGACTGAGTGCCTGGGAGTCTCAGAGAGTCTCATCTTTGATTAGGGTCGGGGTTTTTATTGAGGATTGTGGTCTGGTTTATGTATTCTCTCAAGCACCCATAAACCAGTTAGAACAAGGACAAAGATCCAGGTGTCCTTCATAAGTCACTTATTCCTTGGAACAGGGGGACTTGGCATCAAGATGTCTAGTGCCAGTGGCCTGGAATATACATATGATGGCTTTGTCTGGGCGTTCTTGCCCCGTCCTTGCTTAGATGTTATCTATTGTGCTGGAAGAGTCGAAAGAAACCGTTAACTCCTTGACTTTTACAGGGAGGACATACCACAAGGCATGTGTAAGGTGGGGTTGCAGGTTCTAGCAAGAATATAAGTAGGAAAAGGAGCAAAAAAAAAAAAAAGGGGAGGTTGTTTTGTTTTATCAAAAAGCAGATTTTTATGGAGTCCTTCAGTTTCCCTATCTCCATAGCAAGAAGTACAGACTTGCAATACACCTCTCAGAAATCTTGCCCAGGTCGATATTCAAAAACAAAACAAAACAAACATTTTGATATCCAAACAAAACAAAAACAAGCATTGGACGCCCATATGCTACTTCACAGATATTTAGGAAATATCCTTTCTTTTTTATTAATGTGTAAAATAATGTCTGTATTTTTATTTTCTTATTCATAAACAAACGATATTCTAAAACCTCTTACACTTTAAATTATATTAAAATACATTTTAATATATCAAAATCAATTTGCTTGTTATATATTTTTAAATAATGTCATAAATTTCTTATAACCAAGTTTAAATAATCATGTTTTATTTTTATTTAATTTTTATATCCCATATAAAATAATTTCCTTCAATATTTTAGCTCATATCAATGAAAAATCTACATATTTTTAACAATTTTTTAAAAAAGAATTTCCTCAAGATTGAGATACAATTAGAAATAAAAACGCTGTACCTTCATTCATAAAGAATTTTATTTGAACTCTTTGCTGATTTGCAAGCTCCTCAGGAGCTTCTCAGATATAATCTGAGAAGGGCCAAAAAAAGAGGCAGGCTACTCCAGGTTGGTAGGTGGCAGTTTTTGTTTTTGTTTTTGTTTTTAAGATTGTATTTATATTTCAGAGAGAGAAAGAGCACGAGCAAGGTGAGGAGCAGAGGGAGAAGCAGACTCCCTGTCCAGCAGGGAGCCCAACATGGGGCTTGATCCAGGGAGTCCAGGATCATGACCTGAGATGAAGGCAGACGCTTAACCCAGGCACCCCAGTAGGTGGCAGTTATAATAAGCAAAGGGAACTTAACATATGAAGCCTGTCTTGGGTGGTGACAAAACAAGTGGATCCCAACATTCATCTGCCAAATAAAAGTCTATATAGAAGCCTTAACTAGGTTCAGTCACATGTACCATGCAGGTGACCCGGTTCCAAGGTCAGGGGAGAGGGTGAGGAGCCTCTGATTGTCCAGGGCCCTCTCATGGGCCAAATGGCTGTCACACCTTTTTTGACGATCTCCCCAACACTATGCCCCCATTACCCCCTCATACAATATCACGTGCCTCTTCTTCTTCCACAGTGGGCCCTGAGTAGTTCACTGGTTTGAAAGTGGGTCTTTTTGCAGCTATCCTCTAGCTGGGGCGTCCTCTAAGCTGGGGGTTGAATTGTTCATGGTATTCACTTGTGTCCTCATATGATTTAATGAATATGGTATGAACACACAGCATTCTATCTGGATAATGGCACAGGTGCCTCCTTTCAGCATAATAACGTCAAGGGCTATTCTATTTTAGAAGACGGGTTTTCGTATCAGAGACATTTTGGTGGTCAGTAAGGAGCAGCTTTGTTGGGTATCATTCAGGGCTTGCTGAGTGAATCTAATCAGGGCTTTTATGTGTGCTAGAACATCCTCCAGGCCAACTGAGGAAACAAAGACACCAGCCAAGTGATCATACCAGCTGAAAACAGGTACGTGCCCACCTGGACTTGGCAGCTATTAGAAACATGACCTGGGGGTGCCTGAATGGCTCAGTCGTTAAGCATCTGCCTTCGACTCAGGTCATGATCCAGGGTCCTGGGATCGAGCCCTGCATTGGGCTCCCTGCTTGGCAAGAAGCCTGCTTCTCCCTCTCCCACTCCCCCTGCTTGTGTTCTCTCTCACTGTCAAATAAATAAATAAAATCTTTAAAAAAAAAAAAAGAAAGAAAGAAACATGACCTGGTTGTATATACTGTGCATGCTGGCCAGGGAAGGCAGTACTGTCAGACATGAGGAGATGGACTGGGGGCAGGATATGACAAATGAAGATTCTCTTCTTCTCTCTTCTTTTGATGGCGCATGGTCCATGTCAGGTATGGGACATTTTTGACAGGTCCAGCCTGAAGCAGGATAAGCAGATCCCAGTGGACATTGAGTAGTTCCCCTTCATCTAGGGGTGTGAAGTAACTTGCCCATCCTGGGTGATGGCCCATTGCATATTTCAATAGATAATTTATTTCCCAGTTGTGATGGGAAAACAACATAGTATGTTGACCTATGGTGAGCATCAGGACAATGGCTGTTTCCCACAACCCCCATACTTTTACAGTATTGGTTGCTTTGGCAGTGTCCTCAGCCTGGCATATGGCCAACAGGCCCAGTGGTTGATCATGCAAATATATTAAAATCTGGGACAGTATTTTAGTCTATCCAGCCAAGGTGGTTTTATCTGTTAATAATTTAATCTGCTGTTTTAATATTCCATTTTTCTTTCTACCAATCCTGCTGGTTGTCAGTTACAGGGGAGATGGAACCTCTGTTCATTGCCCTGTTCTACTGCTCGTCTTGCATGTCTTGATTTTTGAAATGAAACCAGCAATGACAGTCTGGTTGATGAGCCTATCAATACATAGCACTCAGCTTTTCTAATCCCCAAATTGTGGCAGCATGATTTGTAGAGTAGAAAGGGAAACCTTGGGTTAGGCCAGGTACAGTGTCCATATAAACCAAGGCATATTTAGAACCCTCATTCAGAGGGAAGGGGCCAATATAATCAATATGCTAATCCTTACCACTTGGGAATTCTGGAGGTTGGCCTCAGATTCCTTTGGCAACTATCTTCAGCATTGTTTAGAATACACAGGACATGCCATTGTTATTGCATTAAGCAAGTCATTCTACTTCAAGGGCAACCCAGCATTCTTGGCAATAGGACATTCCACTCAGGCATTGTGGTGGCCATTCTTTCTATGCACTCAATTGGCTATACCTACAAAGGGGTCAGTAGCTTGTACTCGCTAAGTAGTAGCTTGTAGCTTGTAGCTTGTAGCTTGTAGCTCGCTAAGCCATCATCCTCTTTATTGCCAGGGCATGTCAGTGCCTTATGAGCTCGAGACTTGGAAAACAATGAGGACTGTCTCAGGTTCTTGCAAATGGACCCAAATGTCTCTTCATAGCACCTGACCCTTTAAAGGCTTATTCATTGTCATTCATCCCTCCACGTCCATAGTGCAGCCATACCTTTTAGAACAGCCCAACTATCAGTACAAAGGGCTAATGTCCAGGCCTCCAGTAATCACTAGCCAGACTACTCTGAGCTTAGCCTCCTGGATGCTATGGTTTGCTTCTGCTTCCATCCAGGTGGTATTAACGATGGGCTAAATAGCAACCGCAGTTCATGTGGACAGATTTCCTCTACTAGACTCATCTGTATACAGGTATCCATAGGAATTTCCCCCAGCCTCCTCTTTACAGGCCACAGAGGCCACCACAGGAAAATGGGCAGGGGTATCCGGAGAATCTGTATACTCCACAGGGCCTGGTAGCATCCTCATATCTAGACATTGGGCTGGTAGACAGGGTGATCCTCTGTTGCAAATAAGCATGGCACTTAATGGAAGTTTGAGCCATGGCAGAGGTGGGTTGATGAAACAGCCTCAACCCACACTTTGATAGGCAGGGAGATTCTTACCGTAATATGCTGTTCCTTAGTGAGAGGCTCTCCCTGGAGGAGTACTGGATACACTGCCAGGAGATATTGCTCTATGGGGGTATATCAGGTTTTTGCCCCCTTCCAAACTGAGACTCTCCTTCTGTTGTTTCTGCCATGGGATCCAACCCACACCTTCTGGAGTCACAGACACATCCAACTCAAACAGTGCCCTGCTTGGGAGATGCCCAGAACTTTCATCTGCTGTGCTAGAATTTTGGCCTTCTCAAAGACTTGTTTCTCTGATCTCCATTTTCATATGTATCTTTTTATTACCAAGTATTATAAGGAATGGAGGCACTATTCCAGATGAAGAATAAAAGTCCTCCAAAACTCCCAAATCCCTACAAAGTCTGCATCTCTTTCATGTTCTTAGGGGATGAACAACCTTTCATCTTATCCATCATAGTGTCTGGGACACATGGGCCTTCCCAACAAGATGACTCTCCAAAACTTTACAGGGGTGCTCGGGTCCTAAATTTTCTTTGGATATTTCGCTCTCCTTCCCGGATGTTTCTGCCAAGCCTGAAGCATTTCCTGCAACAGAAGCAAGTCTTCTATGTCAGCATTATATCATCAGCATAATGTGTCCCTTTTATTAGTGCTGAAAAGGAAAACAGGGACACATCTGGGGCTATCATTCATGACATATGGCAGGGCTATGCGGGTAATCCTAGGGGAGAACTTGAAGGGTCCATTGTTGTTTCTCCCATGTGAAGGCAAATTAACTTCGTGATTCAATGACAAGGAATATACTGAAAAAGACATTGCATATAACTAGGACCACAGAGAAGATATCTAAGATGGTGGCAATGTTGGGCATAACCTCATAGATGGGGGACATTACCTTGTTTAGTTCCTGGTAACCCACTATTTTCCCCTGTGAGCCATCTGACTTTTTTACTTTATCCAGGCCATTTTGGATATTGAAAGCACTATGGGAAGGGCATACATATCTACTGGGTGCGGTTCTTGGATAGTTTCTCCTATCTCCTTATGTCCCTCAGGCACACTACTGGCTAATAGTGATCACTCTTCCCAGGGGGACAGGATTACAAGTTCTCAGTTGGTATTTCCTCTCAGCACTGGTTTGATTACTCTAACATGAAGGTGAAATTTACTGAGAAAAGCTTTCAGAGTTTGACCTTATAGGATATCAATGCCTGATATGTTCTTTGGTACTGGAGAGATAAAACCTCATATTCTCCGGAGTGGGGAGGAAGAGGGAAGGGTGGAGAATGCCCAATTTGCAAGGTCAAAAGAAACTTCCTGCTTGCCCTCCATAGCCATAGATGGCACTGAGAAGGCCTACAAGCTTCTGAGGGTTACCATGTATTAGAGTACATTCATTTCCATTGTCTACCAGAGCTGTCACCTTGTTTGTTTTCAGAGGAACAGTGGATAGTGAGCTCAACATGAGGCTTCCAGTCCTCTAAGTGGCCCTCACCTGGAGATGATGTTGGCCTGCATCCTATACCTGAGATATGAGAAGCATCTACCTGAATAGGACTGTATCCCTGAGGCCTCTGTTGGAGCAAGTGGGGCCTCAGGGAGGGTAGGGGCAGATGCGGCAGGTCTGAACTGTTATTCAGGTTTTAAGGCTTTCTACTAATCAATGCAGTATTGGGTAGTGAATCTATCTCTCCTTCAGCCTGGATTCTGCAGCATTGGGGTCATACCATATTTGCTTCCAGGTTACTTTTACTGGACCCTTCATAGCCTATGGAGATCATCTTTTGGCTTTCCAAGATTACCTTTTATCTCTAGACTTCCCCACAGATCTTAACTGTTCTTGGGATTTGTCAGTTTCCTCCAGATCAGCAATGAATTTCCTAACATCATAAATATCCTGTCTCAAAACTAGGCTCAGCATGGATATCAGTGTTTTCATACCAGGTGTTAAGGGAAAACTAGAGTATCTTAGTTTTCGTTCCTGCAGTGAATGTGGCCTGATCAGAGCCTTCAAAGTCAGGAGTGTAGATGACGTATCTCATTCCCAGCTCCCTAAGAACCTGATGCATCTCCCTCATAGAATGCCAGGGTCCTATACCCTAGGGAGAGCTCCTCACTGGATAAAGTCTTCCTATAGCATAGAATGATCCAGTCTATAAAGGAGTGAGTGAGTCCTTTGAACACCTTGAGCATCATGTAGGCACTGATGAATGGCAGGGTGTGTGGTGATGTTGTTCTTTTTTTTTTTTTTTTTTTCCCTCCTATCTAGTTAGAGAAATGTATCACCTCCTGTATCCCATAGCTGTACTAACCTAGCCTGGATACTTCCCCTGGCCTTTTGTTGGAATTTAGCACCTATGTCAGTAAGCTCAATGGGAGTAAATTCTCTTAGTAGGAATATTTCCAGAACTGGGGGCTGTCCTGCTGACTGGGGTTGTTGTTGCTGTACTTTTGTCTTCCTTTGAATTAGGGGTCAGATAGTTTGGGACATTTTGTCCGTGTCACTGTCAATCTCTTATGATGTCCTCCTTTTCATACTTATCATTCTCCCAGGGATTTCAAGTCTTAGAGTCCCAGTTAGGCTGAGTCTCAAGTGCTCAGACCTTGATCTGCCATGGTTTGTACCTTCCTACCTTTGCAAATCAGCACTCTAAGGTCCCTAATTTATTATTCTGTTCTCTCACCTTGTCTACCAGTCCCAAGGCCAGGAGGTTAAAGGACACCCATTCATCCTTCTCTAATCTCAACTCATCTTTTAATTTCCTACCCCATGTATCAGCCTCCATTTGGGTACTGGTGGCCAGCAGAACTGCCCATAGTAGAGGCCAGCTCATGGTAACAATCATGAGCTGTCCTTCTCCACTGTTGTGCACTAGGTGCAAATCTTCCAACAAGCATATTAGAAGGGCTGGTATTTTTGGAGCATCCCTGTACTCACACAGTGGTCCACAAGCATCTAACATGTGGGCCACCCCTCCTCACACAGAAGTTGACGGCCAGCTCAGAATTTCCCCCACAGATGCTCCTTTCCCAAGTCTCCCACCTGGCTCACCAACTGTTGGTGTGCACACACCTCGGGTGCTTCCCAGGTGTAACCTGAAGTTGGCCCCTGTTCTCAGAGGACAGGGAGAGGCCAGAGAAAGAGGTTGGCCACTCCATGTTAGTAGGTGGCAGTTTTAATAAGCAAAAGGAACTTAGCTATGAGGTTTGTCTTGACTGGCAGCAAGGAAAGTGGATCCCAGCACCTGCCTTAATGTGTGCTTTGATACATTATCCTCTTTTTTTTTTAAGATTTTTATTTATTTATTTGACAGAGAGAGAGATCACAAGTAGGCAGAGAGGCAGGCAGAGAGAGAGGGGGAAGCAGGCTCCCCGCTGAGCAGAGAGCCCGATGTGGGGCTCGATCCCAGGACCCTGAGATCATGACCTAAGCCGAAGACAGAGGCTTTAACCCACTGAGCCACCCAGGTGCCCCTACATTATCCTTGACAGAACATCATAAAAGGAAATCACTAGAAGTTTATGGAAGGAAATACAGGATTTAAAAAAATCGGGATGGAAAAGGGAAATAATCACAGAGTTAAATAAATTTAGAAGTGAAAACTTACAATTACACTTACACTTATATTTAACAGACTCTGTTGGAGGAAAAGCCCACATATTACCACATATTATGCACTTCTGTAGTGTCGAGCATAGTGCCTTGGATAAAAAGCTATTTATTAAATTCATCGATTAAATTTTGAGTTCAATAATGCTTACTATTTTCAAAACCTCATTTTACCCATTTATTATTAAATTCCTACTTGGAGTAAGCAACTCATTTGGGATAACAATTTGTGTGCTCAGCTACTGTAGTGTTAGAAAAGCTAATCCGTAGTGAAGAGAAAAGCAGGAAAGGTAGGTAGGATGGGGAGGAAAGATAAACTAAAACCAAACGTGTTTACACCTCACAACATGAATGAAAAAGTAATTTTTTTTAATCTGTACGTTATTGCCTTAAATTTGTATTACTATTTATTTTAACATCAAGATTATTTGCATCCTTTCAATGTTTTTTCTTCTTGGAATTTATGCTCTTTTTAGAATGTTTTGACCTTATTGTTAAGAATATTTGCCTCCTACCTCCAACTACCCATTAGATACTACCAGCACATTAAATTTAGCACATTAAATTTAGCATTAAATTTAGGGGTGCCTGGGTGGCTCAGTGGGTTAAAGCCTGTCTTTGGCTTAGCCTTAGCACTTCATTTCCCTGGCATGCAGCCTATACTGAGGTATTTAAACTTCTTATTTCTTGGTTGAGTTATCAGTAAAATAAGGCTAATTGAACCTACCCTGCCTGCCTTTCATTCATTTGATGGAAATTTGAATAAACTTTTTGTGGTACTTTAAATTTGATCGTATCATAGTGGAGTGTTGAGAAACACTGAGCCACTATCTGAAGTTCTGTGGAGCAAAGATAAAATGCAATTCTACAATGACATGATTGGGAGTACATACTGGAAAGCAAAGCAGTTAATTTTGTTTATTAACAGATTCTGTTCAATTGCATCTTCTTGATGATTGATCTCAGATTTCCCATCATTTCCTTGCCCCCTCCTGTATCATAATTCATTGACCGAGTGGAATTACATCTCTCTGCCTCAGAGAATTTTGGACAGAAATTTTATTCAGTGTTAGTAATGCTTTCATTCCCTTATGCAATCTATATTTCAAAGAAAGGCAACTGACAGGTTTTTTGGTTTATTCAACAATGTCATATTTCAATGTAAAGGAATTGAAATTCCATGTCATGTATGAGCTTTCTGGTAATTTTTCACATTATTTTTATTTTAAAGTGGAAATAGTATTCTATTCAAAGACAAAATCACTACCTATTACTGTGTTGGGTATCAGTTTGTATTTACATATTTTAGTAATTCATGAATAAAGAACATCAGCGGGTTATGAAATCTGCATTTTCTTAGGTTGATTTTGTTAAACATATATAATTACATATGGCCTAATCCTGAGATATTAGCAAACTTTGTGGAAATTTTGATTAAAATAATTTTCTACCAAGTGTAAATAGAAATCTCAATGAAGAGAGAAAATAAGATGATTTCATTTTCCCCAAAGCAATTGTTTCATTATATTTATCCATTAAAAAAATACTATTTTTTTAGGGTTTTAGGTTCACAGAAAAATGGAGAAGGCACAGATATTTCTAATATACCCGGCGTCCCCACACCTGAATAACTTCTCCCATTATCAGCCTCAATCACCAGAGTGGTACATTTGTCACAACTGATGAACTTACACTGACACATCATTATCAACGAAGTCAACAGTTTACCTAAGAGTTCAGTCTTGGAGATGTATATTATTTACCCATTTTTGAAGTCATAATACTTTGAAAATTCTATGAAGTTTTTGCTGCTATATTTTATATATTTCATAGTTCTAATTCTGACTTTTATAATTTGAGGATGAAGAAGTAGGCGATGCTCTCACAACAGTCCTCAATGATAGGGGTGCCTGGGGCTGAGTCATTGAGGGTCTGCCTTTGGCTCTTGGGATCAAGCCCTGCATCGGGCTCCCTGCTCGGCGAGAAGACTGCTTCTCCCTCTCCCATTCCCCCTGCTTGTGTTCCCTCTCTCACTCTCTCTCTCTGTCAAATAAATAAAATCTTTAAAAAATAATAATAATGATAATTCTGTGTTAGTGTCTATGACACAGATATATTGAAAATAATTTTCTCTCTTTGTAGAATTTTTACCTGAATTAGGTTCAGTTTCCAACCTGAAGCCTCCCATAGAGACTATATACATTTGTAAGCCCTGAAACTGAATATGAATTCTTAAAAGCAAAGAATAAGAAGGCATACGCCACTGGCTCATCTCTCACTATTCCTTTTTAAAAATGATTTATTTATTTATTATTTGAGAGATAGAGAGGGTGGGAGGGAGAGGCAGAGGAAGAGGGAAAGAGAATCTCAAGCAGAATCCCTGTGGAGCCTGGACTGGATGTGGGGCTTGATCTCAAGACCCTGAGATCATGACCTGAGCTGAAATCAAGAGCCAGGTGTTTAACCATCTGAGCCACCCAGGCACCGCCTCTCACTATTTCCTATTGTAAAAGTCATTTACATCATAATTCATTCTGTTTATTACACTTAATGTTTCAAACTATAACCTTAGGGAGTACTATTGCTTTAGATGTAAATGAGACTCTTTCTTAAAAATGTGTATTTAATATATTTTAATATGTTTGATATTTTTAAGTTAGTTCATCAATTATGGGTAGTAATGAAAGAAAAGTTGAAATTAGTAAAATTCCTTAGCAAAGTAGGCAAGTGAATGCTTATGATTTGAGTAGTAGGAGTTCGGGTAAGAGTGATATCCATGTATTACTAAGTAAAGATCAGAATTACCTATAAAGTTATAGTATATCACCACATATGAACATGTATTATTTCATTTTATAATACATGCCTGGTACGCAGCAGGTTCTCAAATATTATCAACAAAATGTATAAATAGCTGAATATAATCATGCAGAGTAGTTGGCAGAGGGCGTGTTTAGAGTTGACCTACATTTCTGCCTTTTTCAAAGAATCTCATTTCTATAAAGGGCAGAATCTGACCAAAGAATACATTAATTCATTATGACATACTGACTTTAAAATATATTATCGATGACTTCACTTCTAAGCATTTTTAATTTGGTTATGTGTTCTTTTTTTAAATAGGAAAGAATTTATTACTCAAATAAAAGTGACATGGTGTGTAGGACCTATGAAATAGCATAGAGCCCCATGTTCATGATGGCATAGCCGATTTGAAGATGTGCTTTTATATGTATTTTATATACATGTGTATATATATATATGTATATGTATTTTATATGTATGTGTATTGAGTTATACTCTCTGTTGATGAAGAAATTTATCTTTCTACATATCTCTGATTAGAGGAAAATGAAGAAATTTCTGGGAAATATACTTAGCAGAGGGATTTTATTTCCCACTGAGTTATCATTTTCTTTTCCTTTCCTTTCTTTTTCTAAATATTCATAACAGATTAAGGTATGATTCATGAATAAGAGAAAATAATTCCCCTAATAAAATGTGAGGTTTTTTCCCAAGAGTCAAAATATTCCTTTAGAATTTATAAGCATGTAATATTATAATATCAAATATTAACAATGTGTGTAATTCTAAGTTACGGTGTAGTCATATTCACTACTTATTCAGAAAAATAACAAAATATTTTAAGCAATTAAACTTTTCATTTAGGATTTAAAATTACACATCAGAGACACCTAAAATTTCCAATGCCCTCAAATTCTTATTTTTCATGTAGTATTTAATATTGACTTTTTATTTTTTTATTTTTATTTTTTTTAAGATTTTATTTATTTATTTGACAGAGAGGAGAGAGATCACAGTAGGCAGAGAGGCAGGAAAAGAGAGAGGGGGAAGCAGGCTCCCTGCTGAGCAGAGATCATGACCTGAGCCTAAGGCAGAGGCTTTAGCCCACTGAGCCACCCAGGCGTCCAATATTGACTTTTTTAATCCAAAGATTCCCAAGACCTGTGTTGTACATTTAAAAAATTTCTCCTCTATCCATGGATTGTATTCTTGCATGATAGTCCAATACAAAGCTGCCATACAATAACTTTTTCAAATTCTTCTGCTCCTTGATATGTAGAATGGTTAGCAGGCTCTTGATATAACTTAAGGAGCCAATGAAATGTTGTCTGCCAAATATCTGCTCCCTGGGTGATAGGACAGTTCACTGGGAACTGTGTATAATGCCTTAACTTTCCAATATTAGCATCCTTTTAGAGTAGCAAATATGTCATGGATGATGTTTGATATAATTTCTCACTGACACATTACTAAGAAATCAGGCCAGTATCTTCTGGTTTTGCAGTTTTAAGAAAAGAGCAGAAAAGTTTAAGATTTCAAAGACTGTTGAATAAGGTCGGAACTCTATCTAGTGTGGGTACTGTAGCAGCAGTGTAATCTAAAACACTTAAATTCTCTATGTCTCTTAAGTATACAAGACGTTCCTACCTTATAGGAGGCATTTATTTTAGCTAAGTCAGGGAAATGGCTTAATTCTTTGGTGATAAACAAAATACAACAGCAAAAACAAGAGCAAAGCCTACCAGTTTATTCCTTGTATCAAAGATCCTGTCTCTTTTGGTCTGTTGTTTTTTATTTTTTATTTTAGATTCCATGTAAAAGTAAAATCATAGGTTATTTGTCTCTGTTTGACTTCTTTCACTTAGCATAATATCCCCTAGGTTTGTTTGTTTATATTCTTTGTTCTTTGTCTTTCTGAGATAAGTTATATCCACAGTCTGCAAATATATTACCCAGTATACTAATTCTTTCTTTGACAATAAAATTTTAGAATAAAGTGAAAATACCTTTTATATCTATTTTAGCTCAAATTTGTCTTTTTGTACCTAAAAATCCTTATCAGTTGGTGAATTTTGTGATTGTATTATGTACTTTGTTGACACTTGTTTAATTAAATTAATTATAATTTCATTTACATTACTATTTTCTTGGATGTTTTTTGACCTCATCAATCAGGCTTTATTTATATTTATTCCCTTTAAATATAATTTTATATTTATATATTTATGTAAATATTTAAATATAAAATACAATATTTAAATTTAATTTAAATATTCCCTTTAAATATTTATTCCCTTTAATATATTTATTCCCTTTAATAATAATTTATTCCCTTTAATATAGCCCTTTAAATATAAACATGTCATATTAGGAGTGTACTCCAGACTATCAAAATTGTTTTGGATTATGGATATTTATTTATTTATTTATTTATTTATTTTATAGAGAAAGAGAGACCGAACAGGGTGAGGGATATAGGAAGAGGGAGAGAATATTAAGCAGACTCCACACTGAGCACTGATCCCATGCAGGGCTTTATCTCAAGACCCTGAGATCATGACCTGAGCCAAAACCAAGATTTGGGTGTTTAACTGACTGAGCCATCCAGGCAACCCTGGATTATGGGTCTCTTATTGATAGTACTAAAATTTTTGATATCTAGGTTTTGATTAAACTGTCCTTTAAGTTATTGTTCATAATTTAAGAAGTATAAAGGTGAAGGAAAGGCTTTTACCGATGCTAAACACATCTGTGAAATAACATCAATTCTTTTATTTTTATGTGTGGTCACTCAACTAATTAACACTACATATATCTCATATTTGTCTTCATAAGTTCCATCAAAAACATCCAAAGTTGTTTCTAGAATACTATTGTTTTAAGAAAAGTCATCATGAGTGGTATATGTATGTGTGCATGGGGTAGAGAGAGAGTTAATACATTTCCAGAGTTGTTATTGAAAACTATAGGAACTATTAATCATTCACTTTGTTTTTTTTTTTTACCATTGCATATTAGAAAGCCAGTAATTCACAACTTTTAATTTCATCTAGCTATTTTATAATGTTTGAAAGATTTAAAGAAAAATAAACAGTATACGCTTTACATATATCATATTCATTCTATCATTTTATCTCTAATCATTTCCTTAGGTATGTCACTTTACATTTCTGCAAATATCTACTAAATACTGCTTATGAAGGTAAAATCATATCCCAAGAAGAGATACAATGAAAGAATGTATTGACCTCCTCCCGGCTCTGTGAGTGTGAAGTTGTGACTTCCAACTTGTTCAAATAGGCATTTGTGATGTTTCTGCAATTAGAATTACCAGATGAATTATCAAAAGGAAAAATATTACTTCAGGTCAAGGAAGAGGAAAAAGACAAGATTCAAGTAGAGGAAAAAGAACTAACTTTATTATAAAGGCAAAAACAGGTGCTTATCTGTTGAGTGTGTGTGTGTCTGTGTGTGTGTCTATGCATAATTTTAGGATAAATGATGAGGATTTGAAATATTTTAAATGTAATCATGGTGAAAGCAAATGTAATTTATTCCAGTGAAATAACCCATTATTGATAAAATGTAATTTTTTTTAGTTAACCATTTATTAAAATATATCATTTTTCAAAATAAATTAATAAATCCCAGTTGTGTATTTCTTGTTGTAACATAAATGTGGACAGTAATGAGAAATGTTAAAAATTTGTCTATCGCTACTAGTAAACTTGAACTTTCTTACTGATTAATTTGAGTCTTTAATATTGTTAGAAAATTTCCCTAAGGTTGACTTTGTGTTTATGCATTTCAAAATACAACTTTGACTAATTTAAATGGAGCAGAAGAACAGTGCACTCACCTACATTAAACTGACATTAAACAGCAATAGTAAGAGCAAGGCCTAGTGTATGTGCCTCTAATCCACTGAAGGGCTTGACCCTAATGGCCAAGAGCATTTCAATTAAGTTTCATTGTTCTTCACTACATTTCCTCAATATATGTATCTAATGTGATGTGATTGTTTCTGCTGTCTCACAAGACAAGGAAACTTTTTATAAGGGTTAGGGGTAACTTTGGCTTTCATATCATTTAATTCTAATGGGAAATATTGTTAGAGTTTTTAGAAATAGCAATTCAGCGGTATTATTCTTTCTTTGAATTATTATTGTTTCCTAGTCTTGCATAGAATACTCAATTAATTTAATTGTTCATTTTACTCTCTATGGTAGCTATGCTTCTATAACTCAGGAATGTATAATGATTGCTTTTCGTAATAAAAACAGAGAAAGAGAAATGGCAGAGACCCAGATTAATAAGGTTACATTCAAATGCTCTCTCATATCTTACGAAGATCTTTGTGCTAAAGCTTTATAAGATTCAATTAAAGAGAAATATATATATTTCATATATATCAGAGGTTGTGAATCTTAGGTAAAATAACTCCTCAGGGCAAATATTATTGGTGAGCAGATATTATACCATATGTTACATTGTACAACAGAGAGACCAGATGACGAAGATTTAAAAGACATACATATTCTGGGGCACCTGGATGGCTCAGTCATTTGAGCGCTGTGCTCTCAATTTTAGCTCAGGTTATGATCTCAGGATGGTGGGATTGAGCCCCACATCAGGCTCCACACTCAGTGGGGAATCTGCTTGAGATTCTCTCCCTCACCCTTTGCCCCTCCCCCATTCTCTCTCTTTCTCCATCTCTCAAATAAATAAATAAATAAATAAATAAATCGATCTTTTAAAAAATACATATTCCTGCCTTTTAGTGATAAAAACGTCAGCAATAAGAATAGAGAATGAAGAACTGGTGTAAATGATGTCAATGTGCACACACATATGCATGCACACACAAATCAAAACCTTCAGAAGTAATGCACATCTTGGTAAATAATGCTTTTAGATGCTGTGGCACAATGTTAGATACCAGAAGACAGGTGGGGAACTATATTAGTCCCTTCTGAGGAATCCAAAATAATGACAATAATTGGGTAGGTTGCTCACTGTTGCTAAGTCACAGAATCAAGTTCAAGTGACTCTATTAATGAGTACAAGCAGGGAGTAGAGTTTTCATTAAATAAAATGTGATGTATTGTTTAGCAAGCCACATGTAGAAACTAGAAAAGGTATAGAGAAATATAAAATGTTCATTTATGTGTAGATATAAAGCAACACAACTTCATAGAATTACCATCTTACATACTATATGTTTTTTTTCTCAACTAGCTTTTTAAATTTTTTAAATTAACATATAATGTATTATTTGTTTCAGGCATACAGGTCTGTGATTCATCATTCTTCCACAATTCACGGCACACACCATAGCACATGCCCTCCCCAATGTCCATAATCCAGCTACCCTATCCTTCTTCACCCACTCCCCAACAACCTCAGTTTGTTTCCTGAGATTAAGAATCACTTATGGTTTGTCTCCCTCCCTGGTCCCATCTTGTTTCATTTTTTTCCCTCCCTTCCCCCCATGACCACCTGCTCTGCCTCTCAAATTCCTCATATCAGAGATATCATATGATAATTGTCTTTCTCTGATTGACTTATTTCACCTAGAATAATACCCTCTAGTTCTATCCACATCATTGCAAATGGCAAGATTTCATTTTTTTGATGGCTGCATAGTATTCCATACTATGGATGGCTCCATAGTATTCCATATATTCCATTGTGTGTGTGTGTGTATATATATATATATATATATATATATATATATACCAAACTTCTTTATCCATTCATCTGTTGATGAACATCTAGTTTCTTTCCATAGTTTGGCTATTGTGGACATTGCTCCTATAAACATTCAGGTGTACGTGCCCCTTTGGATCACTACACTTGTATCCTGAGGGTAAATACTCAGTAGTGTGATTGCTGGGTGATAGGGTAGCTCTGTTTTCAACTTTTTGAGGAATCTCCATACTGTTTTCCAGAGTGGCTGCACCAGCTTCCATTCCCACCAACAGTGTAGGAGGGTTTCTCTTTCTCCACATCCTCACCAACATCTGTTGTTTCCTGACTTGTTAATTTTAGCCATTCTGATTGATGTGAGATGGTATCTCACTGTGGCTTTGATTTGTATTTCCCTGACGCCAAATGATGTTGAGCAGTTTTTCATGTCTGTTGGGCATTTGGATGTCTTCTTTGCAGCTATATCTGTTCATGTCTTCTGCCCATTTCTTGATTGGATTATTTGTTCTTTGGGTGTTGAGTTTGATAAGTTCTTTATAGATTTTGGATACTAGCTTTTTAAATTTTTATGCAAAAATTATTTTTAAGACTCATTTACATTGATATGAACAGTTCTAGTTACAGATGGATGTAATAAAATATAAAGAAATGCAAGGAGATACCACAAAACCAAAATTTTAAACACCTCTGTGTTGAAGAGGTTTATACGGAAGATTTAACTTACTTTAAGTTTTATTTGTTAATAGTAGAGGTAGAATATTTTTTATATTCTTTATATATACATATGTATAATACTTCAAAATAAATGTGAGCTTTCTCCAAAATTGTTGACAATGGACCTGGTAGTATATTTCATAGTTACTTGAGGATAGAAATGGAGCAGGAATATCATAAGGTAGAATTTGAGAAGGATCTGATAGAGCAGAGGGCCCTGAACCATGACTGCATTACACCTTTGCCTATATTATTATTTTTTCCTTCCATCTTGGTTAGAGCCAAAATCTTTTGCTATAAAAGATTTTCACAATGAGACATACTTGAACTGAGAAAGCTCAACATTAATGGATGTTAAATAAATATTAGTAATGTACATATTCTAGCAATTCTTACACTAAAACTTCTTTTACAGTTCTTTCATGATTTTTCAAGTGCATTTGAATGTGTATTTGTATAGGGCTTGCAAATACAAAAGTATGTATTTAGTGATTGTGTGTATGGGGTTGTGTAAACAAATATACTTCTGCATTTGGTTTTGTGCATGCTTGATTTGTATCTCCTCTTGAATTAATGGCTGTTACTTTTTTTAACCCAATTATCTCTAATAAATAGGGCCCAGAATAGAATGTCACTATGTTTTACTGTTCTTGTGAAGACAATAGAGTATGAAGTGGCTTTCATATTACAATATACTACAATTTTGTTTACATTCAGGGCAGTCTATAAGGACAATTCAGTGTGTGATGGAAAAAGCACTTAACTTGAATCAGATCAAGGTCTAAGTTCTTCCTTCAAAATCTGTGTCATTTTGGAAACTTCTGTTAATTTCCCTGGTCTTTACGTTTTGAACCTACAAAAGAAACATACCGAACTAAATACCTTGAAGCTCCCTTATGGTATGAATATTTTATCACCAGTTCTTATCAATAAAGGTAATTGAAAAGAAAATGATAAAGTTAGTAGGAGATATAGAGATTTGGTTAGCATATGATATTGAGGCAGCATTCTTAATTTTTCCCATTATTCCTACTTACATAGTTACCAAATTAAAATTCATATAATTTATATACAATTTTTGGTTAAAATCAAATAAAATATGAACTTCTAAACTCCAACCTCCAAAGTTAGCAGTACATATCCTTTGATTTTTAAATGTACTGCTGAGGAAGACACAAATGTTCCTTTTGAAGTTTAAGATACAATATTTAAGTGAATTTTCCATTAGCCAATTTGTAGCTATGTAACCAGAGTTAAGTTAGTCAGATAAAAATTCCACCATAGATTACAGCTGTTGTTACTAAAACCCAACCTAACTGGAAGAAGCAATAAGACACTGGGTGTGAAAATCTTAAAGAAAAAAAAGTCATCAGTCCAGGAACTACCTAGTTTAACTTTACTATAAATTATCAAGTTTATTTTCCTGCCTGCATTATATTACATGTGTATGTGTTCACAATTTCTGGATGCTTAGTACTTTAAATGCTTCTGAAGAAAAATACATTTAGCTAAAAACCAGCAAGGAATTTGCCATCTGTTTGTAGAGCAGCAATGTCAAGGCAAAGTGCTAGTCTGTGGTACATGTCCAAAACTCTAACAAAAATATACAAGGTGCATATGCTTGTAAATGTGGTTTTAAAATCAGAAGCCAATTAGCATGTTCAGTGTTTCCAAACCTGATCTTGGTTTGCATTACTTACAAATAAAGAAGCTGCAGGCTCAAAGAATTAAAAATAATTACTTTAAGGTAGAAGCCAGCACTTGTTCTTAATAATAATAAGCACATTCATTAACACCTTCAATTTTTAAGGATTAGATCTCTCTCTAAAGCATTAGCCATGGGTTAGGTTTTTTGCTAGTTATAACACTTTTTATTTATCTCTATCTCAAGCTGTTGAAAGGATTAAACTTATATAATGTACTGAGAGTTTCTCAGCGGATATTATAAACTCAATAAAAAAGATCACTATTATTGCATATTATTGATATTATTACTTATCTGGTCTAGGATATAGATCCTGGCACTTAATAAAAGTAATAAACTAGTTGTCAAAACTCAAAGAAATTGAAATCTCTGTCAGGCACTCAGCTAAGTACTTAACTTTTTTTCTTTTAAAGATTTTATTTATTTATATGACAGAGAGAGAGAGATCCCAAGTAGGCAGAGATGCAGGCAGAGGGAGAGGGGGAAGCAGGCTCCCTGCTGAGCAGAGAGCCCGATGCAGGGCTCAATCCCAGGACCCTGAGATCAGGACCTGAGCAGAAGGCAGAGGCTTTAACCCACTGAGCCACCCAGGCACCCCATCAGCTAAGTACTTAACTTTTACTAACTCATTTAAATCTAGAAACCACCTTATGAATATGCATTATTAGTATACCCATATCAGAGATGAGGAAATTGAGGTTAGAGATTATAAGTAAATGGTTCAAGATCCTGCAGCTAGTAAGCACTAAACCTGGGGTTGACTCCTGAGTCTGGCAGGCACCAGGGCTTCTTCTCAGAAGTATTAAATATACAGCCACAGAAGTAGAATATCACTCTAGAAATTCAGTAACTGAAAAGATCAGTGTTAAACAATATTCAGTTCTTTCCTTCTTGGGGATTTAATTGCGTCTAGGTTTGCATATTTTGCTGGTGCTGTCTTCACTCTATATGTAAGGGATCTTATCTTCCTTTCCACTTCCCATTTTCCCAGATGTTAGGTTTAGAAGAGTACAAGTGCATTTCCTCTAATTACATCTGAAAAACCCCAAACTAGTTCTAGATCCAAGTGAGCCCAGGATTCAACCTCCACTTACCTGGGATTGCCAGTCTTTTGTCTATGACCCTTAGCCATGTGCGTAACAGCCAATTACCAATAGCTCTCAGCTCCTAGGTTTTTTTAAGAAAATAGAAAACTTACAGTTACCCAGTGTTTACAGGGTCAAATTGACTTTCAAGTGTGAGAGAATAAGAACAGTCATCACAGAGAGGTTTTTAGTATAAATATTTTCATATATGTATACACGTGTATACATGTATAAACATATATATACATATGTATACTTTTTAAAATTCTTATCACGTTTTGGTATAGTTAATAAAACTAAAATAAATAGAAATTGAAAATTCTATTCAAATGTGTGAACATCCTGTTACACATGCCCTAACTCAAAGTGGTAAATAAAACCTTTCAGATTGTTGAAGATCAAAATCAATCATATTATTATGTATTATATTTCCCTGGAATTAAAAAAATCTTTTTAGCATATAAACATTTGAAAGAAATAAATTAATGTCATTTTCTTTGTCATTATGCTTATGTTTTCAATTTATACATGAAAGTTTGAAAACAGAGAAATAAATTATGTGGCTGCCTCACATTAGTGTGAAAACTCCTCTGACACTGTAAAAATAACAACAGCATTAAGTTACTTAAATAATTTGTGGTGTTTGAAGAAAGCTCATTAGCACTTTGTAAATTTTCACATAGCCCGTGTTATAACTTCATTTTCAGAAGAGCTATCATAGCACAAAAACAAATCCCATGTGCAATTAATAACTGAGAGATTCACTGAATGGTCTTGAATAGAAGACGGTACATAATAGAGAATAAATTCTTAACTTGGTATGTAGGGCTGAAACATTAATAAGAGTTATACCAGTAGAAGTTATTCTTTCCTTTTCTTTTTTCAATCTATCTATCCACTTGTGAAGTTTCTGCAATTTAGTAGATAATTCTATTGGAAGTAAAGTCAGATTACTTATGGTTTGATATCACTTTCCTTTAAAAGTTCAATGCATTATTGTTATACAAATACGGATTTTTGCTAGTTTATTCTTTGACATCACTACTATAAAATAATATTTCAGGACTCAACATGTGCCATCAATAGTATTGTGATTTAAAATTCAACAGATAAATGAGCTTATGGGGAAGAGAAGGAATTTCTTTTACTTATGTAACTCCCTCTTTATTCATGTAACCACAGGCTGAGCAGAACTTCTGCTGTGGAAGTTAGGACCCACAACTAATAGCAAGAGATGATATGCCTCCACTTCTAAAGAAGACCCTTAAGAATTATCAAGGAGGGGAGCCTGGGTGGCTCGGTCATTAAGCATCTGCCTTTAGCTCAGGTCATGATCCCAGGGTCCTGGAATCAAGCCCCTCATCTGGCTCCCTGCTCAGCAGGAAGCCTGCTTCTCCCTCTCCCTCTCCCCCTGCTTGTGTTCCCTCTCTTGCTGTCTCTCTCTGTCAAATAAACAAATAAAAATCTTAAAAAATAATAATAATTAGCAAGAAGACAACAGAATTTATCTCTACGACAACCACCACTTCACAACTCTGGCTCTCCAGTGCTCATGCCCACAGTTCACAGAAGATGGCTGGGAAGGAGAGTGGGAGTCAAAGCCGAGAGTCACTGGCATAGGCATGGTAACACTTTTAGAGGGCACACATGGAAAGCTACTCCCATGTAGACAAGCCAGGGGACCTCAAAAGTGTAATTCATAGAGAATAGAAGTGTTGAGATCTTACTCCCTACCAGAAGCTTGCCTATCTGCAGAATTTTCAGGGCTACCCTCCCAAACCACTTTCACTGCTGAAAATAGCTTGGTGAGAGAAATCTTGGAAAGACATGGCAAGTGTCTATGGGGTTTGACTGTGTATGTGAAAAGAGACACTAATGACTTCTAATCCATTTCAGGGGGATTTTAGATCAAAAAGTGATTTGGAACACAATAAAGTCTCCAGATTATATAAGAGAGTATCAACTTGACCTCCAATCAAAGATTCTTGAATAGAATTTAAAAAGTGATATATCACAATGAGTGAATCACAATTACTTATATACATATATGTATATATACGTATGTAATATATATACATATATAATTATCTATGAATACTATTGCATACATATGTATATATACATATATATAATTATGCAATACTATTATATATATTACACATATATATTATGTTTATATATGATCAAAAAGGGAAATCATATAGTAGAATAAGATATTTGTAACATGTAAACTAATAGGAGGCTTGTACTCAGAATATGTAGAAAAATACCCTGAATCAGTAGGAAAAAGACAGATTATTCAATAGAAATAAATGAACAAATTTTTAAGAGAATTGTATTAGCAAGAACTGTGCCAATTTTGAAAGAAACAGTGAAAACTGAAAAGAGATCTTTGGAAATGTAAACTTTGCAGAGAGAAAGTAGGTTGGGAAAATGACTCGGATGCAAATATAGGCTGTGTTACTAGATTAGGAAGGATGACTCAGGGTGAAATCAGGAATTCTGAAATCCAGAGAGCAAAGCCAAGAATCATAGAGAATTAGTCGACGATATGTATATGACTGAGTCCTGAAAGAGAACATTTCAACATTTGCCTGGCAGGGTTTCAGAAATATGAAGACACTGTAAATCCTGTGTGCCTCTCACCACTCACATCCCTTTACAAGGAAATATCTGTAATGGTATCCTAGGACTATCTCATTAGATTGCATTGTCTGTATGCTAGGGGAGACAGAGAAGTCGTCTCTTTAATTCACAGGTCTTAAGTTTGAGAGGAATTCTACTAGAAGGGCTATACCTAAAACCTAAAGTGGATGGTAAGATTCTAGAATTTTTATGGGATGAGACTTTTCAAGGCTTGGAGCATATGGAGCATATATTGCACAGAAATCATTGTCAGTCAAGAGATAGTGCAGTAGCTGGCTTCTGAGGTGGCTCCCAGTAGCTGCCCCTTCCTGGTATGCAGCAAAGAAATAGAATCAGTAATGAAAAATCCCCCAACAGGGATGCCTGGGGGGCTCAGTTGACTAAGCATCTGCCTTTGGCTCTGGTCATGATCCCAGGGTCCTGGGCTGGAGTCCTGCATTGGGCTCCTTGCTCTCGCAATGAATAGGGTTGACTTACGTGGCCAACAGGATATTGCAAGATTTACAAAATGTGACTACTCATATTTTCATGAAAATCCTGAATTGTTTCTATCACTCAAAAGAATGAGGGCATATAAAGAATATTTTTGAAGAGGATTTCTTTAAATAGATAGGTGTTATGAAACCTTATCCTCCCCACTGGCAAGATTCATCTTCATACAAAAGAGAAGTTTCTTGCAGAGATCACTTGAAGAGCTCAATAAAATACAATGAGGTTTAGAGGACAAAGTGAATTGGTATCTAATTCATGAATAATAATCAAAATGGTAAGAGATGAACAAAATAGTGTAGTTAGGAATACCCAGATTTTCAGTCAGAGCAAAAATGCCTGAGTTTTCCCATGAACCGGATATAGGCTGTAACACACACACAAAATTGACTGTGTTGTTTTAAGAACTCTCCAACGGAACTTCTGTAAGTGTGAACAAATCATAACAAAAAGAAGCGAATATACGCCTGGATTCCTAGGGGCTGGTGAAGTAACAAGTGGGCAGCCAGAATACAGATGCATTCATCTTCCTCAAAGAAATTCTAAGTTAAATATTGCCAGTGATGTGAAATAACAAGGGAAGCAATAAATTTTAAATAAACACTCCAAATCCAGTGAGTACTGATGCTAAAACTCTGCCAGCAGTTTATGGCAGTATCAACCAGGTAAGACATTTATTGACTCAGTTTGCTGTTCTTCTTCCTACATGTCAATCCAGGAATGGTCAGAATCTGCAACACTGTCCAAGAAAAAGAGAAGAGGGGCACTTGGGTGGCTCAGTCAGTTAGTTGTCTGCCTTCAGCTCAGGGTCCTGGGATCCAGCCTACCATCAGGCTCTCCCCTCAGCAGAGAGCCTGCTTCTCCCTCTCCCGCTCCCCCTGCTTGTGCTCTCTCACTCTGTCAAAAAAAAAAAAGAAAAAAGAGAAGAAGCCAATCACATAGCCTCCGCCGGCAGTAGCATTTTTCCCTACAACATGCCTGTTGGGGGTGAGGGCAGGAGGGTCCATTTTATTTTATTTTATTTTATTTTATTTTTTTAGGAGGGTCCATTTTAAATCAAATTTGAAATTCTTAATATTTTAATATTGTAATTGTTTTCCAAAGTAGCATTAGTGTTTTGTTGTTGTTGTTGTTGTTGTTATCGTTACGCTTTGGTTTAAGAACAGGAACATTCATAAGGAGCACCTAAGATTTCATTTATCAGCTGGGCAAATCTGATATGCACTGAGTAAATTTAAAAAAAGGCAAAAATAAAATTATTTTATGATAATGTTCTTACAACAGTGTTTTTTGAAAATGCTGGTTCAAACAGCAGCTTCTTTCTCTACATGAGGTAAAACGTTGTGCTGTGGTACTCATTGGAAATCAGATACTTCAAACATCCCAATTTCCTTCATATATGTCTCTGTTCAACCCTAATGCTCATCTTCATCATTTGAAGGAATTTCTGTTTCTTCAGCCAAGAGAAAAAATGATAAAATAAGCAAGGTAAAAATCAATTTTATCTCTTAGGGATGCCAAGTTAGGTAATAGGGTTTTGGGATGGGGAGGAGGGTCTTTTTACCCATTGGGTTCTATAGCTTATGTACTCTGGATTTGCCCTGGCTGTAACAATGTGATATAAACTAAACCCACGTAATGTAGAATGACTGTGAAATACAATTTCCCATTTTGGGGGTGGTCATTTTAAAACTGTGATAGGAAGGAACAATTGTCTAATTCTTAATTTCTGCCAAACATGGTTTTAAGAGCCGTATGTATATTGACACATTTAATCTTCATAGGATTGTTTCTATATGGTGGATACTGTTAACTATTCTGTGATAGAAAATTGAGGAACACAGAGTTAAGTAAATTAAAGTCTCACAAGTAGTAAGTGAGGTCAACTATAAACCCAGGTATTATGGCTTTATAATCTGTGTCCTTATCCACTACACTGCACCATCTCTAATTCTAAAATTGTACTTTGCAAGTTTATTTTGAGCCAAGCTATATCTTAAAGAAAAGACAGAAGATAGAATTTTACCAAGCTCAGGTAACTGTAATAATCATAATAATGAAAGATTATAAATTATTGTTTTTATTTCTCAAGTTAAGATTTTTAAAACATGCTTGGATATCCAAATACTTATAAATAATGTATCTTTAGATGTTTGTTTAAAAAAAAGCATGCTTGGGGCTGCCTGGATGATGCAGTTGGTTGAGTGTCCAACTCCCAATTTCAGCTCAGGTCATGATCTCAGTGTCATGGGATAGAGTCCCACATGGGAGTCTGTGCTCAGCATGGAGTCTTCTTGAGATTCTCTCTCCTTCCCCCTCTCCCTCTGACCCTCCTGCTCATAATCTTTCTATATATAAAATAAATGAATCTTTAAAAAATGCTTATATTTCTACACTAATCTAATTATTGATTATGAAGTACTATGCTTGAAGATCATTCAATTAATCATAAATAATTTTCCAAGAAATTAAAATCAGTGAAGATTTAACGTTTTAGAAAAATTCAAAATTTTCTCTCTTACAGTATCTATACTTTGTTCATTTGTCTTCCTTTATACATACATAATACACAAAGCGTCACTGAAATGAGAGTGTTTCTTATGAGTGCCTGCAGACTTAGAAGCATTGCTTTCAGTTTACATTAGGAAAGATTTTGATCCAAGAGAAGAAAATATCTCATTGAATTTCAAAAAGTAATATTAACAGGTGAAGTAGTTCTTTGTTGTCATGAGAATGTAAAGACTTTAAATTTTTAGAAAGACAATGGAACTTTTATAATTGATTTAATATTATTTTTAAAATTTTCTTTATCATGTGTTGTGTATAACACAGAAGATAGAAACAAAGGAATGGATCAGGTAACTGTACTATGAGGTTACCAGAATTGATGTTCCTGATATTTCTCTTCCCAAATTTCTATGAAAATATTTACAGTTACAATCCTATCAACAGAACCTAAAAGTTCCCTTCTTTCCACACTTGTCTTTTTGATGATGTCCCTTCCAATAGGTGTGAAGCAATATCTTATTATAATTTTAATTTGCAATTCCCTAGTAACTAGAGATGTTACACATCTCTTCATGTACCTGTTGGCTTTTTGTATATTTTCTTTGGAAAAATGCCTATTCAGGTCCTTTGCCCATTTTTAATTGGGTTATTTGGGGTTTTTCGCTATTAAATTATGTAAATTATTTTTTTTTTTAAGATTTCACCTATTTATTTGTGAGAGAGAGAGAGGGAAAGAACAGAGGGAGAGTGACAGGCAGAAGCAGATTCCCCGCTGAACAGAGAGCTGATGTGGGGTTGGATCCAAGGACCCTGAGATCATGACCCAACCCGAAGGCAGACACTTAACTGACTGAGCTGCCCAGGCACCTCTGTACATTCTTTATATATTTTTGATATTAAATCCTTACCAGATACATGGTTCGCAAATATTTTTTTTTCTTATTCCAGAGGTATCTTTTCACTTTGTTAATGATTTCTTTTGCTGTGTAAAAATTTTTACCTTGATACAGCCACTGTGAAAAACAATATGGAGAATCCTCACAAAATTAGAAATAGAGTTGTCATAATATCCAGAAATGCCAGTTCTGGGAATATATCCAAAGGAAATAAAAACACCAACTTGAAAAGATATTTTTACCCCCATGTTCATAGCAGCATTATTTATAATAGTCAAGACATTGAAATAACCCAAGTGGTCATCAATGGATGAATAGATAAAGAAATTGTGAGATACATACACACACACACAGACACACACAGGAATATTATTCAGTCACAGAAAATGAGGAAATCCTACTATTTGTGACAAGATGGATGGGACTTGAAAGCATTGTGCTAAGTGAAATAAGTCAGAAACAGAAAGACAAATACTGTCTATCTCATTTATATGTGGAATTTAAAAACAAATAAAGAAAAAACAACTCATAGGAAAAGATCAGACATGGGTTAACCAGAGACAGAAGGTTGAGGGAGGGAAAATTGGAGGAAGATAGATAAATGTACAAATTTCCATTTATAAGATAAATAAGTGCTAGGGATATAATGTACAACATGATAACTATAGTTAACACTAACCTTACGTATTTTGGAAAATTTTTAAGAGAGTAAATCCTATTTTTTAAATTTTTTCCTCTTTTCTTTTTATACAAAGAAGATCATACAGCTAAAATTAGAAAGCAAAGACATAGAAAACAAATGTAATATGCAGAAAAACAAACATAATATAGAGAAAAACATAAATACAATGTTTGTTCTTTAAAAAATTAAATAAATAAAATAATAAATAAATTAATTAATTAATTAAAGTAAAAGAAAAATCTAAGTTGAACAAGAAAAGAAAGAGGAACAGACATGCGTAAAAATAATAGCAATAATACCACAGAGACAGCCACATATGAAAATGGCTATTATAATAATATATTGGGGATTTTGATGAAATACGAAGATTTCTGAATCACAGAACATCTGAATCTTCTTGTAAATTCTAAATAAATTGGAATATTGAAAGACTCATTATGAAACTAGCAAAGAAAACAAAAGGCCCTTGTTAAAGTCAAAGTTTACAAGATTTTTCTGGAACATACCTTTCCAATGGTATCCAAAGCTTTTAAGAAAATGTAAAGAGGAAATACTCTCCATCTCATTCAGTGGAGGCAGATTACCTTCATTCTGAAAAGAGACAGAAATATCATCAGATAGAAATATTGGAATTTCTTCCTTAGCAAAGCTTCCAAATCTTAAACGAGCTATTCCTGCTAAGTTCTATCAGTATTGGTAATAGTTAATTCAACATGAAAAGTTGATTTTATCCTAGGAATGTGCGAGGGTTGATGCACAAATCAAATCTATAAATACTATTCAGCATATTAACAGAGTAAGAATAATAAAGACCATACATGACAGATTCAGAATAAGTATCATCAACATCTGATATCTTCATAATAAAAAAAATTATAAAAACAGAAAACAAAGAATTTCTGCAGTATGTTGAAGATTACTTACAGGAGTTCCTGGGTGGCACAGTTGGTTAAGTGCCCGACTCTCAGTTTTGGCTCAGGTTCTGATTTCAGGGTCTTGAGTGCCAGTCCCATGTTGGGCCCTGCACTCAGCGTGGAATCTGCTTGAGATTCTCTCTCCTTTTCCCTTTGCCCTTCATGCCTATGCTCTCTCTCTAAAATAAAGAAATAAATCTTAAAAAAAAAAAAAAATTACCTACAAAACTCTTATGGTATAACATCAATCTTGAAAAACTGGGAAATCTTGGGAAAATTCTTTTAAAATAAGGAATAATACAAAGATCCTCACAATCACAGCTTACTTTTATCATTGTACTATTAGCATAATAGACAAGGAGAATACATTGATGGCATAAAGTTTAGAAAGGACATAAAAGGAATATAATTTTTCCAGGAAAATGTGATGAGCTATGGTAGGAAAACTCAAGACACACATTATCAGAAAAATGAGAGAGATTGGGAAAATAGCCAGCTGTAAGATTTGTAAAAGAACAATCAATTCTACTTCAACACACGTAAATTTTCCATCTGTTTCCCAACAGCCAGTGTCTTATATGTAACACATAAAAATTTACTTGGCTCTTGAAAATAATTTATGCCATCATTATAATTCTTGGTTTTATGAGCCACTGGCTTAGTGAATTATATTATTTTAATATTTACTAATTGCATCTCTCAAAGACAGGGTTGTTTGTTTGTTTTTAATGATTCCACTTTAAAATTTTATATGCATTTTAAAAGAATAATTGGAGTACATAAATAAAGTCTTTGTTAGGTTTAGGACATAGAAAAACTTCTGAAATGTGATTTTTAAATAAAATTACGTGTTTATTTTTGATATGTTATTTTGTGTTTTTAGCTCAAATCATATCATTATTCCTTCAGATTTGACAGGTTAGTCATTTATAGTAGGGACAGGTTAGTTTTGAGGATATGAGAACTTCACACAAATCCTAACCAGAGAAATGATAGATTAGATTCAACACTTCTGAAAGTAAATATTTTTTTATAAAAAAAATTCTTTAAGTTTTATTTTTACTTTTGTTCCATATTAAATAATCTCTATTTTATTTATTTTTTACACTTAGTGCAGTAGAAAAGCACATTGTCTAATGGTTGCCATGAGCTCTAGTCAATTTTCAGAGCCATCATCTCTTATGGGAAGTCAAACATAAAGCAATGAGATATCTCAACAGTTCATTACAGTAGGGATTCTGGGACACCCAGTGCATGAATGTGACCCTCAAACCAAGTATATAGTATGAACTAAAGAGTCCATAAGTCACTAGTTTCTAGAAAAGTACTGCAGTCTTTGTTGAAGAAAGCATACGGTTCTCACCTTCAAGACATTGGGAACCTAAACAGGAGTGTTACCCTTGGATGTAAGATAATGGTTCTTGGTATAAATCAAGATGATATTAAAGCAGTCTAACCAGTGAGCAGTGCAAAATAGGAAGGTTACCAAAGTATGCAGTAAAAAATATGTACAAGGCACAATCCTGACACTTATGTGGTGTTATTCATTTTAGTCATGTAAATGAGTGAATGCAAATCCAACTCCCAATTATAAGAATAATTCATCATTGGTGACTGGGGCTAGAGAAACAAGTAAAAGAGTTACTAATATCATTTTACCCAGTCATGGTCAGGTGATCTAAAAATGAATTAATTTTAGTTGTAAAAAAGACGAGGCTAAAGTTAAAATCTTTGGTCATTATCTAAACTAAGGACAACAGATACCTACTATGGCAGTTGAGTTACTCAAGTTCTGAAAAGAAAGGGAGTTGAGGGACTAAACTATTGATATGGGTTCTTTTCATATTCTTTAATTAATCTCTCCATTTGCAAGCTTACAGGGAGCAATCAGTTCACTTCACTGAAAATGCTTGTAAGTAGTAAATAGAAGAATATTACCATGAATTCAGAAAAAAAAAAATTAAGACAGAATTAGATATTTCCTTAATATACAACCATTGCATCCCAAACATATTCTTTTTAAAGCTCTTAAGATTGGGTTGTTCTTTTTTTTTTTTTAAGATTTTATTTATTTATTTGACAGAGGGAGAGATCACTAGTAAGCAGAGGAGCAGGCAAAGAGAGAGGGGGAAGCAGGCTCCCTGCTGAGCAGAGAGCCAGATGTGGGAGCTCAATCCCAGGACCCTGAGATCATGACCTGAGCTGAAGGCAGATGTTCAACCAGCTAAGCCACCCAGGCACCCATGAGATTGGGTTGTTTTTTAATATTATATCTATTTCCCCTTAGTCTATACTATGAATTTTTTTGTAGAAAGAGGCTATTGGAAAACATGTAAGCACTTAAACAAACATAAATCCATAATTGGATTTTGACACTTCCCAAAGACCATTTATTTTTAACAGTGTAGAAGGAATATAGGAAAGGGTAGCTGTTTTAAATGCCATAAATCACTTTGGGATTTTTAATAATGTCTGTAAGAAAATAATTCAATGTAAGGTGCTAACATCTAAAAAAAATCATTTCAAGTTCATTTATACTTGAAGTGAGTAACAATGTTTACATTTATAAACTGTCACTACTGCATTTTTCATGGTTTATGACATTCCATAACTATTAAAATTTATTTTACAAGCTCTGACATTCATAAAAATATAAATGTTTACAATCTAGACAAGTCAATCTCTGTAATAAAAGTAGTCAACAACAAGAGTTCTTATTCATTTCTATTGAAGGGAAAGTAAACACAAGAATAGAAATAGCAAAACATGTCTTTTATGATAGAGAAAAGAGTTTAATAAAATGTAATCTCATAGAGAAAGTTTCTTAAACTGATTAGTGAAATGTTTTTCCTATAATGTAATAAATGCCTTTTTTAGCTCACAGAAGGAAGTTAAATATTTTTTCTTAATAAACAAAGATGATCTAAGTTTCAAAAGAGTACTTTATGATGCCTTTCCTTAATTTAGTGTTGTCCCTTCTAAAAGGGGAACATATCTCCAGTTCATTTTTCATTCTCAAATGGGGACTTAAGTTTTTATTGACAGGGTCATGCCAATTCCTCTGCAGTCTTTCTCAATTACTCAAAGTGAATCTATTGTTCCATATTATTTATGACTTCAGTAACACGTAAACACCATATTATTCATTAGTTTCATATGTTGTTCTATGATTCATCATCTATTCATTGGCTTTATTTGATAAACTATAATTTCTTTGAGGAGAGAATAAGGTCTTTTATTTTTTCCAGTATTATTTCAATTTGAGAAAAGATAAATATGTAGTACATTATTTTAAATATATGAATAAAGAAAAACACATTTTGAGTAAATAGAAATATGAAAGTTAGTAAATGATAGCTTTCCACATATGCTATGTTATTGAAGTATGTGCCTCTTGATTTCTGTATTATTGCAAAAAACAGACAGAACCTATCTCAAATGAAAACATTCAACGACTTTCTTTACTTTTTTAAAGAAATTATCATCATAATTTTTGATCTTTTAAAAATATTTTTATCCTTAGCACACATGTTGCTTCAATAAAAGAAAATTCATTGATTTTCTAAATACATGTTTTGTAATTAAAAATGTATGTCTTATAAATAATATAACCTAAATCAAACCATAGTGAATGTGAAGAGATTAATTATAAATTAATCAGATTTGAATTATTTTCATGTTCGACAACTGCATTTCCATTTATTCTATAAGCCACTTATGCAATAGTGTATAATATCTATTAAATGCAACTCCATATCTATTAAGTGCACTTGACTGGGTTTAAATAAAAGACAACATCAGTTTGATTTTTAAAGAAGTTAAACATGGTTTTCATATTTCCATTAGTTTCAAAATACAATAATACTGTTTAAAAGTTCATTGAATCTTGTAAGAAAATCAATGAATAAGTCACCTTTTAATTACTTTCTTCAAAGGCAGTAAACTCTTCATTAACTGAGGTTATGGTGTATGTAAAGCACAATAGATTTATTTCAATTTTTATGAAATGTTAAATAGTTACCAATAAAACTTTTATGGAATTTCAGCCATAGTCAATATTTACTTATCTCCCCATATAATGCAGCTCTATGTTAAATAAATTAGTTTGCTCAGTAATACTTGAAGATAAACTGCCATTATACTAGAAATATTCATTGAGCATCTATTGGCTTTAACAATCCAATTCTTTACCTATTGGTCTCTCTTTGAACAGACAGTGTTCATATTAAATTGAAAATTTATTTATCACACTCCTTTTATAATACCAGAAATTATCTGAGACACTGAAGATAAGCTTGGGAATAAAAAAGACAAAGTCTTTGTTGTATTGGAGGCCAGATATAAAGGCGAGGCAAACACACGCATGTGCACACTCATACATACTCAGTCAAAAAGAAAATCAGTAAAGAAGCTAAATTTCGATAATGCTAAGCACAATAATGGGGTATGGGAAGTCAGGTGGTAGGTGTCGTACATTCATGTGAGCAAAAAAAGCTCTCAGGATGACATTTGAGCTAACACCTGAAAGATGAGAAGTTGGTCATGCAAAGAGGAAAGGAAAGAACAGTGGAGAGGGAAAGCTAAGTGCAGGAGTTGTAAAGCAGAAATGCGCATGCACATAGAGGAGGAACAGAAAGAAGAGGAGAGTGGCTGGAGCATAAGGAGAGATAAGAGATGAGTTCAAAGAAGCTGGGGCAAAAAAGCTACAACTAAACTAATCAAAATGTGAACACGAATTTAAAGATCAGCTTTCACAGATACATAGAAATACAAGGAAGTGAACTGCCTCTCAAGTAGAAGTATGATGTCTCTCGTGCAGGACGTTAAGTAACTTTAACAAGCTCACATCAGTGACGAATATACCATGAAACGTGTAATGTTTCCAAACCACAGACTTTATTCCTCATTCAGATATAGAAAGCAAGGCAGATCCAGGTTAGGGAAGTGCTCAATTATATACATTAATTCAGTAGTAAGGTGTCAGAGACACTGCACCTTCAACATGAGTCCTCCAAATTTGCCCTCAGCAACAACTCCCAGCTGGGGGAGAGAAAGGAGTATGGAGGATCATGAGGGGAAGGTGTTTTTTATGGGTTTGGTGTGGGAGAGGTGTAGATCACATGGCCACACCTAAAGGAGGAGCGGGGGGAGGGAAATACGATCTAGAAAGAAATGGAAATAATGATTTTTCTTATTGAAGTGTAATTGACATACACTATTCTATTAGTTTCATAGTGATTCAATATTTTCATACATTACGATATGATCCCCACCATAAATCTAGTTACCATCTGTCAGCATGCAAAATAATATTAATGACTATATATCCTATATAGTACAGTACAATCCCATGCTTTGTTTATTTTACAACTGGGAGTTTGTTCCTCTTCATCCCCTTCACCTATTTCACTCAACCCCCAACCCATCCCCTTTGGTAATCAATGGTTTGTTTCCTTTGTCTATGAGTCTCTATTTTGTTTGTCTTGTTTTTTGGTTCCACATATAAGAGGAACCAGAGTAAATTTAGCTTTCTCTCTTTGACTTAATTTAACTTAGCACTAATAACCTCTAGGTCCACCCATGTTGTTGAAAATGGCAAGATTTCATTCTTTTTTACGACTAATGACTCTGCCACAGTGCTGTATTTCTAAATTTTGGGATCACACCACTCTTGCATATATCAGAGATATCTTCCTCATTATTTGGGGAATAGGCAGGACCTGTAGTATGCTTTAATAAATTAGATATAAGCTGTTCTTAGTTGATGCTTATAATTTATATAGTAATTTTTAAAAAACACTATTTTAAATATTTCTTATCTGATAACTACATAAGTACTATACTTTTGGTGATAAAAAGAGAATTACAAGCTCAGGAGAGAGATATGGCTATCTTTGCTCAGAAATTATAACAACATGTATCTTGAAATCTGAGTTATCAAGAAGATATACTCATACACCAAAATGACTTCCCTGGAGTTTTGACGCTAACCTGATTAAATTTGCATGTACAAAAGAAACATGTACTTAAAATAAAGCTTGACACAGTCTTCAGCAACGACTTTGTACCACCTATGAGTCTAAATTGAACTAGCCATCAATTCTTAAATATTCTTGATTATATTTATTCATTGTCTGATTTTTAATGCATATGAATTAACCTTCCATCAGCATTTTAGAAAGTCAATGTCCTAGGTTCTCATCTGAGAATACATTATTCTGTATTGTTCTTCAGTTCCAATAAATATACTGGATTAGAGAATTTATCTGTGTCAAATGGTTTGGATGATATCCAGTCTAGTCACTCCTCTAGGTATTTTTTCTGTCTTTAAAATCTAGACCATGTGAGCTTTATTTTAATATTAAACCCTTTGGTTCTAAAAAAAAAAAAAAAAACCCTTTGGTTCTCTAAAGAAGTCATACTATCTGGCCATTTGAAATCTGTGACTTCATTATCTTTATGAAGACTGTATGAAAATAAAAAAACAAAAATCTATCATTCTGGGCTTTTGAGATAGAGCCCCATGTGAAGTTTTAAGTTTGTTTTGTTTTGTTTTGTTTTGTTTTCTTTCTTTCTTTTTTTTTTTGGTAGAAGTATGAAGCTATAGCTTATTTCCCCTAAGGAACTAATGTTCTTTCCTTTCAGATGATGACAGTTCTGTACGTGTCGTGTTTCAGCCTCTTCTCTGGACTGCTTCAAAGCTGAATAAACAATTAGATACTAATTTATGGTCTATGAGTGTGGTCTTCCTTTCCTTAGGACTCTCTTGCTTATATATATCGTCCAGTGATACTTTGTTTTGATTTCTATTTCACTCTTTTTTTTTACTGTTATTATTGTCACCTGTCTCAATGCTTTTTGGGAAAAGATGAATGAATATCTCTATAAATAAAAATGATTCATCTTCTGAAGATTCACTGAAGCAATTGTTAGAAGTTACTGTTGAGCTAGACTGCTCAGATTTCTCATCACTCCACAGGCATGGGCAAAAATACCACCTACCTGGATGACCACTTCAATACTTCCTTTCCATTCAAGCTCATTGAAGATTTACATGACATATATGAATTTCATCTCCATATGACTCTACATGTATACGATGGACTTGAGCAATTTCCTAGAGTGGATCAGAAGGCCAGCTCGAATTATAATTGCACTGTTTCATGTCTAGGATGTCCTATCTTTCATTAATGTGTAAATGAATGCATATGAGCACACCCTTAGATTTAATCAGAAAATACATCCAAGGATTTTTAATACATAAAAGGGATAGAGAAATAAGGAGGGCATTTGATTGTAGAGCCAAAAAGGGGAACATGAACTACTTTTAAGCAAGTTCTTTAAGCAGTAATAAAATTGCAGACTTTATTCTGACTTTATCTTTCGTAGGTCAGTATCCTGTCAAACTCTTAGAGCCAAAGAAGTTCCGGAAAGAGTCTAGAACTACTGAACACTAGGATTTTCAAATATTTGCTCAGGAAACAAAGATGGGTGTCAGCATTTATGTACAATCAGCTTGAAAATGGGGTAAATATAAGTAACAATATCACTATAGCACTTGCAATTTTACAAGTTGCTTCTAGATAGGGCATCTCATTTGATTTTCAGGGAAAAGAAAACAATAATAAAAAACAAATGAACAAGCAAAAAAAACATGAGGGAGAAGAAAGAAAAGTAGCTTTCTGCTTTGATAGTTATGGAATTTGAAGGTCAGAGAAGTTTCATGATTAGTTAACACCACCATGCTAGGTTATAGTTCATATATTGATTGCCTCACTCAAGTTTCATAATTCAGTTGTTAATTATTTTATCAATTCCATATGTCTGAACAAAGAAAATGACTAACTTTAGCTAGAATTGCTCTGATAGCTTTAGTAAAATAATAGTGTCAGAATTGTGTTGCAATGTTTATTTTAGGTCAGATTAAAGACGTAATTTTCCTTGACGTCCCTATATTTTCACTGGAAGTTTATAAATATCAATATTGGTACTAGTGGGGGTGCCTGGGTGCCTCAGTGGGTTAAGCCTCTGCCTTAGGCTCAGGTCATGATCTCAGGGTCCTGGGATCGAGCCCCGCATCGGAATCTCTTCTCAGTGGGGACCCTGCTTCCCCCTCTCCCTCTGCCTGCCTCTCTGCCTACTTGTGATCTCTTTCTCTCTGTCAAATAAATAAATAAATAAAATCTTTAAAAAATTTTAAATAAAAAAATATTGGTACTAGTATAATGCAAAGCAAACTTTGATCTTGGTTTTAAAAATTATATTATCTAGTTTCATAGATTCCACACTTGGAAATAGCTATGCTCTCAGATATTCCCGGATATCATTATATCTGGCTGCAGTAAGGCTGTACATATAGTGCTTCGTGTATCCCTCACTCATCATGAAGCATGTCAAATGCAACAAGCAGCAGAGCATAGCTGGCTTGTGGAAACTTCTCTCTCTTTTCTCTGCTTCAGTGGTCCCTGTCTTTACCCAGTAAAGATATAACAGTATTTTAACATCACAGTTAAACTATTAACAATACAAGTTATATCACTAATAAGTTGAGGGAGAAAGAAAGCTATTGTTATTTTGTTTTAGAAATCTAGTTCATATATTTTAAATGAAGAAATAGTTTTAGCAATATTAATTCAAACGTTCAGTGCAAAACAAGTATTTCTTTAAATTAATCATTTAAAAAGTATCAGTGGCCCAAATTCTGTGCTATTAAAAAGTTGATGTTTCTCAGCAAAATGCTTTTGTTGAGAACACAATTGAGGAATGGAACATGAACAAGATATAGTTTTACATTTGCATCTACTATGTTTCATTGAATTTATAATTAAGGGGAAGCCTGGGTGGCTCAGTGGGTTAAGCATCTGCTTTCAGCTCAGGTCATGATCCCAGGGTCTTGGGATCAAGTCCTGCATATGGCTCCCTGCTCTGACGGGAGTCTGCTTCTCCCTCCGCCTCTGCCACTCCTCCTGCTTGTGCTGGATCTTTCTCTATCTCTCTGACAAATAAATAAAATCTTAAAAAAAAAAAAAAGAACTTACAATTAAGATCTCTATATCAAATAAGGAGCAGTGAATTTTTCCTTTGTACAGGGTGGGTCCTATTGGGAAAATCAAAATAAAATTTCCCTCCAAACCAGAAAACATTTCCACAAAGGTAGAAGAGAAATAAAACAATTTTTATTATTAAATAGCTATTAAAGCAACTAGTAAGAGGACTCGATAACACCATTTGCCACAGGGAGTTCATCCTAGATTTACCTGGTCTTTGGCTTGGCCACCTGTGTTTTGCTAATTGGCTTAATTCAAAGGGAAATAAACTTCTTGCATCTCTCCGACAGGAGATAGGTCTGCATCTTGGAGCAAGGCACCTACTAAATTAGGCTCTTAACCCCCAGAGAATGAGAGATTGATGCATATCTTCCTTTAAGATTGCATTTCAAAGAGATAGTTCCCAGCTCCTTGAGGAAGATATTCTTGTATGTGAAAGGTAATAAGAGGCTATTTAGCTTTTAAAAAGATATTCCTACATTCAAACAAAGAATTTATCACTTTTCTAAAGTAAATGCTCTAAGGAAAGGGAGAAGGGAAGTGTCTTCCCTCATTTTCAACAGTGAGAATTAAGCCTTTTATTTTTTAGTTGTATTTGCCTTTACATTCCATGTAGGTTATGTACTTATAGAGAGATTGGGCTTTCAACATGTTTTTCTATTAAATAATGCCATATGGTGAAAAGCTCATTGTTAGACCATGTTTCTGACAGGCTAGTTTTGTTTTTGGAAATACCTTATTTACTTTTGCTATTAACTACTATTTGTTATTAGTAACTACTAGTAACTCTAATAACTACTCAAACCCGATTGGGTGATGGTGGCGGAAAGGAGGAGGCATTAATATCAGTGATCTTACTTTCAATAGGCGAATAGAGGCATCACATGGAATCCACTCTTTTAATATGAAATTGTGTGCTTTCCTCTGAGACTGTTTCTTAAAGATCATATTTTAGCCAACTATGTTATCTAGAGGATTTGATTTCCTTATTATCTCTTTTGCCACCTTTCAGTTTGCTTATACATGTATGTATGCATATGCATTCAGCAATCATAAATGAAATTCACTTCCTCCTCATTCATTTTCCAAAAAGGAGGAGGAGTTGCCCTGAGCTGGAAGTATTAAGCCCAAACATCATAGTTATTCACATTATTTTTAAGGTGATTATTTTCTTGCTTTAAATATCTAATGAAGTTCCTTTTGAAAGGTTAAATCTCTTGTGACATAAATTTGCTGTATCACAATTAAGTTGAACTCATCATATACTAAAAAGTTTATATTTTAATGAAACCTTTAAAAATAGGACATCTGTTTAAGAAGACCTGTACCAGTTGCACTTTAAGATATTCCAATTTCTTCATTTACATGTGTATGTGTATGCCTAACATTTGTGTGTGTATATGTACATATATACGTAAAACTTATGTATGTGTGTTCACTGTAAAATTAATGTCCCCATGATAACCCCAGTTATTTCACTATAACATAGCATTGCCTCATATTTGAGGTTTTTACTTTTCACTATTGTTGCCATATCCTTGAATCTTTGAATCAGTTACCGATATTGATGAAATTTTTTAATTTCTAATTTTAGATTTCATATAGCATTGCAATAAAATCAGATAATTTGCAACCACACTGCCTTAGTTTGAGTCCTGGCTACGATAATTTGTTGGCTGCATTACCTTGAATAAGATACTTAAACTCTTCACTGCTCAGCTTCCTCATTTCTAAAATGAGTATGAGAGTAGCAACATCCTTATTGGTCGTTGGGAGGGCTGAATGAGTCAATATATAGAAAGGCGCAGTGTGGTGCCCTGAGTTGGGAGTTTGTAGATTTGTGTTCTAATTTCTACTTTGCAGGTAAGTCCTAGATCCTAACCTCTATGTCTAAAGTTTTTTCCTCTCCTTTAAAATGACAAAAAAACAAAAAACGAACAAACAAAAAACCCCACAAAACTTTGGTAATCCCATGGTCTTTAATTCTAATTGGCCATGAATTAGAATCCTTTTTCCTTTGGCTCAAAAACAGTATGAAACAATATGGCATAACATGGTTGACCTATCTTATAAATTGCAGATATCCTGTCAGCATACAGATAAAGCAACAGAAGATTATATTAAGACATCCAATTATCATTTTGTATAGTCTTGATTTACCAAAAAGTACTTTTAAAACATTTTTGAGTACAGAACACTTTATTCATATGAATGCTTATTCAAACACCTCAGATTTAGGAAGCCCGTGTATTACTCTTAACATGCTTCATATACTAATATACAGAGGTTGCCTTTCATGAAGTTCTGGTTCCATTGTTCTAGCAGAATTTAGTTTAAAATGTGTGCTGTGGATCAAGTGACAGGATGACTAAACATTCATCAATCTAATCTTTTTTTGATATTTGCAGCTACCAAAAGATGGCAATAGCTTTTATAGTTATTTGGAGCAACATTAGTATGGTAAAACAATATTGTTAATTAAAATTAAAAAATTCAGGAAATGTAAGAGGGCATCAAACAATCAGTAATGTCATGTTTTGTTGGAATGCTACAAAAAAAACAGATGGAGTGTACCATAAAGTAATATCTCAGAATTTTGAAACTAGAGCTTTATGTTTTGGTATGGTAAACAATATGAATTATTTACCATATGTTTATGGTTTGGTATGTTTTATGTTTTGGTATGTTTGGTATGGCAAACGAATGAATTCAGCTCCATCAATTCAGTAACATTTGTTTTAAATAAGAGTCCCTTCCCCTTCCTAGACCTTAGCAGAGAATATTTCTCTAGTTTACCTAACTCTAAAACAATCTTTTTTTATAAAAAGCAAGATGCATATGGACAGGCTCAGATTCATGGATTTACGTATTTGTAATTATTTTTCTGTGTTTAGTGTTTAGGGGATCTCTGTTGGGTCCTGGGTATCTATGAGCTTAACAAACCATAACCTTTCTCTTACTCTCTTGTTTTCCTTGTCCAGCTCATGTATTTATGATTATCTTTGTAGTCCCCTCTCTTGGAATTCATCCCAACCCTGAAGTCCTATCTAGAGCCGTCCTGTAATCCTTTTACTTTATCTCTCACTATAATCCTAACCCAATTAAAAGTGTCTTCCATAATTAATTAATTAATCAGTTAATTAATTAAAAAGCGTGCCATATTTATCTGCATATTTAAGGAAAGTTGTGGCCATGTCTCGTTCATTAGAAAAAATATATTTGTTTAGGAACTTTGCGCTCTGCTCAGGTCCAAGTATGCCACACCCTTTACGTATTTTAAAATGTGAAATTCTTGTGGGTGATAGCTATTGATTTCTTTAGTTTTGTCTCTCTGATCCCAGGGTTTCTCCTTATACAATGGCCCAGCCTTAAAACTCATTAGCCTTCATAGTAGTCTTGTTTTTAGTATATCACCTAACTCAGAGTTTATAATGAAGTTTATTTATAAAGTACAATCATTTTATAAATAAAAAATGGTGTATAATAAATGCGATTTGATCTAATACAAACTCTATAAATATAACAAGTTCAAAGTTATTCCTTAACTAAAGATAAATACAAAAACCATATGATGTTTTTCTGATAAACCAAAATCAGTAAAATTCATATTGACGATTTGGTAGCACCAACAGATAAAATATCCATGTAAACAACCAGACATGTCATATTAATTTTACATTCAAGAGACATTACCCTTTTGCCAGAAGAGAGCATCTCTGATATCTTTTGAGTCTGAAAATAATGGCTAACCACCGTATTGATTAAGCACATATATAGGATGGCAGGCGATGACTGAATTTCACACACCAGATGTTTTCGGTCACACTATACACATGAGTAATTTTGCATTAGATCATATACGTAGATTGTAACTGTAATTTTCTACTACAAAAGACATAGGTATACACCGAATTCTCTGTTTCTTGTATCAGGGATGGACATAGTAACGTTCTTGATATTAATGTTATTTTTTATAATCCTTCACATTGTGAAATAACATATTACATGACAGTAATAGCACAAAGAAGGGTTGATCCAGAAAACAAAGTGGTCATGGCTTTATTATAGTCTTTCAGGTCAAACTCACCTTCCCTTAAGCCATTGCTCAGTGCTCAGTGAACTGATTTAACAAATGCTATCACCTTCTCTTTCAAATCTTGAAGAATATGTATTGGACAGCATCTTCAAGGGTAAATGGAGTTTAATAGATTTTAAAGTCTTCCCTGAACTCAAGAAACAGAGTTCCTCATTTGTCTTTCATGCCCTGACTCTTAAGTTCTAAGGAGTACAACAAGCACAAGTGCGTGTGTGCGTGTGTGTGTGTGTGTGTGTGTGTTGAGATGGGGACAGGTATAATATGAAACGACTTGGTAAGGTAAAATGATGAGTCTATCAATCCACTTGTTTAAGTGTGTTATTATCTTGGTTTTACTGTCTTGGTTTGAAAAAAATATCTACATATCTGTTAAATCCTATAATAAAGTCAAATTAAAAATACAGCATGAAATAAAATATAATTCAGTAAACCTTTAGTTTGTTACCATTCATTGACTATTCAATTTAGACTATTGTCTAAATCCTATGTGGATCATTTTTCAGAATATTAGTATTTATTCCCTTTGTCCTTTTTGTTTTAACTGTGTCAGTATGTTAAGATCCAATGATCTAGAGATTGTTTATTTATTTATTTATTTATTTCTGAACAGAGAAGACTTAGAGGGTGAATTGCAATGTCAGGGGCATGGAACATTGACTTGCCTAGAATTTTTTGGCCAGGTGTCCACTCAGTGTACATAATCAGTAAGCCAGGTAAATATGGAAGGAAATCCAACAGGCTGAAAAGAGATTGCATCCTCTCTCTCTCTAAGCCTAAGGTCAATATCACACACTGCCAAACAAAAGATCTTTTATCCCTCATAGAACACCGTACAGGAACTTTCTTGACTTGGGATTTTCAGAGGTGTATTAGATAAAACACCTTGGAAGTTAAAAAACAAAATAGAGAATTTGGAAAAACACAAAGCACAATGCAGTAAAACTTGGAGTTAATTAATAATCAAACCACTATTTAGCTTTCAGAACAGTGTTAATACTGCAGATTTGCACAAATACATATTGAGGCATGAAATATCCTGGTGACCAAGAAAGAAAACGATTGTCAGTTGGAATCCTATAACACTCTTTCTTTTCTCCCCAGTGTCTGTGTGTTTGTGGGCAAAGTACTTAACTTATCTGGGTCTCACTTATTTGATATGTGTATTTTAAAACTTCAAAAATCAAGGAATATAATCCTAGATGTACCATATTCTAAGGACAACCTAAATGATAGTTTTGTTAAATAGCTAATACCACAAAATTATATTTATAAACTTCAAAAATCAATCAGACTTCTGTTAAATATTCAACTAGTTGTTGGTACACAGTAGTGAAAAACAGCTAATGTTTTTAAATTATCCTCTATCGACCCAAAATTACAGTTAAATACTTAAATATTCATAATTTCAATTATAAGAATGCAGTAAACTTTTCTTCAAAGAGTATGCATATTATTCATAAATATTTTACTATTTAAAATTCAGTCTTGTTCAAAACCTGAAAAAAAAAAATGTTTGGCTTAAGGCAAATGATAGTGCCAGAGGATACCCACTAAATGAGAAAAAAAAAAAAAAAAAAAAGAATGGTGCCTCTAATCTCTGGAAGTATTGAAATCAGTTAAGTCACATTCTGTTTTGTGATATGTGAAGTTCAGTTTGTAAAATAAAATTTGAAGTATTATTATTTGCATTCCTAAGACAGGGACCATCCTTTTCTTTCAATGTCACATCCCATGGTTTTTATAATTGTCTTTAGACAGAAGTTGAGCATTGATGTAGCAATCTTGCCCTCCTTGAAAATTGCTTTGCACGGCCTAGCAAGAGATCTAATTTTCAGAGGCAGGGAAATAATAATGGAAGCTTATCAAATCAAATGTGACAAAGTCCAGTGTCTTTAATGATAACTTTATTTAATATGCTTTATGGTTCCTAGAAATTATAGTTTTCTCTCCTTAACAATCTTTGGCTGAGTCAAAAGCAATCTACTCTTTGTACCTCTTGAAAAATGGTAACAGACATTGGCACTATTCTCAATCTTTGAGATGTTTAATTTAATCTTATTCAGTATTATAACTTTCTTCAGTCTTTATAACATTAGATGTGGTTAAAATGAGGCATTTAGATGCTGAGGAATACATTTTTAGAAGGATCTATAAAATATGCATATATATTTTATTCACCTATGCATACTTATTAATATTAAATATACATAAAAAGAAAGCTAATAACATAAAATGATAAAAGAAAAAGAAAACATTAACTATGAAAGCTAATTGAGTTACTACAATTTAGTATGCAGTTTGAGTTTCCTGAAACTTAAAGTAAGAAATCCGGCAGATCAATTACACAGCTTTTTATTGGAAAGAAGCATTCCAATTATCCATGAAAGAAACAATTTTTATGGTCCTTAAAATTTCTTTGTACAAATAGTTCTATTCATATATCTTTAAAACTTTCCATAGATAAATACATCAATGACATATAATCATATGTGTTAATTTTTTCAGAGTCTCTCTCTTTTTCTTTTTTTTTAAGTTTGTCTAACTAGCCTCCTCTCTTCCTCCCCATAACGCTTACTATCAGTTAATCTGTGTTAGTTACCTAAAATACATTCTTGCATATTTCCTTAATTTGCATGCATGAAAGTATAGAAAGACTTAAGATCAATGTTAACTATACAAAAATTGGTATAAAACTACCATAATTTCAGTCATTAGGAAAAGCCCTCTAAATCAACTGGTATAAATCTATCTTTGTTTTGTTTGGTTTGATTTTTAGAGAGGGTGAAGGACAGAGGGAGAGGGAGAGAGAGGATCTCAAGCAGGCTCCATGCCCAGCACAGACCCTGACACGCACTTGATCTCACAACCCTGAGATTACAACCTGAGACAAAATCGAGTCAGACACTTAACTAATGGAGCCATCCAGATGTCCCAAATCTATCTTATTATTGATACACAATTGTTAGGTAAAATATTATGAGTACTAAATTTAGCTGATTTCAGAATATGTTTCCAATCATCGTTTAAGTGAGATTTTTTTTTAAGATTTTATTTATTTATTTGACAGAGAGAGATCAAAAGTAGGCAGAGAGGCAGGCAGAGAGAGAGGGGGAAGCAGGCTCCCTGCTGAGCAGAGAGCCCGATGCGGGGCTCGATCCCAGGACCCTGAGATCATGACCTGAGCTGAAGTCAGAGGCTTTAACCCACTGAGCCACCCAGGCACTCCTAAGTGAGATTTAGATAGAATTGATAGTCAGATAGTTAAAAATTATGCCATCTGATAGAGGTTGGTATTCTAGAATTCTCTTTAATAGAAGGATAGACTCATATTTAAAACAAGAATATTATATAGTATAATTGAAATTCTATTTTGAAAGTTTCGAATCCTTGTCAATTTTTTTTTCACAAAGAAGCAGATATTTTAAAGTTTAGTCAGAGTAAGTATATGGAAGAATGCATCTAACAGTGATATGGCAGAGAATACAAAATGCAAAACTATGTGTAAACACTATTAGATTTATTAATGGTTTCTGGAATATGTAAATATACTTCTTTAAGGAATGATATTTATTTATTTATTTATTTATTTATTTATTTATTTATTTATTTATTTTTAAGGAATGATATTTAGAAGTTGGGCATATTTTCTGTTTTTGTGTGGTATGGAGGTGGGGGAGGCTATAGATACATTCCCTTCATTTTTCATTCCTGTTCCTTTCTCCCTCTTAATTCATTTTTTGCCCCTTTATTCTCCTTTCTTCACTATCCCCAAAAGCCAAAAAGATCATTGAGGCAGTGTTCAAGTTAAAAGAGATGTATGTTCATATAATCCTGTTACTTTATAATGTTTTGGCTGTTTTCTTTTCTACTATGCATAGCTTTAAACTTTTTATAAGTATACATAATTTTTAGTGCATTTAAACTATATTCTAAAAATAATTCACCATTTAGAAAAATATTAGGTGGGATAAACAGACCAAAATACTTAAATTAATTGTTTAAAACTTTGATATCAACAAGTCCTTTCTTCAAGGACTTTGCAATCAAAAAGAGAGTCATGGTACTATGTTTGAGAAATAATTATTCACTATAATCTAACAGCATTCCATTGAACTGATATTGCTTCTCTGCGATTGACAGTTCCTTCTGTATTACATAAACACATCTAGACTCCACATCTTCTTCCGACTGCTCCTGGTTTCCTGTGACTCTATTACCATTCCTTAAATTAGTATTTTTGCCTAGGGTCTGTCCTTGGTCTTTTCTTTCCACTCTTGTATTTTTTAGCTCACATGAAAATTACTTCAAATACTACCAAATACCACTTGCATGTTAATGACTACTTAAGGTGCTATTTCCAGGCAAGAACCTCTCTTTAGGGTCACAATGACCATGGGGCAGCCTCCAAAATCAAATAAATAAATAAATAAATACCCCTATTTGTATATGTATAATTTTCACCCTACCATGTCTTTTATTATAGATATAAACATATTCCTCAAAATATTCTTTCTTCTTTATTCCTTTTCTTTGTGAAGGGTACAACATTTTTCCAAATCATCCAAGTCATAAACTTGGCAGTTTGCTGTATTTCTCACTCTCCTTACCGCAATCTCCACCCATCACCACCTATAAGTTTATCTCCTTACACCTTGCTTATCTGATCTTGCCCATATCCAGTGCTCCTATCTTAGTTCAGGCAATAACTTTGCACGGAGGTACTGTCTCAGCTTTCTAAATGTACACGCCTGTATTCCCACATCACTCATATATTGTGTACACCTCTATCAGAATGATTTTCTTCTGACATAAATGTGATTGTATCACTCCCTCGCTCCATCATTTTATAGCCTTTCTACATTCTCATTCAGGGATTGGCCAACTATGGACTGTGGGCCAAATTCAGGTTCCACCTGTTTTTGTAAACTTTTGTTGGAATACTTTCACACCCACGTATTTGTATAAGGTATATAGCTGCTTTAGCTCTTAGAATGGCAAAATTGCATAGCTGTAACAGAGACTGGTATACAAAAGTTCAGTATCTAGACTTTAACAAAACTTTATGACCCTGCTTGAAATACTAAATACTGAATTCTCTGCTGTGTATCCCTGGGTTTTTTTAATACCCTATGCAATAGCTATCAGTGTACACACTAATATAAATGTATTTCAGCATAGCAATATCGGTACAGAGGAGCCTGTGTTGGTCAGTTAGTTAAGGAGCCAACTTGATTTTGGTTCAGGTCATGATCTCAGGGTCATGAGATCCAGCCCCGCATCAGGCTCCCTGCTCAGTGGGGAATCTGCTTAAAATTCTCTCTCCCTTTTCCTCTGTCCCTCCCCCTGTTCTCTCTCTCACTCTCACTCTCTCAAATAAATAGATAAAATCTTTAAAAATATCAGTATATATGCTGATATAAAGTTATATATGTAACTTCATGTATATGATACACATATATTTCTAGCTTTACAGTTCAACAAATGAGAAAACTTTTGTTCAGCTATTATTATGGTTCTCTTTTGCCTAAAATACACATCACACTTTTCACTCTGCAACTCCAACCTTCCACTTTTCTTGATAACTTAAAAGATCACAATCTTTTAAGAATGGAATCATTTTTCACCTTGTCTGAGATCCTAATCCCAGGGTAAATGAATCCCTCTTTGCCTTGTGCCCTCTTTGCCTCCCTGTGGCCTGTACACTTATTTTTCACATATAATGTGTCCTCCCTTCATTTGTTCACGTGTGGTATTTATCACTCTCCCATTACTCTGCACAGAATCAGGACATATACATTATTCTTCGTGTTATGTCCCATATGTAACTCAGCACATTTCATACAGTTAGCACTCAGTAAATGTGAGTGGTGTGCATGCATACATGAATGAATAATAATAACTATATATCTTTTTGGGAAAAAAAAATCTTTATTTGAAGGAGAAAGCTAATCTGCATCCATGTTACTAGGAAGTTGTTATTCCTTATCTTACTTTCGCCATATAAATTTTTACTTTGTCAAAGTGAAACAAACAAACAAACAAACAAGTGCTGAATCAATTTATGTTTCAGATTCCATTGCATTCTATACCATATTCTGCTTATCTTTGGTACTGTTTCCTTTTTTTTCCTCCTTCTTAGTAGGTTATACTGACTTATTGGAATAAAACTCTACTCCTCTAATTCCTTTTTTAAAAATATATTTTCTTCCTTTTTGAAATTGATTTCTATCAAATTTTTTTTGAAAACTTTCATTCCAAGAACCTAACTTTATTCAAGTCTAATTATAGCCCTGGCACTCTTGTTTCTCAGAGAACATATTACTGAATTTGCTGCTGAAAACAAATAAACAACAGATCTGTGGAAATTATAGGGTTGTAGAACAATGCTTTAGTATCTCACAATTGATTTTGTTTCCACTGTACATGTCTCTGTAGGAAATATAGAAAGATGCCCTATTACATTCTCTCAGTTAATAACTTTCTTACCCGTGTTGTTAGCTAGATATTTATTTCTTTCATGATAAAGTGAGAAAAGATAGCTTGAGGATGGAAGCAAAGATATTGTTTAAAACAATATGGTTTTAATGGAATATTGTACAGTCAAGGGGATGAGATCATATAACTGCTCCGGTTCCTGCTACTTTTATTATGTATCTGAATTAAACAATAGGGTTTTCTCTATCCCACATTAAGAAAACCTTGGGTAAGAGCAAATTTGGTCATATCTTTCAACATATTTTAATTAACTGTATCTTGTTTTGGAAAGGAAAAAGTAACATTTATTATATTTATCAAACTATTCCATACTTCTATTACAGATAGGTAGGTAGACATATGTATATTATCTCTTCAAAAATATTTTATCTCCCATCTTATATTCAGGATTACATCTAAGGAATCAGAAACCAAATTCAAGAGAATTAGTTCAAGGAGTAAAAATGAAATACATAAATGGTAAATATGACTTGGAAGAACCAGTGCAAATGTCAGATCATCCTGGACTTTACATCATACCTGAACACATGCATGTACACACCCACAAACACACACGTTTTCAGCAAAGTGTTTAAGACAAGTGTGCATTAACAGCAATTCAGTTAGAAAGAAAACCAGAAAATACAAGCCTACTAATGAGCTTGATATCTTTTTCAGTCTGTTATGCTGGATATCAAGAACAGTAAAAATGATAGTGTGGCTCTTGAAGGTGGAATGAGAAGAGAAATACATAAAAGAAGGTAAGGTGAAGATGAAGTCGGTGAATGCCTCCCTTTTCCTTGACTTTATACCTGTGAGACAATATCCGTACTTCTAACCTCCAGAATTGTAAGATAATAAATTATGTTGTTTTAAGACCAAAAAAAAAAAAAAAAAAAAAAGGCAAGGGAGGTGGTTGGGGGCAAAAAGTGGGAACAAAATTCTAAGACCATTGAATTTTCCCTTGTAGATACTCCTTATCTTGCAGGTTCACATCACTTACATATTTTAGTCCTAGCTTCCATTTCCACTAGTGCATGTGTGGTGTGTGTGAGATCCATGGGTTTCCTTTCAACCAAGAGAGGAACTGATCAGTATGTGTCAGCTACTACAGTCTATAAGAAATATTATTTCTTCTGTCTCACCCTGTTGGTATTAGCAGTGGTCAGCCTAGCAACAGTTCACCTTTCCTAGATCCTCGTCAATAACTCTTGATTCTGGTGTGTGTCTTGAGCCAGGTTTGTGTGTGTGTGTGTGTGTGTGTGCGTGTGTGTGTGCATGTACACACATTTGTATTGCTCTGTGATGAAGAGTCCCCGAAGTTCTGGATGAAAAGCCTGAATATTTTAAACATCAAGATTTCACAAAATAATTAACACATTTAATATGAATTTCACTGTTAAAATAATTATAAGATATAGCAAAATAAATCCACATTTATAATAAACAATAAGTCCACAAAAATAAAGAAAACAGTTTTTAAAGAAGAAGGGTTTTTTTCAAGATTTATTTATTTATTTTTGAGAGAGAGAAAGAGAGAGAGAGAGCGAGCATGAACTGGCATGGGAAGGGAGACAGAGAGTGAGAGAGAATCTCAAGCAGACTCCCTTCTGAGCAAGAGCCAGACTCAGGCTTGATCTCAAGACCCTGAGATTATGACCTGATCTGAAATTAAGAGTTGGTCGCTTAGCCAACTGAGCCGCCCAGCTGCCCCAAAGTTTTTATCAACCCAGGTAAACTTATACCAGAACTAAGTCTGAAATGATCCTTCTTCATATAAAAATAAATAGAGAATAGAGAAAGGTAAACACAGATGGCCCCTTACACATTGATGACACCTTGGGTGAATTCAAAGCACTGTCGGTAAATTATATAGGAAAATATAATTTTGGAAATATTGGCAAATGGATAAATAAATTCATCTTTTATATACGGTAGAAATAATTTTGAAAAACATTGGATGGATAATCAACCCTAAACTTCTCTTAATGCTTCTTCAGTGAATGTGTATATATATATATATATATATATATATATATATATATAGAGAGAGAGAGAGAGAGAGAGAGAGATGAATATAGTGAAATGTGAATATAGATATAGACGCCAAAGATACATATTTACACAGAAGTAAAATATAAAATGAATATACATATATTCATATGCATCATATATTTTATATATATATACATATATATGCTTGTCAAAGTAATCAATGGGCATTACAAAAAATTAGACACAGCACAGGCAAAAACATTAAATTTTAATGCACATTTCTGCTCATAGAATAACACAGTTTAGTACTTGGGAGGTATAGTTTTCTACAATCTGCTTATCCATCCATCCATCCATCCACCCATCCATCCATCCATCCATCCATTCATACATCTTTCTATTTATTTATTTATATCTATCTACCTACCTATTATCTATCACTCTATACATTCATTTATCAATTTAAATGTTTTTCTGCATTATAATTGCTTAAGTAAAAAATCATGAAGGACAAAAAATTTCCATTCATTCCCTATTTATTTATTTACTATTTATATAAATATTTATCACTAATCAGGTATATGAGAAATAAAAAATAGGGCTACAAATAAAAGGTAAACATTTAGCTGTTTTTAATTAATTTTTTCACAAATGATAGATATAATCACAATAATCATTCAGTAGCTGGAAACTTTATGTTAAACTATAATCATTTCTCAAATTTATAGCTACTATTTAGCAAATATTTTTATTCTGAATTATTTAAGTAATTTTCTAAAAACATTCTGATACATGTCGTACCTATCTCAACCCCTAAGGAGTAATACTTTCTTTTAGTTGAGCAAGACTACAATAATTCTTATGAGCAATATACAATGCTTCTTTTGAAACAGATACAGTGGAAATAAAATTCCGTCTTGGGAGTTTTCCTAGTTTACAATTGATATAAACTAATTTTCAGCTCGTCTACTATTAGTACTATGGATTTGTCTATTATGAAGCACATCTTATATGTTACACAAACCATTAAAATAAGAGGCTTTAAGTCTGTGTTTCATAATTCATACATGTGGTAATATTATAGACCATCACATGTCTATAATAATGTTTAATAAAGACATCATGCCCACCTTGCCAATAACCTATGTAGTCATGACATAACTACCAACTATTTGGTAAGTTATAAGTCTTGCTTAGTACCTAAATAAAGGAAAATAAGTTTACCAAATAAAAAAAAATACCTATTTTAGATCAGGTAAAGACAAATTAACCTAAGAGTCTAATTTAATCCAATGGTTAGTAAATGTGAAAAATTTTATCCATCTGTCTCAGAATGCATTATATTTTGTTTGTGATTTATATGCAAAATTTCATATTCTCATTTGTAAATACTGGGAAAACTCTGTTTACATGCACTATGAAATATGTATGAAATATGCATAACTTCCTTTCATGAGTGTAAAATATTTGCCTTTTATTATATAATAGAAGAACTGAAAAATTAATCAAAATGGTCTCAATTTCTTAGGCCATCAATATACATTAACATACAATATTTTCTAAGAATTTTATGAGACAAATACTAATAGCACTCTAGTAGAAAAAAGAAAATAAAAAGAAAGAAGAGGATGTGGAAAAGTCCTGTTTAAATTTAGGAACCACTGTATTGTAAGAATGGTATGAAGGTCGTAATTGATGAATGGATACCATTTCATATACCAAATCCATTAAACTCTTATTTATATAGTTACTATATTCTGGTTTATATACTAGAACATTTAAAGAATATTTACTTTCATAGGAAATAGTTCCTTGCTGGCAATCAATTACACTTTTTATGTTTTGCATTATATTTTTGATCAGGAATGTGGTCTTTGATGATATATATTTGAGATCCCTGTGGTAAGGTCCCCGTGGCATTTCCCTGAATGCTATTCGTCAGTCCAGTTCATCCATTAAAAGTTTATTTCCTCTTTGCTTAACAACAACTAAAAAGACTTTTTTAAAAGATTAATGTTATAATATCATGGAAAGATATTTAGAAAATATATTATAAATATCAATATAGCTACTTAGAGATTAATATCCTTGTCATTGCAGTAGCCTACATTTTTTATTAATTTTTCAGTGTTCTAAAAAGATATTATGGAGATATTTTCTTTGTAGCATGTCTACTGTTTAGATAGTTATTAGATTACTTTAGAACATTATTTGTTAATGCTAAATGAAGAGAAGCATTTTGATTAGCTATGTTGAAGCTTGTTTTGAAAGACAAGTGAGAAAGTAATACTTTCATTTTGTTTTTATATTTATTCCTTTAAAATATTGTAAATTTATTAAAACATAACAAAATAACACGGATTCTTTTTATGAAATTACATGTCCTTTATTCATGTCCTAGTGAAGTTGAGGAATAAGAAATTTATTCCCTTGTTTCAATGAAAAATATCGAGCACATGCTATATGCTAGGCAATGTTAGGTTAATAGAAAATCTCATAGATAGATAGATGATAGATAGATAGATAGATAGATAGATGATAGATAGATAATAGATCAGTCTAGTCTCTCCATATATTACCATATATGCCTGCTAATAGGGCATTCAATCATCAAATTATTTTGAACACCTGTTTATTTTTTCACCACTTACAATAACTACAATTAACATAATATTTTATAGATTTTCTTGGTGTGTGCCTATGCATATGTGTACATAGTTTCATGTTTAATTTTGTAAAAATGAAATAATACTAGATGTTTTCTGAGATTTGCTATCAAGGTGTTTATAGTTTATTCATCAAGGAGTTTAATTCTATCCAGTAAAAATCATATGCAAACAATTCTCATTATTCAAGGTAGTTATGTTCTATAAGGTCATTGGGAACATTGAATTAGTGAATACTTAACCATTGCTCCTAGAGAAGAAATACAGAATTAGGTTTGTGCAAGGCTGTGGTCACATTTCTGTCAATTGATGAATATACAGCCTGTTTTATGTGTGTTTCTGTTTAAAGACTATATATATATATTTTATTAATTTACACTAAATTTATGTCAACAGTATCATAACTTACACCTGAAAACTAACATTATCTAATACATAAATTTTCTCTGTAAGTCACCTCACAGTCCTCTAACATGTAAGTACACTAGAGAACACTTGTGCACTATGCTTCAGAGTCATTTGGAAAAGAAAAATCACCAGCAAGAAACCCAAAAAATGTGAAAAAGTGTGCACACTTCTTTATAGCATAAAAGCTGAGACAAAAAGTCAGAGCATGGCATTGTTGACTTCAGTTGGGAACGTACACATCAGGCGACTCAAATTTCCCACCACTTGGTACAGGTCCAAGAATGACTAGGAGAACATCTTGTGTAGTGACTTTGGGGTTACAAATAAATTTTAGTGAATAGGTGAAATCTTAAATATGGACTCCTCAAATAATGAGGCTTGACTGTACTATGTTAGAACATCTTAAATGCTGTAGAAAAACTTTTTTAAAAAAGCAAAATAGGATACTCAACCACAAAAAAAAGAATAAAATCTTGCCATTTGCAACAACGTGAATGGGCCTAGACAGTATTATGCTAGGTAAAGTAAGTCAGAGTAAGATGAGCGCCGTATGATCTTACTTATATGTATAACCTGAAACAAATAAACAAACAAAATAGAAAATAGACTTATAGATACAGAAAACAAACTGTTGTTTATCAGAGAGAGAAGGGGTTGGGAGTGGGCAAAATAGGTGGAGAAGATTAAGAAGTACTGGCTTCCATTTATAAAATAAATAAATCACAAGGCTGTCGTGTAGAGCATAGGGAATATAGTCAATAATATTATAAGAACTTTGTATGTTAACAGCTGGTAACTTAACTTCTTGTGGGGATCATTTGATAGTGTACTAAAATATCAACCACTGTGACATATACTTGAAACAAATAGGATATAGTATGCAAATTATACTTCCATAGAAAATAAAATAATATAAAGCAGAATAGAATAGAGTCATGAGCTCCAGGAAAAGGAGTGGTTAAAATTTAAAGGAGTTATTCAGGGCATTTCTAAGAAGAGTATCCCTGAAAAAATGGTATATCAGTAAAAATCTGGAGTAGATAAGGGTGGTGGCCTTTGATAATCTGGAGTGGAGCACTGCAAGCAGAAGGAATAGCCACAGTTGAAGTGTGATGCTCAGAGTACACCTGAAGCATTAGCTGAAGAACAAGGAAGTAATAATGGCAGGAGGATTGCTTGAGAGAGGAGAGTGCAGGAGAGGCCAGGGAAGTAACGAAGAACCAGTTCCTGTTGATTTTGAGGGGGCACTTGTAAGGATATGTGCTTTTACTTTGAATAAAATGAGAAGTCATTGTAGGACTGACTTATATTTAAAACCAACCTCTCTAGTTGCTGATTTTTGAAGCGACAAATAGAGAAGAGAGGAATGGTGACCAAAGGAAAAAGGAAAAAGTTAGTCGTGTGTGGAAATTAGATGTGGAAATTAGAGTCTAGAATGAGATGGTTCAGACCCTAACAATAGCAATGGAAGTGGTGAGAACTAGTAACACTCTAGGTATATTTTTAAAGTACTAGATGTGGAGAATGAGAGAAAAAAAAGTGAGGGGAATCAATTGTTCAAATATATTTAGCCCCAACTAGAAGTATGATCACCTACACTTGATTACGGAGATGGGAAAGAGTGTTGGAAGAAGAGATATTTTGGAGGGGGTGCATTAGTATTGACATGACAAATTTGAGATGATAAAGAGATAAAGAGATAAAGAGATAAAGATAAAGAGATAAAACAAAGGCAATCACCTATATAAAAACAAATGATCTAAGGAGGAAATAAGAATGTGGCAGTTGGCAGCAAATAAATAGTATTCAAAGTCAGTATACAGGTAAGTGGACCACGGACAGAGCTCTGGCACCTAAGTTAAGAGGATTAGGGAAGAGTAGGAACCAGCAAAGTTGACTAAGAATGAGCTACCAGTGAAGTAGAATAAAAAACAATTAGAGAGAGTAGCACCTGATATCCAAGGAAAGTAGTGCATCAAGGTTGAGTATGTGAAACTGTTTCAGTTACAATAAATCAGTTAAATTGGGAAGAGAAAACTGATATGAGATTTGGCAACATAAAAATCATTAGGGATTTTTATTTAGAACTCTAGGAGGAAAATCTTGGTCAGGTTATATTTGAGAGAAAAAACATGAGAATTTGGAGATGGTTAGCATAGACAATTATTTATTAGTGTTCTGCAGCAAATGGAAACATCTGTGGCAGCTGGTGGTTCAAAACAATACTTTTTTAGAGATGAGATAATAACATTATTTTTTTATGTTGATGGGAACCATACATAGACAGAAAATAATTGCTGATATAGTAGAGAGCCAAAAAATATTCCTGGGTTATGTACTGAAGTAAGAAGGGTAAAAAAGGAGAAAAGTATAAAACCCAGAAATTATTGCATTCAGGCAGAATTATGTATAGTTTGTGATAACATGCAAGAATACAATATCTCCAGATACAAAGAAGCAGGAAAATTTGGCAGCGGAAGTGTGTAGGTTTTTTGGTTATTGCTTCTATTTTTTTTTAAAGATTTTATTTATTTATTTGACAGAGAGAGAAAGATCACAAGTAGGCAGAGAGGCAGGCAGAGAGAGAGGGGGAAGCAGGCTCCCTGCTGAGCAGAGAGCCCGATGCGGGGCTTGATCCCAGGACCCTGAGATCATGACCTGAGCTGAAGGCAGAGGCTTTAACTCACTGAGCCACCCAGGCGCCCTATTGCTTCTATTTTGACAGTAAAGGAGGGGCTGGGATTACCACCTGAGTAGGCGTGGATGTCATAAATAGGAGGTTCGAGGATAAAAGAGCAATTATGAAAAAGCCCCGTGGGTGAAGGGCAGGGGGAACTGATTGAAAAAATTACCTGGTACCTTTATGGGCTCTTTTGAACACTCATTCCGAATCAAACTGATACCAATCAACATGGTTATTATATGTTTTTTTTTCAGTAATTTTTAATTACACATTACCCGTGCGGAATGGGTGAATAGATGTGTTTAACCATGGTTTTAGTTTTCCAGTAAGACAAAGCACAGAAATTTCAAGGGCCAGTATTATATTTATTTACCACTCAAATTCCAAGATTTTGTGGTGATTTTCTCCAAGATATAATGTATTCAAGTTTGCCAAACAAACCAACAAAAAAACCTTTATGCATAACAGAGAGTTTTTCCCATATCATTTCGAGATTCAGTGATGTAATAACCTCCCTAATGATGGGCAATGACTTGTCTCTGACCGTGCCCCTCATTGATGCTAATTTATCTTGCACACTGCTAGCAGAGTAATCTTTATAATGCACTGATTTACAAATAATATATTTTACAATTTAAAAAATCATGTGTGCCTTTTAAGTGAAAGAACAAATACCTTTGCTTATAATTCTATCACCAGAGAAAAGCTTTTTACCTCCTTTTTACATGTTATTTTCCATGTAATTTATGGAAATATATACATTTCAATGACAGAAATTAATACCACTTATGTAATGATAAATAATAGTTCAACACAAATAAAAATATATCTTTCATCCTGCCTGCTTTAAAAAATTCTAATCCTTTGATGATTCTCTGTCTTAAAACAATTTGATTTTTTGCTTTCAATGTACTTCACTAAATTCTGCTCTTATCTTTACTTATGTTCCACATGACTCAGATAAGCTGATGACAAATACATTTATTTCTCTAATCACTGACCCTCTGTTGAGTCCAAAATTCATATATTCTATTTGTTCTTACCTTCTTCTTGATTTTTATTTTGATATATAATTGGATATCCAAACATAATATCTCCAAATGCCTCGTTTCAACTCTAGCATGTCCCACCCCCACTTACTCCTCTCTATCTTTTGTATCATAGCAAATTGCACCATTATTCACCCAGTGCTCATTTCCAAACATGAGAATCTTTGATTTTCCTCTTTTTACTACTCCAATCTATCATCAAATACTGTCAGCCTCAAATGCACAATTTCTCTTTCAGGGTGTTCTATGCAATTCCTGGAGTGATCCTTTGAAAGTACAGAACTCTCCTACAACTTCTCATAAAGATGGAATAAAGTCTAAACTACTACAGTGCCTAAATGGATACCATAGGAACTTTGATCTTGAGTTTTTCTTCACCAGAGAAACTTCCCTGAGATCTTCTGATCACTTCACATCAATATTTTTCAAATGATGCTTTCTGAGAGATGGCATTCCTAACTTTCCTATGTAAAATAGTCACCAGCCTTATCAGCCCCACTCACCTCATTCTGCTTTTTTATTCTTTCTTTCTACCTTCCATTTCACTGTTAGATCCTACTCTCTTATTCAAGTGCATAAATTTGCTATTTTAATTTCGATTTACCACACACGTGCACACACACGTAGTTATTCTTATTTATTTTTAGCCTCCCCACTTAAAAAAATCTCCATAACAACAGGGAGTTTGTTTTTCTCATTCATTGTTTTATCATTAGAATAGTGTTTTACATATAGTAAATATAAATATTTGTTAAAAGGGAAAACAGGCAGTGAAAGAAGAGAAGAAAAGAAGAGAGAACAGGAAGGAATGCATTGCAAAATACGAAGTCCACGGTATGATGACATTTCTCAAGGCCAGCTTCATTTCAGAATCTCTATTGACAAAGCTTGAACAACAAAAAGAAAGTCTCCTTTGCTGAATTACTAATGCAGGACTTATCTAAAAGGGACTATCTTAGTGAGGAAAATGCTATCCAGTGAGTCATTCGAAAACCTATGGGAGCATTCTGGTGTCCCACTGGGATGGGGAGCCACTGGCATTTAATGTAGGTGGACCAAGACTGTTAAGTATCTTGCGTCATCCACAATGGACTGTTGTCATCTACATTTTGAAATGATCTGATGCATATATTTATATGAGATAAAAACTTATTTATAATTACCTCAACCTAGAACTAAACTTTTTTTACCTAAACGCAATGTTGCTTTGGAAACACCTTTTATTCACGTAATTTTTCGATAATGTGACAACTGTGTAAACAGAGAAAAGAATACTTTTTGAAAACTGATAAAGAATTGTTCAATATTTCCCAAAATTCATATGACCAATGTCAATGCCACTCTTGTTGGACTGCCTGGATCACGCGCAGCTGTCTATTCAATATAATGTAAGGGTCTCAGGCTTCTTTACTGTGTTTTCTATGAAAGATATGCGCAGGAATCTGATTATGGAAGTACATATTATTTTTAACTTAAATTCACTTTATATTTCATTTTATCACACAGGCAGAACATTATATTGTTTTTGTAGCTGTCTTTGAATTTTGGTGACAGTTCTCTGGTTTATCACTGCACAATACACACCAGCATATATGGAAACTGCTCTGATAGGATTGAGAGCAAACAGTCTAACATTTAACTTGTTAAACCTCATCTATTTCCATTTACTGTTTTTCACTATCAGATACATCTCATCTCCTTACTATTTTGTAAAGTGAAAATGATAATAACAACAAATTGCTGCCTTTTTGAATATCTTTTTTTTTTAAGATTTTATGTATTTATTTGACAGAGAGAGAGAGATCACAAGCAGGCAGAGAGGCAGGCAGAGAGAGGGGGAAGCAGGCTCCCTGCTGAGCAAGGAGCCCAATGCGGGGCTCTATCCCAGGACCCTGATATCATGACCTGAGCCGAAGGCAGAGGCTTTAACCCACTGAGCCACCCAGGCGCCCCTTTGAATGTCTTCTGTCAGTCACTTTATGTTCTTCATCCCTCCTAATCCTCCCAACACGGTAAAGTACTAAAGGTACTGAAGATGAAAGGCATGCCTTATCCAGTGATCACAGGGTGAGTCTTCGCAAGACAGATCTCAATTTCTTGTCTTATCCCCTTTTTTAGATATGGATCTATCTATAGCACATTCCATCAGGCATTATGCATAAATATTCTAAAAAATCACTTAGTGTTTCTCACTGGAAAAAATAGGGATGTAAGTTATGTTACTTTCATTCCGAAATGACAGCTCCCTGCTATGGCAAGTGGAGGCTGGTACCTACTCCAACTTTCCCTGGTCTGGGTCACCTCCTTTCTTTCCTGGTATGCCCTTGAGTGCCTTCATTTTTTTCTTCAAAGATTTTATTTATATATTTGTTAGAGGAAGAGAGAGCGAGCACACAAGCAGGGGGAGAGGCAGGCAGAGGGAGAAGCTGACTCCCCGCTGAGAGAGGAGCGCAATGGGGGACTCCACACAGGATCCAGGGATCATGAACTGAGCCAAAGGCAGAAGCTTACTCTACTCGACGGAACCACCCAGACGTCCCCTCTTGAGTGGTTTTACCTCGGTCTTTCTTACCCGGCCCTCAGTAGATGATAAGCCTTGTGGCACACGCTTCCTGCAATAGGTGCCCACCACAGCTTTGAATATTTTCAACCATAATGTTGACACCTTAGGCAAGAAAGAAAACTCGGTTTAATAATATATTACTTAATGAGTGTAAAATCATTCAATCTGAATATAAATTTTAAAAATTCACTAAATTAGGTAATTTTTTGGAATTCAGAAGTCAATCTGTTAAAATGTTCCATCCATTCTATTCAAAGTAATGCTATAGTTTCGACTGTAACTATGTGACATAATGTCAAGATAGAGTTAATGTCCTTAAAGATAAAATTGTCAACTCATTACAGCTGAATTTGGAATTTGATTTTCAAAAGTGATTCAAAACTTAATTACCACTAGCTATTTTTTAGCAGATGTATTTTAAATTGTTAGGAATATTGTTTTTAAAAATCAGACTTTCATATGTGATATATTTAAAATTACTTTCAAAAATAACAATGGTAAGAAACTAATTTATGTATTAGATAAATGTTAATGTTTAAAGGTATATAAGCTGCATTTCTTCTGGTAAAACAAGAAAATTCAATCTAAATATTTTCAACCTTTTAGTTTAGAAATGTGACAGTAATTATAAATCTTGTTGACAACATTTCCCCTTCTCCTGGTAAACACTTAAGTTTATATTTGCACAACCAATACTCATTATCTATTACTCTGGTTTCCTATGAATCTTGGAGAATACATTAATTTTTCTTTTGTTGCAGCCATTCTAAGAAATGGGTTCACATTACCGAGTATGAAGAAGGTGACTACATTCATTATATTTATTAATAGCATGTATGTACATATATCATATTGTTTATATATTGATAGCATATTGTGTATATATCCATATATGTGTATGTGTACATATGCATACACACAAACACATATATACCTGTGAAGAGAGCAACTCTTCTTTTAAAGGTAAAAATTCTTAAGTAAATATCTTAGCATTATTAGTAACATGGGTAGAGTGTTTCTGACATATTAAGCTAGGTGAAGGTACCCTTCTCTGCTTTTTAAATAATCCAGCTTTTGGAAGAGGAAGAGGACAAAATTTGTCTAACAGGCTCTCACTAGGTAAGAGGTTGCATCTACTCCAGCCCTATGACATCAATCACAATAAAATTTATTAAAACTTAGTGTCCCAAATGCCTTCTCATATATTTTAGTTCAGATATAATACTTGTCCTGAAATTTAGGAAATAATCATTCTGAAATACTAATTTTTGATAGGTCCATTTATTTTCTGTTGAATCTATTCACAATAGATTCTAATTCTAATTGAATGATGAGAGTAGGATTGAGGGAACAAAAGGAAGATGAAAGATGCTATATCTTCCTGACCAGGTTCGGCTGCAGATGACCTCTTGTTCTTTCTCTGATTTCTCATTGTTCCACAAGAGCTTGTGCAGATCAGAACAAGAATTCTTTAGTGTCTGTCATGTAACATTAATAATACCTCTTATCTCTTATGACATTGACCTACAAATAAATGGCAGCTAAAAACTACACAGATGAAGCTCAAATGATGTTTTAAATAATGACAGTTTGAACATCAGATACCTTACAATATTGAACCCATACAAATCCTAGATCTGGAAACAGAATGGGATGGGATATGGGCATGAGATTTTAATAGAATCTCTGAATATATGAGTGATAATTGTTGATAAGGCTCAATTGAAAATAGTCTTCAGAAGATTTTCTTTTTTAACCTTATATTAAATGTCCCTTTTGCCTTTTGTAATATGGCTTGTCTTGAAGTTTGTTTTATCTGATATTAATATAGACATACTAGCTTTCTTTTGTTTAATGTTTACATGGAATGTATTTTTATATCATTTTACTTTCAAATCATTTGCATCATTATGTTTAAAGTATATTATCTCTTATAGCAAAAGAGTGGTTTATTATATTATTATTATTAATTTTAAAATTTGGGCTGACAATCTGTACCTTTTTATTGAATTGTTAATTCTATTTATGTCTGATGTAATTACAATGTAGTTGGACTCATATCTACCATTCTCCTATCATTTATCTATCTATATTTATTTATTTATTTTTCTGTTTCTGTTATCTTTTTTCTTCGTTTCTCTTGGATTAATCAACTACTTTTTTAAACATTCTACTTAAATATCTTTCTATATCTATTTCCTGATTGCTCCTGGAATTTATGAATCCTTAATAGAGTATAGGGTTAATATTTTAATGCTTTATGCAAAAATTAAGCACCTTGTAACAATATTTCATTTACTTCAAATTTGTTGTATTATGGCCATATATTTTACATCTAATATGTTATAAACCTAACCATAAAATGTTTTATTTTTGCATTAAATTATCAGTAGTATATTAAAGTAATTCGAGAAGTAACAAAAAGTTAGTTTTTCTCCTCTATCCAATGTATTTATCTATCCGTATAATCATTCTGTCCTTGGATCAGTTCCATCTGGAGTCATAGGCCTTTGCTGAAATTTCCAATAGCAATTTTTGTGGTGCAAGTCTGTGGTGAATAATTACTTTAGCTGCCATTTTCTGAAAATATTTTCAATCTACTTTCATTTTTGAAGTTGTTTTGGTTGGATTAGCATTTTTTGGTTTTGTGGATTTGTTTATTTCTCCTATACTTACTCGGAAGATGTTGGTCTATTGGGTGTAGGCATTAATTTTTTCTGAATCTTGATAATTTCACTGTTATATTGTATCATTATTCTTCTGTACATCATGTGTCTCTTTTTCTCTGGATGCTTTCAAGATATTAATTTTTATCTTTCCTTTTAAGCAATTTAATTATAAAGTCTAGGTGTGATTTTATTTTCATTTAGTCTGCTTTAGGACTCCTGAGCTCCATAAATCTTGGGTTTCCCTCACGTTTTGCACATTTTTGTTATATTTTCAAAAAATAATTTATTTCTCTCTCTCTTATTTTCTCACTCTACTTTGGAGAATCTAATTACACATATATTAATCCTACTGGTTGTTGACATCCAAATTCTTTATTTTTCCATCTGTTTTTCTCTCTATACTTCATATTGGATACTTTCTCTTGATTTATCTACACGGTCACTGAATCTTTCTTTCGCCATCTTAAATATTCTGTTAGTCACATCCAATAAATTTTAATTTTAATTTCTTAAAGATTCCACTTTGTTGTTTTTAAAACACATCTACTTTCTTTTCACTTATGAAGATTATTTTTCTTTGAGCATTTGATGTATTTACAATAACTGTTTTCAAACCCTCACCTGCTAATTTCTATGTCTGGTTTGTCTTAGGACATATATTTATTCATTTTTTATTGTCCATGAGTCATATTTTCCTACTGCATCATTTATCTAGTCATTTTTATGACTTACTAGACATTTCGGATGATATACTGTTAAGACTCTTGGTTCTTTTGTCTTTCACTGAAGAGAAATGATTTCTGTTCAAGTGGATAGCCAGACATTTAGCTGTTCCCTTTTAACTTGTAGAGTCTTGATTTTAGAGCTTTAGAGCAGGTCTGTTTCAGTTCTGTTCTTAGTCTTCAGTTGAACTCATAGATTTGTTATGCAGTCTTTACTTATAAGGCAGAGTCCTTTCATGGTTTCACAAGAAAGACTGATGTATTTCCAAGACTCTCTATGTGGACAATATTTAAACCGCTACCTCTCTCTCCCTTCCATTAAGCAACTGCTAAATGTCTGTTCAACTTCCTTATGTGTTGGGATGTGTTTTCCACTGAGCTTCCCAGCATCTCATTCTGGACTTAGCCAAGGATTTGAGGGGAGGTTATAAAATAGGTCTGGATCTTTCATTGATTTTTTTTGTGTTCACTTCTTTTAGTTCACAAAAAAAAATCAATGAAAATATTTAAAATATTTAAAAGAAGGTTAATTAGCCTTTAAAATGTTATTCCTAAGGATTTCTTTTATAAGAAATTTAGGAAATATTTTACTGCTTAAATGCAGAAAATTAGGTGGATATCTATATATCTATATATCTATATATCTATATATATCATAAATGTGGGGAGATATATATATCTCCCCACATTTATGATATTCATGAGCATCCCTATCATCTGGGTAGATCATCTTTAATTAGACAGAAAGAATGTTGCAGGCTTTTATTAGCTAATAAATACTATCTATCAACTTCTTGCATGTCCCAGATGCCCTATTTTGTTTTTTCAGATTCCTTTAAATAACGTGTCCCTTTTCCTTTCTGCTGTACTAATCTGCTTATTCTGATGAAAATTAATTTACTTTCTTATGGGTTATTTTTTGCCTTTCTGTCTCTAAAGTAAGTATGAAACACTTTTGAAGTTCATTAGGTTGTTTGTTACGAGCTAGAATTGAGTAAAATAAATGATATAAAAGAAGAAAACAAAGCATTTGCTATAGAACTAATGGGATATGAAATACAAACCCCAGAAGTACTGAGAAGGACAGATATATCTGTGACTTCCTGCACTTGGGGCTACCATTACATGAGGAAGTCATCTAATGCTGTCCTTTTAGATCTTTAAATTGTTTTCTGAGCTCCATTTTGGTTATGTTTCAGTTTAAGATCCTATAATAATTACTGTTACAGAAAAAAAAAATACTAAGTTTTTGAAGTCTCTACACAAAATATATCCTATTAAAAGTTTAACAAATGTAAGATATTATAGAAATAAATTAAGAGAGCTACATAATGGTAACAAAAAGAAATCAGGAAACATAAAAACCAAATACTAATAATAGCCATAATAATAAAGACAATTAGCAGAGCCAATGTAAACAGGTGCATTATCAAAGAACCTTCCCCTCAAACTGTATGTGAATAAGAGAATAAAGAGCTGAAAAGTTGGGCAAATCACCAGTTTCTAAAGGAAATTTACCAGCTCATGAAATTACAACAAACTAACCAACCAAAGCCAATTAATAAAGTCTATTAAGATTTGTTTCAGGCAGATGATTTTAATGATTTTTATAAACTCATGATACATATGTAATGTTTTTTCACTTCCAAATATGGAGAACAACTTCTAATGCTCCAATTCTTACATTCAGACATCATTTCCAGTTGTATGCACTTGCATTTATAAACTCTAAGTAAAGTTTGTTAAGGACAAATATTTACTTCTTTTATTATTTTTTCTTTAAAAAATACTTTATATTTATGGCACTAGACTCTTTATATGCTATAATAGACCAAACCCAATGAGAAATTAAATACTGTTTAAATTATATTTAGTATGTTTTTACATATCTTCTTGGTTATTTAAAGCACAAAATAGTGAAAATTTTCCTTAGCTATAATTTCCTAACATAGACAACAATCTTTTTTTATTATTTCTCTTTGGAATTCTGGATATTTATATTAATTAATAGATATCTATAAATGTCTAACTTGAAATATAGACAGAAAAAGATTCCCTGAAGTATTAAATAAATACATTCTCACTATTCTCCTAAAAGTTTCTATAAATTTTTCCATTTTGGTTGCTACCCGTCTCCATACTCATTTCTGGGAATCCTTCATATATGCCCTTTGTTTCTCATGTGGTTTGATAAGAGCACACAAGAGAGCATAGTTAGATTTCATTAGAAGGTGCTTGACCAATAATTATTTTTATCATATTATAATCTATGCAAAAGCAGATACATAAGTTTGGTTTCTGGTGTGCCTGATTCTCTATATGAACTAAATAATTAAACTTTAATTAATTGCAGACTGGTCTCCTGGATAACCAAATGCTATGAATAAATATTTTGAATGGAACTAGGGCCACAATCTGAATAATGACCATGATAGCTATATATAAAATTGATTTTTAGTTTAGATAACATAAAGTATGTACAGTAATAAGTATATCTTGTTCATATTCCATAAATGCTTCTTTTCCCATATCAGCATTCCCACTATTCCTTAGAATATTTTATTTATTTATTTATTTTTTAAAATGACTTTTTTTTTTAAGATTTTATTTATTTATTTGACAGAGAAAGAGAGATCACAAGTAGGCAGAGAGGCAGCCAGAGAGAGAGGGGGAAGCAGGCTCCCCGCTGAGTAGAGAGCCCAATGCGGGGCTCGATCCCAGGACCCTGAGATCATGACCTGAGCTGAAGTCAGAGGCTTTAACCCACTGACCCACCCAGGTGCTCCTCCTTAGAATATTTTAAATTGATAATCAATAAAACATATAAAAAGTCTAGCTGCTTTACATGAGAGGTTTTGTAAAAATCATGAATTATAGATTCTGCACTATTAATTTTTTGTAAGATTTATTTATTTATTATATATAGAGAAAGAGTGTGAGAGCAAGTGGGAGGAGGGGCAGAGGGAGAGAGAGAGAACCTCAAGCAGACTCCTTGCTGAGTGTGGAACACCCTCCCACATTGGGCTCATTCTCATGACCCAGAGATTATGACCTGAGCTGAAACCTAGAATTTGACACTCAACCAACTGAGCCACCCAGGCACCCCTACACTATTAGTTTTTTAACTAATTTTTTCATTTTTTATACAACTTCTTTCTTTACAGTGTCTCTGCCTGACTTCTCTATTTTTAAATTGTGGGTTAATTTTCATTTCCATAATTGTGTTACATTGACATTTTTAAAATTGTTTTTAAGTCTAATCATTAATGTATTTTTGGGGCTATTTTCTTTTAATTTTTAATTTTTTTTTAATAACATATAATGTATTATTTGTCTCAAGGGTACAGGTCTGTGATTCATCAATCTTACACAATACACAACACTCACAACACATACCCTCCCCAGTGTCCATCACACAGCCACCCAATCCTCCCACTCCCCTCCCCTCCAGCAACCCTCAGTTTATTTCTTAAGATTAAGGGTCTCTTATGATTTGTCTCTCTCTCTGGTTTCATCTTATTTCATTTTTTCCTCTTTTCTCTTATGACCCTCTGTCTCATTTCTTAAATTCTGCATATTAGTGAGATTATATGATAATTTTCATCCTCTGATTAACTTGTTTCACTTAGCATAATATCCTCTAGTTCCATCCACATCACTGTAAATGGCAAGATTTCATTTTTTGATGGCTATGTAATATGCCAGTGTGTGTGTGTGTGTGTGTGTGTGTGTGTGTGTGTACACATACCACATCTTCTTTATACATTCATCTGTTGATGGACATCCAGGCTCTTTCCAAAGTTTGGCTATTGTGGACATTGCTGCTATAAAATCAGAGGTGTAGGTGCCTCTATTTTTCAGGTCACTATGTTTGTATCTTTGGGGTAAATACCCAGTAGTACGATTGTTGGGTCATAGAGTAGTTCTACTTTCAACTTTTTCAACTTTTCAAAGCACCTCCATACTATTTTCCAGAGTGGCTGCACCAGCTTCCATTCCCACTAACAGTGTAGGAGGGTTCCCCTTTCTCCGCATCTTCACCAACATCTGTCATTTCTTGACTTGTTAATTTTAGCCATTCTGACTGGTGTGAGGTGGTATCTCATTGTGGTTTTGATCTATATTTCCCTGATGCTGAGTGATGTTGAGCACATTTTCATGTGTCTGTCGGCCATTTGGATATCTTCTTTGCAGAAATGTCTGTTCATGTCTTCTGCCCATTTCTTGATCGGATTATTTGTTCCTTGGTTATTGAGTTTGATAAGTTCTTTATAGATTTCGAATACTAGCCCTTTATCTGATATGACACTTACAATAGCTTCTCCCATTCTGTTGGTCATCTTTCGGTTTTGTTGACTGTTTCCTTCACTGTGCAGAAGCTTTTTAACTTGATGAAGTCCCAATAGTTCATTTTTGCTTTTGTTTCCCTTGCCTTTGGAGACTCATCTAGGAAGAATTTGCTGCAGCCAAGATCGAAGAGGTTGCTGCCTGTGTTCTCCTCAAGGATTTTGATGGATTTGTGTTTCACATTTAGGTCTTTCATCCAGAAAAGACCCCGAATAGCCAAAGGAATATTGAAAAAGAAAACCAAAGCTGATGGCATTACAATTCTAGACTTCAAGCTCTATTACAAAGCTGTAATCTTCAAGACAGGATGGTACTGGCACAAAAACAGACACATAGATCAGTGGAACAGAATAGAGAACTCAGAAATGGACCCTCAACTCTATGGTCAACTGATCTTTGACAAAGCAGGGAAGAATATCCAATGGAAAAAAGACAGTTTCTTCAACAAATGGTGATGAGAAAATTGGACAGCCACAGACAGAAGAATGAATCTGGACCATTTCCTTACACTATATGCAAAAATAGACTCAAAACATATTAATGTATTTTTAAGAACATAAGAAAATAATTTTTCTTCTCAAAATTATTGATAAAATATTAATAGTAATAAAGAATGAAATTAAGGACATTACTCCAATGATTTTAAAATTATCATTTGAAATCATGCATTCAACACTAAAAAACCAACTAGAAGATGAGGCTGACATTTTTGATGTTTTTAGGGTAATACTTCAATGGACAAGCTTTAGTTTATTTGTTTATAAATTGAGACTACAAACCTTAGTAACAATTCGTTGAAAATAGATTTTTTTAAAATTTGTTTTTTTTGTTTGTTTGTTTTTTAAAGATTTTATTTATTTATTTGACAGAGAGAGATCACAAGAAGGCAGAGAGGCAGGCAGAGAGAGAGGGGGAAGCAGGCTCCCTGCTGAGCAGAGAGCCCGATGCGGGGCTCGATCCCAGGACCCCGAGATCATGACCTGAGCCGAAGGCAGAGGCTTTAACCCACTGAGCCACCCAGGTGCCCCGAAAATAGGTTTTATGAAAGCTTTATATAGATACATAAATTTCGAATGTTGTAAAACATTACTTTAGCCACAGCTGATTTTAATTCAACATAAATCAAATTAGCAATCATATTTAAATTTAAATTATGAATCAATTCATTTCAAAACTTGCAATTGCTTTTCCCTTTGCCATATCAGCTACTGTCGTATAGTAACAAAACTTTCTACATCAAATAAAACATATTTTAAAACATCTATTGAAGGAGAACTGAAATGCTAGAGTTAAAGATAATAAAGCATAACTAAAATTTGCCACCTAGGGACACCTGGGTGTCTCAGTCAGTTAAGCATCTGCCTTCAGCTCAGGTCATGATCCCAGGTCCTGGGATGGAGTCCAGCATTGGGCTCCTTGCTCAGCGGGGAGCCTGCTTCCCTCTCTGCTTGCCTTTCCCTGTGCTTGTGTTCTCTCTCTCTATCTCTCTCTGACAAATACATAAATAAAATATTTTAAAAAATTAAAAATAAATAAAAAATGAATAAAATTTGCCACCTGACAGGAAATTTCACAAAATCTAAAGTTTATCAATAACTACTCCTTCCTCTAAATAGTAACAGATCATTCGTTGACTTTCATCAGTATTTTAATGATGATTTGTTTTTACATTTCCTAAATTAGTCCTAATGATTATTTTTATAAAATTAGTAATTTTTCATTATATAATTAGAATAATTTTAATAGTAACCATTATATAATTTGAAGATTAATCATCCTCTGATGGCTTGGCTTCAAAAAGTTGTCTCACATAAAAGTGACATAAAAATCTAATGCTTTATAATCATTTCTTTCTTGGTTATCCAAACTAAGTCTTCTGCAACTAATGGAGTACCAACTATGGCAAAATATGTAATGAGAATACTTTCTTGGGCTTTGACATATATTTGTGAAATCTAGAATTTAGTTACAGGTAAGAATGACTGTCTTTGTCTTAAATCAAACTGCCTAACATCTGTAGCTATAGCCACAGGATAACAAATACAACCACCACTAACTGGAACACTTGGAATAATGACCTTCCTTATCTAAGAGGAGTAATGACTCTAGTTCTCTGTAAGGCATTGTTCAGAAATCCTATTCTAGCGTATTGTGTGACAAGTGAGATGAAGGTGCACTATATGTGAGACAGAGTAGATTATACATTATACACGGTGTGTGTACCTAGGAAAATATAAAAACTTTATGTAAAAGATTTCACTCAGGTCCCCATACTCTAGCCCATATATAATGAAATTTGCATTTGTTTATTATACTTTTTCTCTTTTCGAATTCGTTTGTTGTGTTGTTACTGCCATAGACTGAATATTTGTGTTTCCCAAAATTCTTATGTTGAGACCTCTCTCCAATATGATGTTATTTGGAGGTGGGGCCTTTGGGAGGCGATTAGGTCATGAGAACAGAGCCTTCATGAACTGGTTAGTGCCCTTATCAGAGACTGCAGAGAGTTCATTTCTTCCTCCATCATATGAGGACACAGATGACAGATGCCTAGCTTTTAACCAGGAATTGGTCTCTCACCAAATCGGACAGACATCTAATCTCCCAACATCTTGATCCAACTTCACCAGTCCTGACTTTGATTCAGGACATGGACGTACATGGTTTCTATCTATAGGACTCCCATGCCCTCTGGCTTCTAGTTGAGCTACACCAGTGGTGAGCCCCAATAATAAATCTGAAGGATGAAAAAGAGTTTGGGAAAATTATCCTCAGGCTCCTTTCAGTAGGGTCACCACAAGTTGGCTGTCTTCCTTGACTGAACATAACAATCCTAAAAGCCATTTTTTCTTGTGTATCCCGTAACTTCACCCTCCCTTCATTTTTACATTTCTGTTAGTGCTGGACTCTGTGCTATTATTTGAGATTCCCTCACACTTCACTCACACCTCCATAGCTAATTCCTATATAAATAAAACCTCTCTGAATGGTCTTAATTTGCATATGTCATCTGTCTCCAGTTGAGATTCTAATATGTCTTCATAATCATGGAATGCATTCTTTGTAAGGCGTGTCCTCGAAGGTACATCAATATGCTTGAAATCTGAGACAATTTTAATAGTCACCTAATAACTTTGCCTAAGTAACCAGCTGCTAATATGTTAACATTCACTGATACTAATTTCAGTTCTCAGGAGAAGCCACAAGACAAAGTACAGAATACTATAAAAATAATTTGGGTTTATCACTTATAGACAAAGCATTTTTCAATAAGTTATCTCAAAATTAATAATTTGATTTTTGCCACAGAAATAAATTATTTAATGTTGGAAGATAATCATCAAGTGTTCTATCTAACTTCACATAAATGCATCATCTAAGCCCACACAAGTGCATTTAAATATAAATTTAAACAATTAAGATATTTTTCATTAATTACTCCATTCCCTATGTTCAGAATAATGAGTTGCACTATTTCATTGCCTTTTAAATAAAATTAAATTTATATGTCCTTAAAAATAGACAATACACCATAAAGGAAGCAGGAAAAACTTATTTAAGATACATTTTATTTCATCTTCATGGAATATGTCACAGTCATTATGGAATTGAATTAATAAAACCTGGATGGAAACTAAATTAATTGGAAAAGAATATTATTTATTTCAGTTAAAACTTGTGTATATTATTTACTTTACTTAACTTTAGTTATGTTTTCTAAACTGAGACTTAATTTAGTAATTCATCAATTTTCCCGTCCTCAGTTCCTCATTGTTAATCACTCAGTTTGTGTAGTGTAGGCTTGCAGTGTCTGGGCATTTGGCTCAGTTGGTTGGTATACTTACCTAATGAGGCCAAGGATCTATGACCAGTCCCAACAGGAGACACTTAGTTTCACACAGGAACAATAACTATGTAATATATCTACAATTTTAATACTGACTGGAAAAAAATTGATGTATTCATGTACTAGCTTGCCTTCATCTTAGTTTGAGAACAAATTTATATATGACTATTAATAGTAATTATAAAAATAATAAATCATTTTAGTTTGCCATTTCCCTAAATATAGCACTTCACCCTATGTTCTCCCCTATGGAGGTTGCTCATTTCTCATATCTTACAAATTGAGAGTCAGAAGATAACATAAGTATCCCTTTGATCCCTGCTGTCAAGACTCTCTAAACCATTACTTCCTCACATTTATATAAAGGCATCTGTGAATTTGAGACTCATGCCACCATGCTATATACCATGTTCTCTTCAGATGTTTTTAATTCTTTATTTGGAAATATTTTAAATTTATTTGGAAATATAACACTTTTGAAGAAAACCCTTACAGAGTTCATCTATATTCTACCCATGTATTTTATAAAACATGTTTTGTGTATATGCACAAACACATATGTGTAATAAAATAGTAATTGGAAATCACAAACATATATATACTTTTGAGAGTAAGTTGTAAATGAGTTGCTCATTTACTTCTGAATAATTGTGTGTTATAATTGTGTATGTTTCTTAAGAGGACATTCTCCCGAATAATCAGTTTGGTGATGACTATCACAAAATCAACCTTGATAAAATACTATTTATATAATACATAGATTTTATTTAACATTTACTAGTTGTCCCATTAATGCTTTTTAGCTTGTCCAGAATCACATGATGCCATTATTTTCCATTTTTCTTTAGACCTCTCTCTTTTTTAAAGATTTTATTTATTTATTTGACAGAGAGACACACAGCAAGAGAGGGAACACAAGCAGGGGGAGTGGGAGAAGGAGAACCAGGCCTCCCACTCAGCAGGGAGCCAGATACAGGGCTTGATCTCAGTACCCTGGGATCATGACTGAGCTGAAGGCATCGCTTAACGACTGAGCCACCTAGTCATCCCAGACCTCTTTTAAATAATGTAATTTCTTAATTTTTGTTTTTTTACAACCTTGATACTTTTTATTACTAATATTCCCTTCACTCTTTCTCATTCATTAAATAACTGGGTTCTGGCTTATATTTGCTTTTTGCATACTGCCATCAAGCTGGGTAATGTGAATATGACAACACCTCTATTCAACTTCCTCTGTTAATTCCCCACTTAACATGGCTACATTGTGGACATAGTCAGCAGTCAGATGTGCTCTCATCCCTAAAATACTAATCACCATTCCTGCATAGTATCATTCTTGCTACAATACTAATTGTCAAATTTTTAAAGATCTCAGGTTTCTCGTGTTTCTCCTGATCAGAATCCTTCTGTTTTCATCTTCTTCCATGTTCAGCGACTATTTCTTAGTATATCAATCTACCTGATCTTGTCAATACTTTCAGTCCCTTTGATCCATTCATTTCAGTGCCCTCACTTGACAAAACATTCATTCCAGATTAATCAAATGTTTTTCAATGTCTTTATTATAAAACAGGCAGAATTGTGACTCTGTAAATTTATGATCCAAGTTCAATTAGGTGATTAATGCTTTCAGTCAATCCTTCTTTTTTTCCTTTAGAGAAAATAGACTTGGCCTTGACTGGCAACCCAAGGTGAAAACTGACCTGGCACAAGGACAGCCACCGAAAGATGCTCCCCTACCAGTACACATCACCCTTTGTTCTTGAGTGATCCCTGCTTCTTTACACACACCTCAAAGACACATCTTACCATGCTTTCATCTTTCTGATTCATGAATAAAGATTACTGAGATACCACAACACCAAATTAACAGGGCTCTAAATTCAGAAATGGTTCCCTCTTTTTTAATCCTTCCTTAAGCCTCTTCTAATTGCCCCTTATGCTTTACCTGGCCATAACAAACTAAATAAACTTAACTTTGTTTCATTACAAATGTGTTCTGAATGGGTTTTGGTTATGGTCATGGGTGTGGCTGATTACTTGTTGACTCATTTATTTCCACCTGGTCCTATTTTTTTTTAACTTCTTTGCTCATTTTAATCCTTTTTTTTTTTTTTCTTTTTAGAGAGAACATGTGGGGGAAGGCAGAGGAAAAGGAAGAGAGAGAATCTTAAGCAGGCTCCATGCCCAGCCCAGAGCCCAATGTGGGGCTGATCTCACGACCCTGAGATCATGTTCTGAACCGAAATCAAAAGTTGGACATTTAACCTACTGAGCCACCCAGACACCTTCTTTGCTCATTTTAAACCTTCTTGATTCTTTTCATTAGTGGCTCTGCCACTTTCCCCTTCACTTTCATACATAAGATGTCTTCCTATTTCTCAAAGAAAATATAAAGGCCTTTAGATCATAAATTTCCCTGGCTGTATCATGGAGAATACTGCAAAGGAGTTAAATTTCGGATAAGAAAGGTGACTTACAGTTTCAAATAGGAGATGACAGTAGTCTGGAATAAGGCTCTAAGATAGAATTGCAGGATTCAGGGACTTGAGGAGGTAGAATCATGAGATTGGAAGCCATTTGCTACTCCCTTTCACGCCTATAAAAATTCACAGATTTCAGATGACTTGGAAGAGGAGGTAAGAGTCAAATTGTACAAGGATATAGAGTTATATGACTACGATACTGGAATGGACAGTTTGTTAATTGCATAGACCCTTCTTGTGGATGACCCTTAGTGATGTTATTTTACACAAAAATTGTGAGACCTGCTGAAGAGTTCTTTCTAGAGCAATAAAGAAGATAGAATCTGAAGAGTATGAAGGAGACAGAAAAATTAATTATAAAGTTTTTTGAGTTGCACTATATTGAATTCAGCCCATTCATTATTTCTTATGTATGTTATTTTAGTATTTCCTGATTTTTTTTCCATTTTAGATAATATATATTGCCTTCCTACTGTATCACATCATGTCCCTTTCCATCACACGACCCTCCTCCACACTCATAAACAACTGAAATATACACACATAAGCAAAGGCTTTTTCTGTGTGACTTTCATTGGAAAAATATCTGTGAAAATTATTTTAAGCCCTGAATAATGAATTATTTTTCCAGAATAATAGCTGTTTGTATCTTTCAGGCAACTGGGCAACTATTAGTCCAGGACAATTTTAATTAAATTTGTGGCTTGCATTTATTTGTCTTTTCGTTTTTTGCATAACATTGATAACACGAATTTGTGTTGCAAATCTACATGAGAGCATCTTTATGATGATAACTTCACATGGATAATTAATTTTATTCCATAACTGTGCAGTAACATTTTTCTTGCAGTCACTCATGATTGGTAGATAGAAGTTGTTTATTTTCAGTGGGGACAAATCTGTGGGATCTCAGCAGTATCTCCTGTCTCTTATTTGAACTTCCCTTGGTTTGGGGCTTTTCCCTTTATTCCCAGAAGCCTGAAAATCAAAGAAAACCAAAGCTCAAACACAATTCTGTAAATTACCACAAGGAAAATGTGGCTCTGGTGCTCTGCCTACCTCTGTGGATTCCCACTGTAGGAGAAGAAAATATATATGTATTTTTTCTCTACCTTCTGAGTTCTTGGCTGAGACCACTATAAGAGAAAAACTGATTAATTTAAAAAAGTTCATTAATGCACGCAGCTCACGTCATACAGGAGAAACCTAAACCAAAAGCAACTCAAATTGGTAGCTTAGAATTTTAGCTTAAATAGGATCTTAAATAAAGAACAACAAATTTGTAGCCAAATGACAGAATAAAGAGGTTTGGGGTAAAGATAAAAAATTGTGGAAGAGTAACCAGAAAGATAAGAGTTAGCTTAATGAGATTTGTTTGTACAGATTTCTCAGCCCCACCACCACATCTCTAGTAATAAAAATGTCTTACTTTGTCTTACCCATGAGGGCACCATGGGGTGTTACCTCCTATTGGGAACAAAAGGAGGGTCAGAGTGCCCTTCTTGTACTTGCTGTGCTAACTCAAAATAATTGATAGGTCAAAGTGGCATACCTTGGGGTCACATGCTCTGAATCGACCTTCACCCTCTTACCTTAGATTTCAGCCAAGTAAATACTCACCATCATGTATATTTCAATGTCTTTACTGAGAAATATGTCTATTTCATCTTAAATTAATTTATACTGCTTTTAAAAATACTATGGCTAAGTATGTTTCTTCAAAATGCATGTAGATATACCTAGATAGCCATAAAGTACAAAGAGCAATTTCAGTAACATACAAATATTCTTAGGTGATAAATGAGGTTTAGCTTACAATGAACAGTTTAAAGACAAACTTTCCAGATGTACACATAATGCACAAATGCTATAAACACTTTTTAAATATATATGGATGTATGATGTGTGTATACATATGCAAAAACATGCACACATACTACAGTGGTAATTTCAACTTACAAACAACCAAAAATATCTTTCCTAAACTACCTGAACATTTGTTATGCACGATAATCCCATAATAGAGACACAAATAAAGGTGTTGATCCTAAATAATAACCACATCTTTTTGAAGAGTCGTCACATTTTATAGTACAGCTATCTTCTAAATTGAATGTTTTTTTAAATTAAAACTCAGGAAGTTGTTTTGTAACAATTCCAATTTTTCTCCTTGTGTTTAAAAATAATAGATGATAATAGCATTTAAAAATAATAGAATTTTGTTGTCACAATTTATTCATAAAAATAAATCATGACATATTTATAGGGATGACATTCAGAAATGTCTCATATAATCCTAGTTTTTAGGGATTTATTTTGTTATAAGTGAAACTTCTGCCTTAGAATGCAGTGGTCCATGAATTCAGTCAATGCATCAAATTTATTCAAGGAACACAATAGAGTTGATTGCCTAGATGACTGAAAAACTGAATTTTATGGATACTTTAGCAAGTATTCAGAATGAATCAAAATGACCAAGTTTCAAAGGAACTATATATACACAAAATAAAAGTCAACCTGTTTGCAGTGTTAGTCACAAAACCATTTGTTTATTTGGCCATATTATTTCATAGTGCACATTTCTTTCTTTTACAATTTAAATAATACTTTGAATTCTTCTCCTCAGTAAAAGTTATCTATCAATAACTAAGACCTACCTTCTATATTCCTGGGCTTTAAAGTATATTATGGAATTCAATGAGAAATTTAGGTCCTTTGGATATTTATGCCTCAATACTAAAAAATTCTTAAGATAATTTTTGCAGGAGGAACAAACCTCTTATTTATCCAAGGTATGCAATTAAAAAAAAATAGCCTAATTTCAGTGTTTATTTTACACAGAATTTTTTTTAAATCTGCTAACCACCTGATAAGTCCAATTTTTTACCAATACATGTCAGATATATAACCTCTCTTGAAAAATAAAATAATACAAATAAAATAAATAGGAAAAAAAGATGGAAGGAAGGAGAAAAAGGAAAAAAAAAATCCATGAGCTTTATTTTTATGGCAATAAACTCATGATTTGATAGAAAGTTATTTGCAAAATACAGCCATCCACACAGTATTTCTGTATTACAGTTTTAAGATCTGAGGACTATATGAGGAAATTAAATGTGGCTCAATCAGTTGAATATGTGTCTGTCATCTGCTATGTACTCACATATTCAGTACTAAGAGCTGAAGATAGGGGATGAGGCAAACTTGAAATTCTTTTCCATCCCCCCAGAATGTAGTAGAGGATAATACTATATACAGCCAGCAGTGAACAAAATGAGTGACATATAAAATCCCTAAAGACGTCTTTCCAGGTCCATCCCCTACTACCCCACTAATCTTTCACAAATAACCAACTTTAATCTATCATTTTGAAATAGTTTCTCCTGTCCCTTTTGAAATGTGCCTTTGTCATATCTTTCCATATTTTAAGCAGTTTCTCTGTAGTCTTGGGGGGAAATCAATGATATTTGATATAGAAATAAAATAAATATTTGTTGAATAAGTGAACAAATTGTAAGCTTGCAGACAAACTTTTTTAATTTGAATAATGAGTAGTTAACAAGCTAGAGAAAGTTTGGGGTAAAATATTCAAAGCAGAGAAAAATCATCCCTAGTTGGAGTCATGCTTTTTTCTCTTCTTGGAATAAATCAAGCCCTATCTTCTTTTAGGGATTTTTGGACATGCTGTACCTTGTAAGTACAGCATTTCCTCCTAACTCCAAGTCTTGTCTCAAATGTTACTTTGTGAGGTCAAATTATTTAAAATTGTAATTTTCTATCCCAACACTCCTTATTTTGCTTCCTTGCTTTAGAAAGCAAAGCAAAGTTTTTTCTCCTCAGTTTTATCATCACTAGTATATTATATAATTTCATTTCTCCATTTACCATTCACCTTCCACCTTTGGGAGTCAACTATTTCTCTCTCTCTCTCATTCTCTCCCTCAATCTTTTTACTGCTCTAAACAGTCCCTGGAAGAGAATCTCAGCCCTTAACAAAAATTTGGCAAATGAATGAACATATTCATCTTGGTAAAATATAAAATACAGAAAGCTCTTTTTTTTAGAAAGCTCTTAATTATTCTTAATTACTGGTGTTATTATTGAATTTATGTCAGTCAACATAAGCTAGATTTTGCTGAGTTAGCAAACAAAAATCAAAATCTCATTTAATTACCGTAACAATGGTTTATCTTTGTCTACATTAAATATCTAGTACAGATCTATGGAGAGCTCTGTTATCATTGTCACACAGGAACTTACATGATCTTGAGCATGTTGAGGTATTTGCTCCAAAATAAAGGGCCAGTTGTACCTTGTACTCTGTACTACAGAAAAAGAGTCCAATTTTTTATTGGCCCTTTTTGATAGTAAAAATGACAAAACCAAATTTACATGTGCTGTTTCTTCTTCCTGGGATATCCTTCCCCAAGATTTAACCCATTTACCAGGTGGAAAAGTGAAAACTGAAAGCTTTCAGTTTTGAATTAGGTGCAGAGAGAGAGAGAGAAAAAAAGGGGGGGAGGGGGCTCTGTATCAGGTCCAGAATGCAGTATAGAGTTATTCTACTTCTTTGGCCAAATGATTCTGTGTATCTGATCCTATTCCATGTTTTCCAGCAGATAAGTAAGTCTTATGGATAAGAGTATCATAGCACAGACCCTTAGGACTTTATACCTCAGGGCTTTAGGAAAGATTTATCTCCTTTTCCTAAGAAAACTATTCCCCCTTTTAAAACAGAAATGAGCTTACTACTGGGCCGTCATAGAGACAGAATGCTTTAGCAAGAACTTAGGAACCTGAGCTGCCTGCATAATATCCATCTAATCCCTACTTTACATTAAATTTATGGCATGTGGCAGGACTTTCTCTTTGATAGGAGACCGTATTCTCTAGGCCTCTGAAGGATTAGGTAGTTGTTTAAGTAAGTGGTTAAGATTCCTAGGAACATATTCTTGCTTCAGTGTTTCCTTTTCTTCAACTATCTCCTATGATCTCATAGAAAGTTCTCTGCAGTAACTTAATGAAGAAACAAAAGCAAAAACAATTATATGTTTTTATGTATAACTGATTTCCCCCCTCTCCCTTCATCCTGTCATTACACTTGAAATTTAGCTGTAATATTTATTTTTTTAGTCTTAATACAAGATATCAAGGGGATATTGATACTGAGTTTAGTAAGGTAAGACACTGTCCAGATATGAAGAGACATATAGAATTATGTGTCCATAATGTTAGAGGGAGAATTAATATATTTTCATTTGTATTAAGAATTAGTTGATAGTTGGGGTGCCTGGGTGGCTCAGTGGGTTGGGGCCTCTGCCTTTGGCTCAGGTCATGATCTCGGGGTCCTGGGATCAAGCCCCGCATCGGGCTCTCTGCTTAGCGGGGAGCCTGCTTCCCCCTCTCTCTCTGCCTGCCTCTCTGCCTACTTGTGATCTCTCTCTCTCTCTCTGTCAAATAAATAAATAAAATCTTAAAAAAAAAAAAGAATTAATTGATAGTACTTCAGTCCCCCCTTATCCATAGGAGACATGTTCCAAAATCTCCAGTGAATGCCTAAAACCATGGATAGTACTAAACCTAATACATGCTATTGTTTTTCCTATACATACATACATACCTATGATAAGGTTTAATTTATAAATTAAGCACAGTAAGAGATTAAAAACAATAACTAATAATAAAATAGAACAATTATAACAATATACTGTAATAAAAGTTATGTGAATGTAGTCTTTCTCTCTCTCAAGTATCTTATTGTACTGTACTCCTTCTTTTTCTTGTGATGATGTGAGATGTTAGAATGCCTACCTGATGAGATGAAGCGAGGTGAATGATGGAGGCTTTCTGATTCACTATTATGTTACTACTCACCTTCTGAACATATCAGAGGGAGGATCACTTGCTTTCTGACCATTGTTGACCATCAGTAACTGAAACAACAAAACATAAAACCATGGATAAGGGAGAACTTCTATATTAGGTAGAAGAATGATGGAGCTGTTAGTGTTTAATAGCTTTACCATATGACACTTGTATAGGTTGACAACGAGTATAACCATGCTAGATAAAATGTGAGTAACTCAGCATCATTTCTGTCACTTTTTACCTTCTTTTCTATATCATATGGTAGAAGCTTGAAAAATATATTTCCCAAAATCCTTTTCTGATGTGTCCTCAGAATAGGCCCTGACGATGGGTTCAGAAGATGGAAAAGAAGAAAAATCTCACTCTCCCCGAAGAGCTGTGCACAGACAATGACATCCTAGGCTGTGGTTTTCAAAAGTTCTCAGATTGATCCATTCGGGTACTGCAGACATATGGGATCATTTGGCAATTTCCCTGATATTCTTAAGGAATATGTTTTGCCAAAGAATAATTAACATGGGTGCTTATTTATACAATGAGTTGAAGAGTAATTATTGAAATATCAGAAATAGATATAAAAAATTTTTGCTCTATCACCTAAAATAAGAGAAAACTGGAGACATTTTACACCTGTACACATATCTGTGTAGTCAGGTCAAAATAATAATTTAGTCTAGTGTTTGTAAACATAAAAATACAGTTATCAAATTTATTAATTAGGCTAAAGTCTATAGTACTATCATTCAAGGTAACTGTCTGTAAACTAATTAAAATCTCATAGATACACCAGGACTGATAAATTAAAGCAAAATAAGAGTAGTTTGATTCCTGGGTAGAGCTGAAGTAAGGAACTTATGTAGTGAATAATTCAAGCATATTTATGACGTTTATGATAAATTAAAAAGAATGCTGGATTATGGTAATTTTCAAAAAATGTAAAATCATAAAGCAATAATTTATATTAAATAGTGAAAATATAACACAAACTAAAACAATTGAAGAGCTTCTCCCTTTTTATTGACTTTATATACTTACTGGCGTTCTGCATAAAAAAAGAAATTTATACACCAATTCATATGCATACATATGCCTGGGTCTATATTTATATTCACTATGTAAACTTATCAAGGAATAGAAAATCTCTCATTTATTTTAAGATATTTGGAATCTTTCTCCTCTTTTTGTCAACCTAATGCAGGATATTTTAATTTCATTTCTTCTTTTTAATATATGAAATATTTAAAACACAGAAGCATGCAGCATGCTAGATTACTTAACACATTTACTTAGAAAAAGAATTAAACAAAATTGGTTAAAATTTATAAAAATGATGGTATGCAATCTGTATACTGTCTTTTGAAACACGTATTGAAACAATGAAAATTGACCATATCTTAATAATGATGATAATATCATTTTCAAAGCAGACCTGCTAGAGACATAAATTCTGAATATATAAAATTAAAAATAGAAATAATAAAACTATTTCAAAAAGAGACTCCATTATGCCGAAAATCTGGCCTGCTTTCTGAAGATAGCATAGTTGAGAAAATGACTCTGGGAAGGTGCTCATTCATGAATTCAGTAGAGGTGGACATTCTAAAATTTGCTAGAGGAGTTAAAAATTACTAGTGTTTGCTAGGCACATAACCTATAGTTGATTTTATGAAGCAAAAGTTACTAAGAAAATCTTTCTTGAATACCAAGTGGAAACTCTCAGAGACCAGTGGAATTCTCAACCTATTCACGTAGTATTGTTGGTGATGAGACATCTTGAAAGAATGGAAAGTTTCTGGTTCCACATGCAAGAATCTTGGAGATCACCACTCCGTCCTAACAAGTAAAAAGCTGAACAGACTGAAATATCAATGTCTCTTCTTGCATCCGTGAGAGAGGGGAAGACACAGGTAAAGCTGCCCTCATGTAAATACAGGGAGTCTGGGCTCACCAGAGCAGAGATTCATGAACACATTAAGAAGGCCCCGAGTGCAAAGACAGAATCTTGCACTATGAAATCTTGCACTATGCAGTATGACAATTTTATGATCGATTTGAACTAAAATAAACTCATAATTAAAGTCCTCATTAAGTATTTTAGAATGGGAAAAGTTATTCCAAAGTTTTATTGAAGAATAAACCAAAGGCATTTAATTGTATTTACTGAGGGAACTTGCCTGATTAAATGTTACACTCCATTTCAAAAATTTAAAGTGTTGTTTGTGTTAGCACAGAATGATAGAAAATATAATGGAGCAGCACAGAAATTTCAGAAAGACTCAATATTTTATAATAAATTAATATATGAGAAAACATATTTAGTATACAGTGGTGTTAGCAACACTGAATAGTTATTCGTTAAGAAAAAACAACAGCAAGAGCAAACTTTAAATAAATAAAAATTGAATCTCATTTCATTTTTAAGCCCAATATAAATCAAATATTTAAAATAAATTAATATGTGACAGGAATGGTAATCACACCCATTAATAAAATAATATTTTTTTCTTGAAGTTTTAACTGACTTTCCTTAAAAGCTCCTATATATCCTTACAGTAGAGAGAATTTTTTTTTAAATGAAATGAAATAGAATTACAAGAAAATAAAAATTGACAATATCTACTTAATGGTTGTTAGTTCAGTGTAATAATTTTCACTCAATTTTAATGCTAAACTACTAATTTTAAAACATGCTTTATTTTTTCTCCATTTCCTTTCTTTTCCCTTACCATTGTGGGAATGCAAATGCACATTTCATACTTTATTTAAGGAGAAATCTCTAGGGAAACCCAAATATAACAGGGGACACAAAAATTATGGCAGAAGAGGAAATTTTAACCCCTGACACCTACATGTACAGGAAATAGTAAATACAGCTAACCCCTAGCCAGATAAACACAAAATCTCACAGTAAAGGCCTATGTACCTCAGTTCCTTTTACTTAGTACAGCATCTATAGCACTTCCAGATTTCAACATAAATTGACAAGGCACACTAAAAGACAAAGAAAGCATTTTGAAGAGACAGAGCAAGCATCAGAACCAGATACAGGTATGACTGAGATGTTGGAACTATCAGAATAAAATTTAAAATAACTATGATTAATATCAAATGGCCCTAATGGAAAAAGTGGACAGGTGCGTAATAGAAACTGAGAGAAGAAGCTAAGAAAAAATCAAAAGGAATGCTTTAAGTCAAAAGTACTACAACGGCAATGAGGAATTGTAATCATAACTTCAGTTATTTAACTCACAGGTTTTATTTAAAGTCTTTTGTATAAAAGTTTGCAAATGTCTGAGAATTTAATTTTCTATGTATCACTTTTATATTGGAGTAAAATAAAAATTTAGAGTTTTAAGGATTTCGATTTTATCTTGTGTACAAGTCTTAAAGTTAAGGGTTAACATTATTTCTCTTTGTACATATCTATGTATTTGTTCTATGTCAAATGTTAATAGTTTGGTTTGGTTTTAATTTTGAATCAAAGCCTTTTTCTGGCTCTGTGACTACAAGAAAAAGGTTTCCATGCCAAAGTTGTGATTAACTTTATAGATGCAGGAGAATTATGGAAATGCATCATGCAAAATGCCTGCTTGCCAAAATTATTCCATGACCTTGTGCTTAGGCTGAGTTTTAAATAATTCAGTGATGTATTGAATGAATAAATTTGTATTGCTTGTTACTCTAAACAGTCATGCATTCACTTTTCTTTGCCATTTTTAATAAAGCCTAGTTTTCTAATATTCATGAAATATTGCATTTCAATTAAATTACATAGGTTTTGAGAAAATAGTTTGCCCTAAGCTGTTTAGTGTTGACACCAACTGTCATTTGCTTTTTCTTTGGTATAATGCCCAAGGAGGCTTTGAGTACAACTAATGCAAAGCACTGTCACTCTTTAACGAGATACTTTTTGATCATGTATAACACAACACTGTCTGAGGAATAGAATAATAAACTCGGACAACATTTTGTTTATGAGGGATATGATATATCAAAATATGAAGACTTCAAAATAAACTTTTGCTACTTTAATTGAAATTATATGAGTATAGTGTCCTAACATTAATGAATTCCAAGCATATGCATGCAACCCATTATATTTTCTCTAACTTTTCCTTTGTACTCACACACATTACTTATCTTCACGGTACACACACACACACACACACAAAATGGACAAAGAGAACAAGTGGATTTTTTCATTACTACTTTAATTTAGCTTTTCAAAACTAGAAACTCTCATTCAGCTTTTACCTTCTACTAACCTATTGAATCTGCCCTATATTTCATGACATTAATTCCTCAAATAATTCTGATATTCTCTGGCTATTTCCTACTGAATCAGGACATTAGTTCTGATGAACGGAAAGATACTCTATAACAGAAATGGTAGCAGTATTCATTCTGGTTACTAGGTCTGGCATTTTGAACATATTCGATATTTAATTATAATACATATACTTAATGAACTGGTTTTATTTTGATAGTCACATAGTTTTAGTCAATTTTAGGCATTATGAAACAATAATTGTCATTCTCTTAAAAACAATACAAAATTGAAATATATGATTCTTTATACTTGGAATAGCATGAGATAATAGTATCTACATATTAACAAGTGCTTTTTAGTTGTCTTTTACAATATTTTCAAATGTTCTATATGATATTATTGGGTTGATAGCTTGGGATCATTTTGCATTAAAATTATTGGCATTTTTGTAACAAAACATTGCTTTCAGATACCTCATTCACCTGAGGTCTCTTCTTCTGTGAAGGCAGGTGGTTTCAGGCAGCTGAGATTTGATACCACAAAAGAATTTTAAATATACTGCATTGCAGAGGGTTTAGAAAAAGACACAGACTCTGCCATAGGAATTTTGGAAAGCGTTTTCATTTTTACAAAAAGTAAGGACAAATAACCCTATTCACATATTCTTTTTAATTCACTTTATCTACATTGTGTAGTCCTACAAAAATAGGGTAACTTCAGGTGCACTACTGCTCATTTCCTTTTATATAGATGCTTAATAGATTAAGATACAATAATATAGCCAAATGTAGTGCAAAATAATATCTATAAAATATTTAATTTTTTTTCAGGGAAGATTTTAAAGATTATCTCATTAATTTAGATAGCCATTTTCTTTACTTTCTATGCAAAAAAATTCATCTCTAGCCACATAAAAAGGCAGACTTCTACGGTGGCGCTGGGATTTTTTTCCTCTGGTGTATATGCTTTGCATAATTTCCTCTTCTTGAGTATGAGGACAATATGTGAATATAATGGAATAGAAGCACCTTTGATTATTAGCTATTATGACAAAGATGATGGTATAGTCATCCTGATGATTATGTCACAAAGACTGTCCATGATACCAAACAGGAGAGAGGTTCTGTGTTCAAAGAAGTAAGCTGTCATGTTGTGAGAGAGTCAGGCAACTAGGTCTAGGAACTGAGAGTTACCCTTTGCAGTCAGACAAAGGAAAAAAATGGAGACTTTGATCTGACAAGTGCAAGGAAATGACCTTTGCCAACAACTAAATGAGCTTAAGGAACACAAACATTAGCTGAGATCACAGCCCCAGTCCACACTGTGATACATGTCTGGTAAGACTTTAGTAAAATACCCAGCTAACCCATGTCCTATTTCCCTACCTTCAGAAACAGTGAAACAAATGTGTTAAGTGTTGAGCTTGTAGTGATTTGTTATCCTGTAACAGAAAATTAATATAGCATATAAGGATTTTAAATCTGAACAGATACCAAAATTATAAATACCTTTGAAAGTATTTTTTAATGTATAACATTTATGCTACGCTTGTTTTAATATGTTAGAAACTACAAATATCAATATAAGATAATACACATTAGAAAATACTATAGCCTAGCATTTTATCTACATATATGCATATATATGCTTATACAAAATATATATACGTGTGTATATAGATACACACACACATGCTTACACTCATGCACATGTACATATATACACATGTCAAAAATATATCCTTAAATGATATTGGGAAATATATAGCCCTAAATAAAGTGAAAGTTTAAAACTGAATAATATTATATATCTTGTTCACAGGTAGGGAAGAATGACTGCAAAAAAAAATGGGAAGAATTGTGTACATGCATACATTACCATCTTCTAATGTAGAAAACTAATGTTACTGATTATATATCTTTAAATTTCCACTATAATAAAATAAACGAGATATTTAACTGAATACAATACCATTATATCTTAGAACAATGTAATTTTAACTTAAATTTTAACATAATTTTAATTTTATTATATTAAATTCTAAAATATAAATACATTCACTTAAATATAAATGATATCATTTGGGATCCTTTCTAAACATTTTAATGTATCAATACTAGTATATAAAATCTATTTTTAGTGTTTCTATTTTGTACAGCATTCTTTATTCCTTTTTAAAGTAACTCTTACATTTTTTAATATAAGCAGATGAGTTTTAATGTAAAGAAATCCTTTAAAATATAAAAGCCTTTTCACATTTATGTACATATTTTTCTAAGTCCCCAAATCATGAGATAAGATGTGGGAGAAGAAAATAGATGAACTACAATTACTGTCTCTTTTATGATAGGAACTGTATTTTGAAGAGAAGACAAAACATCAACCATTGAAACAGAGACCAAAGATGTCTATACACTGGCTTTTTTTTTCCAAGTAAAGGCTTTAAATGTTAATTGCAACACTCAACAGCCAAACATTTCTTAATATTATGTACCTCAGTTATTACACTCTTTCCTTTTCATTGGCCTTCAAACTGTGGATGAAGACTAGTGCAGATGGCCCATTCCACTATCATGGGGGAATACAAATATTTTTATAAAAATGTATTACATTACATGAGTTTAGGAGTCTCTTATGGTTTGTCTCCTTCCTGATCCCCTCTTGTTTCATTTCCCTCTTCCACCCCCCACAACCCCCCACCCTGTCTCTCGAATTCTTCATATCAGAGAGATCATATGATAATTGTCTTTCTCTGATTGACTTACTTCACTTAGCATAATACCCTCCAGTTCCATCCACGTCGTTGCAAATGGCAAGATTTCATTTCTCTTGATGGCTGCATAGTATTCCATTGTGTATATATACCACATCTTCTTTATCCATTCATCTGTTATGGTAAGTGCTGTGAAATGTGTAAGCCTGAGGATCCACAGACATGTACCCTGGGGCAAATAATACATTATGCTTTAATTTAAAAAAAAATTTAAAAAAAATAAAAAAGGAAAACACACACACACACAAAAAATGTATTACGTTAGCTTAATTAAGTCATAAGAACATGCCTTATTTACTGAGGAGGGAGAGATGAGCAATGAGAGACTGTGGACTCTGAGCAACAAACTGAAGGTTTTGGTGGGGAGGGGGTAGGAGATTGGGCGAGCCTGGTGGTGAATATTGAGGAGGGCATGTATTGCATGGAGCACAGGGTGTGGTACATGAACAATGAATCTTGTAACACTGAAAATATAAAATAAAAGTATTTGGGGAAAAAAAAGAACATGCCTTATTTAATGCGGTAGTTTACTTTTAATAATAATTTTAGATCTATCACATATGCTGAATTTCTAAATGAATTTCTATTAAAATGTCTTATATGTATGGCCAATATCCCTGATTCTTATATTCTCACTTAAAAATAATAGTGCTCACTCTCTCCCATTAGTGACAGTTTAACTTATATTGTTCTTCTGACTTAGGAGCTCATGAAAACTAACATATTGCTTATTTTGCATTTGAAAGTTCCAAGAAGAGAATGAAAACTTAGTTCCAGTTTGTCACTTCTGAAATTTGCATCACCGGCTAGCATTAGATAAATTTGTTCAAACTACAATATTGGATATATTCTGTAAATGGGCTAAAATTAAAAGATCTCAAATATTAATTTTAAGCTTAGATTGGCTATTCTTAATGGGTACATTTCTTATTAGGAGGGATTCTGGTATAAATTATTCCCATAATAAGACACATTTTGACAATAAGACATAAGTTTAAAATAAATACAAGTAAAAGAAACTAAGTTTTCAGACTATACAGAAAAAGTAAGACTTTAAGATGAGTTCAATTTATAAGCCCCACTTCTCAGTCTAACTTTTGATTTCTGAAATAACCATGGTTATTAAATATAACAAAACTTTGTATGCAATTATATGACAGCTATTATTATTATTGGTTATGTATATGCAATGCAAATTATAATTAATTTAAACTGAATTTGAATGGTATATTTTTACAGATAGTAAATTATACTTCATTCTCTGTAAATTTGAAATATAATGCTTAATGACTACTCTTGGGAAACTCACTGATATCCTAATCATCCAATTTTTATACGTGATGAATTAGACACTGAGAGAAACTGAAATTTCTTTATCCAATGTGAATGCTGGTCCAATAGCATGTTCCACATCTGTTATGTATTTTGTTATTGTGAGTGTATTTCAGCTGATAAAATGAATGCTAACATCCTATAATGTTCAACTTATGCAGACTTTAATTTAAAGGACCCATCAGCTGGGATTGATTTCCAAAGCCTACATGTTTGTCACAATTCATAGTCAAAGTTAACTTCTCAAACAATATTTTTGGAAATATTTCATGACAGGGCCAATTCTTTAGTTGCCCGAATCTATACAACTCTTATTTCTTAATATTTTAAATTTCTCTGAGCACAATATATTTCACTGACTCACATTTATACACACTTATTGTGCAAATCAGTATTTTTCTTTATAATTCATACTATTTTTTCTACATTGCCTGTGATCAAGAAAAACCTTTCTATAGGCATATATAAGAGATGTTTATTTTTTAAAAAAATATTTTATTTATTTATTTAACAAGAAGCCTGATGTAGGACGCAATCCCAGGACCCTGAGATCATGACCTCAGCTGAAGGCAGATGCTTAACCTACTGAGCCATCCAGGCACCCCTATAAGAGATGTTTAAATGGAATTATAAAATGTCTGAGAGTAGTAGTGTTCCTTTTCAAAATTTATTTTCATAAAAATATAATTATATGTAAGCACATTTGATCTTCTACAGAATGTAGACATCGATAATGATAATAATGTAAGCTACAGATCTCAGTAGCTGGATAAATTATAGCAATAGAATGTTTTATTTTTCCATAATAAAGACATCGTATATTAGCATATATAATGGATAAAACCAGAGCTTCACAAAGTACAGACAACTATGTAATGTTGAAAAAGAAAAATGCTCCCATCAGTTGGAAAAAATCTAATCTTTCCCATTAATGGAAAAAAATTATGATTTAAACATATAATGCTACATTTTCCTGTGGTGTATGATAGTAGTGTTTTAGTGTTAATTATTTATTAATAAAAATTCAAGTAATTATTAAGTAGTAATTCTTACTTAATGCATAGTAGTATTAAGTAATGTGATTGCAAAAAATGGTATGCCCTGAGTTAAAGGCTGGTAGATATATGGAAATGTAACTTTTTCCCAATTTAGCCTCTTTAGCCTATAGTCATATTTTCCTATTTTGCTTTGTGTTTACATTATGTTTAAAGCTAGAGTGTCACCTATAATGATGACAGCAGAAGCTTGAAAACTACATGTTAATGTAAAACCACAGCAAGATACCAGGTAATAGCACAATCAAGAAACTGAAGGAAAGCAATGACAATCCCTCAATTCATATCCTTCCCCAAATTTCTGTGACTCTCTCCTTTGATTCATCCCTCCTCAAATTCATTTATATGAAACTCGAATAAAGGAAAGTATTTATTGTGATAAATGTGGAAAAACCTGGAAGCTATTCAAATGTGTCCAATGTTCTTACTTGTTTATATTGTGATTGTTTATAATATTATTTTTAATCCCAGCACTTCATTCTAATATTTATAATATTTCATTGATTTTCAATTGATTTACTGGTTACATAAGACTCACAGTGTTATATGCGAAAGCATCCAAGAAATATACTGCTGAACTGGCCCCAGGGTTGGCTTAAGTGAAGTCTGGCTAAAAGTCAGTATTTTAATAAATTAGTTTTCAGTTCCCTTTATATTTTATTTTCAAAGGAAGTTGTAAATTCAGAGAGCTCTAGATGCCAAATATCTCTACTTAATCTGGGAGCAAATAATTGTATGCATTTGGAATTCCATAATTAAAAGGAATTCAGGGGCACCTGAGTGGCTCAGTGGGTTAAGCCTCTGCCTTTGGCTCAGGTCATGATCCCAGGGTTCTGGGATCAAGCCCCACATTGAGCTCCCTGTTCAGTGGGGAGCCTGCTTCTCCCTCTCCCAATCCCCCTGCTTGTGTTCCCTCTTTTGCTGTGTCTCTCTCTGTCAAATCAATCAATCAATCAATCAATCACTCTTTTAAAAAATAAATAAATAAAAGGAATTCAGCCTGAAACTGATAGTGTTTTATAACAAGGCTTCAGGATATGAGGCTAATATACACAAGTTAATTGCTTTTTTATATACCAGCAATGAACAAGTAGAATTTGAAAATAAAACACAATATCATTTACATTAGTACTGCCCAAAAGTGAAATATGTATATATAAATCTAACAAAATAAGTGTAAGATCTACATAAACAACAAAATTTTGTTAAAGTAAATCATAAGTGGGGCACCTGGGTGGCTCAGTGGGTTAAAGCCTCTGCCTTTGCTTCAGGTCATGATCTCAGGGTCCTGGGATTGAGCCCCGCATTGGGCTCTCTGCTCAGCAGGGAGCCTGCTTCCCCCTCTTCCCCCTCTCTCTCTGCCTGCCTCTCTGCCTACTTGTGATCTCTCTCTCTCTCTGTCAAATAAATAAATAAAATCTTAAAAAAAAAAACTCAACAGCAAAAAATAAATTAAAATAAAAAACTAAAAATGGCTAAAAACCCTAACACTTTATCAAAGAAGAAATATAGATGGCAAATAAGCATATGAAAAGATGTTCCAACTCACATGTCATCAGCAAGATGCAAACTCAAGCCACAATATCATATTATTACACATTTATTAGAATGGCCATAATCTAGAACACTGGTCGCACTAAATGTGTGAGGACGTGGGACAAAAGGAACTCTCATACACTGCTGGTAAAAATGCAAAATGGCACAGCTATTGTGGAAGACAGTTGGCAGTTTTTTACAAAACTAACCATACCCTTATCGTTTGATCCAGGAATTGCATTCCTTGGTAGTTACATAAATGAGTTCAAAATTGATGTCCACAAAAAAACCTACTAATGGATATTTATTTATAGCAGCTTTACTCATAATTGCCAAAACAGAACAGAACATCAAGACGCTCTTCAGTAGGTCAATGGTTCAATACAGTGTGTTACATGTGAATACTGAAATATTATTCAGCACTAAAAAAGATGAGGTATTAAGCCATGAAAAGACATGAAGGAACCTTGAATGCATATTACCAAATAAAAGAAGTCAATCTGAAATGACCATATTCGCTTGATTCTAACTATATGACATACTGGAAAAGGGAAAACTATGAGAGCCGTAAGAAGGTTGTGGTTTCCACTACTGGGGATGGAGGAGGAATAGGATGGGAGCATGGAAGATTCTAATGTCAGTGAAAATACTAGGCATCATAATATAATGGTGGAAATATTTCATTTTATTTTTGTGAAAATTCATAGAATGTACAACCCAGAGAATGAACCTAATGCAAACTATGGATTTCAGGTGATTATGTTGAGTCAACGTACGTTTATCAATTGTAACAAATGTACCATCCTGGTAGGAAATGTTGATTGTATGGGAGGTTATGCATGTGTTGGGACAGGAGATACATCGGCAATCTCTATGCCTTCTGCTTAATTTTGCTGTGAATGTAAAACTGCTTTAAAAAATAGTCTTAATTAAAAAAAAGAAGAAATAGGTAGTCACCATGCTTAACCCTATTCTTGAAATAGATAATTGTTTTAGATAAAGCAAGATACTTTCAATACGAACATATGATTATTTGACGAAATAGATTGCATTTTCTGTTCCCTAGACAGGGCTATTAAGGCTTATTTGATTTGGAGACAGATTATAAAATAGTCTTGTGCACATCAAGAAGCATAGAAAGTTACATGCACACACACTCTTGACACATATAAGCATATAATTACTCTTACCAGGTGAATTCAATAATCACACTCACAAATAGCAGATGATTAATATGCTGAAGGCTTATTACTGTTTGTGGACTAACTACCAAAGGAAAACCTTGGCAAATGAACTTATTTGTGTTTCTTTAACATCTGTTGCTAAATATACTTACTTGTTTGAAACATGGCTTTTTTCACTTGTTATGTGGACTAGTAATGTCCCAAAGAAATTAGGAATATAAAATATTACAACTAATACTCAAATTAGGCATTCATTTTATTTCATAGAAATTACTGTTTTTTATAGACTGAAAGATAGTACTTTGCACAGATACAGATTATGAAGACAAAATATTTTTGAGTATCTAATGTCTTATTTTAAAAATAGTAATCAAGTTTGTATCCTGGAAATTTATGTTATGTGCTGAATTTTGGAAGTACAATTCTGATTCATCTATCAAGCTAAGTCTAATAGTACATACAGCAATACCAAACAAAGATTAAATGGCATTGGTTGATGGAATTATTTTAAAACCACATAAGATTTTGCACAATCCAATCCATGAATATTTTACAGTCAATAATGAGTGATCCTTTGCACCTTCCTACAATTTACCCTGCATTAGACTTTTAAATTTTCAGGTCTAAAAGTAAAAGCTATTTACTTTTAAATATCTAGGACACAATCATACTGGAAGGCAATTTACATTATGCCATAATTTTCTTTCTTTAAATATTATTAGATGACATGGGGCTAAAGTAGAAAGGCAAATGTGGACCAACTTAACATTAATTTGCAAGTGAGAAATTTAACTTAAAGTAACAAATAAAAGCCTCTAATAAGATTTGCCTAAATGAATTTCTAATCTGTCCAAGGAACACTTTCTTTTCATAAAGCAAAGCTTAGATAATATAAACTGTACTACAAAGGCTAAATGACCTTCTGACTAGTTTAATGCTCTATCCTGTTTTTCTTGGAGGCAGCCTCATAATATTTTTCTTCATTAAAAATACTAAACATTACTTAGTTTTCCAGAGTTTTAAAAGTACCTAGCTAAGCTTATATTCTTTCTAGGTAAGTTAATTTTATGGAGTTAATGGCTAAATCAACAGTTTGGAAAGCCAAATTTAATCTGTGGATCATAATTTTAGGAAAGAATACTTTCCAAAATTCAAATGCATAAACTGAACTCAGAAGCAAGAATACTCAGAACTCAGTTTAATTTAAAAATACATTTTTTCATGATATCAATTTTATAATTTGCATTGAGGCCTTTTAAAGCTGTTTGCATTATAATTCTATGGCATAGAAATTAATAAAAATGACAAGAAGGAAAAGTCCTAAAAATACTATTTTATAATTAAATTAAAACTATAAAATAAATTCCCTCGCCATTTAAAAATTAAAATTCTAATTTTTAATGAAGAAGGAGTCGGTTTCAATATTTACTCTTATAAAAATATTTATATGAGATTTGATGTTAGATACAACCTTTACATGGTATTTTTATTGTATAGGTTAAGTAATAATAAATTAGTTACTTAAAATAAAATAAAATGCAGTTTATCTATGCAAAAGTGGGTTTCTTTAACTCTGAGGAGCTAAAGTTTAAAAGGCCATTGTTCAAAATGTATTATCCAATCACAATGTTTGAGCTCTAGGAAGGAAATTTAAGGGACACTTGGTAAAATAATATTGAGAATTTAGGATTACTTTTGCATTCTTGGGTCTTATTAGAGAAATACAATTTTTTAAAAGATTTATTTATGTATTATGCAGGGCAGAAGGTAGGGAAAGAGGAAGAAGGAGAGAGAGAATCTTCAGCAGACTTTGCGCTGAGCACAGGGGCCCAAGGGGCTCAATCTCATGACCCTGAGATTATGACCAAGAGTAGGACACTCAATCGACTGAGCCACCCACGTGTCCCAGGAGAAATATGATTTTTGACTGAGCTTTTGGATTCCCTGTGATCTTCCTAAAGAACAGACCAAATTAGATACTCAAAAATAGCCTTAAGCTTCTTTCTACCTGAAGGCCTTCACATAAATACTGTAGCATCATGGGACTCTATTTTTGGACCTCTTTGTTCTTGTGACTCTATCCATCAAGTACTACAGGGCTCTACATCCTTGCTGAAGATTTCCCTGAGCATCCATTGCATCTCCCTAGGATCAGTTAGGCTACTATATTATATATTTTCCAAATAACGTGTGGTTATCCTTGATAGCTCTTATAAAATTTATTGTATTAATTTTTATTGTACTAAACGGTCTTTATAATTTTTCTATGATAAACAAGTCCGACGACATCAGGGACTTCTTTTCCAGCTCTGTATCTATCTCTAAGGTGACAAGCAGTAGCCATCACAGATTTTGAACAGAGTTATTGGACTGCAATTTTTTAATATAATTCTGGTTTTGATTGGTTATGAATATCTCTATTTCTAAATCATATTAATAGACTTACGATCACATATATCTAAAGAGAAACCAGAACCATTTCCAGCTATTTTTAGTTTAATTGAATCAAATTCTATTGCCAAACAATTCAAAGACTGTTATAAATCTCTGGATTTACTGGTTTAAAATGACTTCTCTTTATATGAGTTTCCAACATCATTAGGATTGAGTGAAAATATATATTAACTATGAATAACTATTCAGGAATGATGAAAACTACCAAATTAGTTAAGATTTTGAAAGAGCCTTTGATAGACAAATATTAGAGGGCCCTGAATTCGGATTCTTTGCTCTCAGCTCCCCTCACCACTCTGCTTAGAAACATCCTATAAAACTCCACTTAAAAAGTCTCTTCTGGATAATATTTCCTCTGAACACCACCGCCCAGACCTGCCCCAGAGCTAATTACTCTCTTGTTCATTACACTTTATCTAGTTTATAGCCTTGTTATCCTCTTACAAAGGTTATTACAAACGATTCTAACTTTTCTCGCATATCTGCCTCCTGTATTACACACTGTGGTATTAAGAACAGGAATCATGTTTTATTCAATGTATGTCCTTGGCAAATCTCTCATTTTGCTAAGTAAAGACTTTAGATTAATTTCAAGATGCAAAACATGAATATTATTACCATTTTATTTTTCAGCATGCTTTTGAATGTCATGATTTACCGGTAATGGTGGTAAAATTTTAAAATTCAATCATAAATAGTGTACGTAGTATGCTTTGACATTATACTCATGTCCCTGTTTGACAATAATGAGAACCTTATTCAAGTATTTTAATGTAATTTTTTAACTTCCACATCTAACAGTAAGCAATTAAATGGATAACCCTTTTTCTAGAGAGTAATGTAATGAAGAACCCAATGCTGACTCATAGGCAGCTTTCATGACAGGGGCTGGGGTGATAAGTTTCCATCTCCTCCCACTATTTCTCAGATACTAACTCACTTCATATTTACCAAGTACCTGTTCAGCTTAAAAAAATAAAAAAATAGGGGCACCTGGGTGGCTCAGTGGGTTAAAGCCTCTGCCTCCGGCTCAGGTCATGATCAGGTCATGATCAGGGTCCTGGGATCGAGCCCCGCATCAGGCTCTTTGCCCAGCAGGGAGCCTGCTTCCCCCTCTCTCTCTGCCTGCCTCTCGGCCTACTTGTGATCTCTCTCTCTCTGTCAAATAAATAAATAAAATCTTTAAAAAAAATAAAAAAGGGGCGCGTGGGTGGCTCAGTGGGTTAAAGCCTCTGCCTTCAGCTCAGGTCATGATCTCAGCGTCCTGGATCGAGCCCCGCATCGGGCTTTCTGCTCAGTGGGGAGCCTGCTTCCTCCTCTCTCTCTGTCTGCCTCTCTGCCTACTTGTGATCTCTGTCTGTCAAATAAATAAATAAAATCTTTAAAAAAATAAAAATAAAAAAAATTTAAAAATAAAAAATAAAAAAATAAGGCTTTGTCAGTTGCAGACTAGCATATAATAAAAAAAAGGAGAAAGAAACAAAGGAATAATATATAGCCAATAAAAAGAATGTCTTTTAATTATACTAGATGACAGGACACTAAACGTGCTTTTATCGACAGACTTCTCCCCATTATGTATTAAAATTGACAACTTTATTTCATTATACATGACAACTTACTTGCCAGGTATTATTACTCAGGCCATAAGCCCAGGTCTCTGTCCAAGATCTGTTCAAATATCCTTTAAATGACAGTGCTCCCGCAGAAGCCCCTTTTTAGGTTAAAATTAAAAGAATATGACAGTTTTATTTATGCTCTCTAATGGCATTTATTAGTCCTTCTTGCACTGTATAATACTGAAATCTTCTTGGAAGTTTTCATAATTTTATTTAAAAAAATTTTTTTTAAGATTTTATTTATTTATTTGACAGAGAGAGACACAGCAAGAGAGGGAACACAAGCAGGGAGAGTGGGAAAGGGTGAAGCAGTCTTCCTGCCGAGCAAAGAGCCAGATTCGGGGCTCGATCCCAGGACCCTGGGATCATGACCTGAGCCGAAGGCAGACACTTAATGACTGAGCCACCCAGACGCCCCCATAATTTTATTTTTAATGGCATATTTAGTTCAACTGTATAAATGGATTAATTTTATAACGTTCATTTATGATGTATTTAGTAATGTCATTCTTTATTTTAATTTTATTTATTTACTTGACAGAAAGAGAAAGCAGAGGGAGGAGCAGAGGGAGAGAGATAAGCAGACTCTCCACTGAGTGTGCAGCCCATTCTGGGGCTGGATCCCACAATCCCAAGATCATGACCAGAGCCAAAATCAAGAGGTGGTCGCTCAACTGACTAAGCCACCCATGTGCCCCTATTAATATTAACTCTTATTTTGAAAGTTAATTTCATCATTTTCTCTTTCTTTTATATCACCACTCAGTTCAATAGTAGGTTATTATCTATTCAAGTTTAATTTCTATTAGTGATATATATTTAGTAATATAAGAAAATGTTTGTATTCATTTAGAATATTCCTTTGCCGTTTTAATAATTTGAAAAAATTAAGTAGCATGCTTTTATATTTTTTTCTCAAAAACTGGTTTTTAGTGCAGTGAGATAACTTTTTAAATATAATTGCATATAGTTTGTTTGAGTAACTTGGAAAATGAATAACGGAAAGTCTACATCAACTTTTTATTCATGACATTATCCAATTTGTTGACTGCCATTCACTGATAATGTCACAAATAACTCTGTTACCTACCACTGGCTTCCATTCAGGCTGTTATTACTTACTCTCACATTCTGCAATCACTTATTATATAATTCAGTGGAGGGTAACCAACACATTTGAAAGCTTTCCCTTTCGCCCCACCCCTTGATTGACAGAATTCCTGGTTTTTATTAGGAGTAGACTCATTTGTATGTAAAATATTCTGTAACATCCAATTGCTTGCATAAAAATTTAAAACAAACAACAATCAATGCAATTTTGTCCTAGTTTCAACTGACAAGTGCTGGATGTTGAACACATTGAGGAAATTCTCAGAGGACTTTTTTGAGTGTGACTATTTTAAAAGTATTTAGAAATATGTATCTTCAACCAAAGGGGGAAAAAAAAAAACACCCAAAGAAATAGTTTAAAAGAGGAAATATCAATAACAGTGGCATCCTGGATTATTTGATTTTTGAGGCTTGAAGGTAAACATAATTCAAGTGACAGACAGATGAGTTTATGCCTCCAGCTGTACCTCAGCACACTGAGCTGCATATTTTTGAATACGGCAGCAAAAGGTTAGATGCCTACCGGTTATGTAGTTAAATAACACAATCTATATTCACAGCTTGCAGATAGGACAGTTAGATCACAGAAACCATTCACTTTCTAGTATGTTAATGTTTTGTTTGTGCAGCCTTCTTCCATTGTTACAATTTAGGAAATATGCTTCCTGCTTCATTCTAGCCAACAGGTAGCTCACTGGTGATAGCTGCAACCTATGCCGTCTTACTGAAGTAACAGAAGGCAAAGCTGAACTATTAAAATAATGTGTGTCTTCACAATTTTTGTAGGATTGCGAAAGTAGCTAAAGATTGTTACTCACAGCTCCTTTTGTTAACGTTATATTAACCTAGAAGATTAGAATTGGACCCTCAATAGCAGTAAGGTAATATGGCCTTTAAAGTTCAGAAATGTAATGACCGACTGTGAGAATAAGCTGAAATTTTCTATAGCCTTGGAAGAACACAGTCAATAAAGTAGTATAATTACCTATGTGGAATGTGTTCGAATGCAGGATTTATTACACAGTTATCCATTTGGACAGTCTTCAAAAATCTGGTGATACACTGGGGGAAGCAGCAATGACTGAGTTTAGTAACTAATTAATTGAACTTCAGAAACTAACTAAGGCTTAACTTTCGATATAATTCTCAAATGGAGTGTGAAGTAACACGAAAGAACAACTGGATACACTACAGAAATATTTTTTAAAAATAAATTCAGAATGCTTTAGGCATTTCAGTTGGTGCCTTCTAAAAAAATAACTTGCCTGATTTCAGATTATTAAACTGGTTATTTTCATGTCAACTCAACCCCAAACTCCTCTCTGTAAGTGCATGGATGCATACATTTATGTGCCACGTGATGAAGATATAACTGTGATAAGTCATCACAGCCTTTAACTAGATAATACTCTGAAGAATGAAGTAAAAATGAGTTTCCCATCTGTTGAAGTAGAAGGGAATAATTAATTGCCAGTGAACCATTACCACATAGATGTCTCAAAATTGCCTGATCACTATGTTGCCCAGAAATATTTGTGGGATTGCTTTCAGTGTGTTGGTTGTTTTGAAAGTCCTCCAATCACCATGATCATCATGGAAAAGAGTTCAGGATGCATAATTCTAGCAATTCTACAGATGAGGTTGAGCTAGGTTTTCAAGTGGTAATCCCTTCATGCTTGGGTATCAAATCACAATTTAAGAGCAGCATATCTTATTTTCAAACCTGGAAATCTCTACTTAGTCAAAAGATCTAAATGTGAAAATATATGAAAAATAGAAAAGAAAACACACAATTCTGTTTTTAAATAGTTTTGGTAGGATATCCTTCTTACCAATGAAGTTTGTCTGCCAGGCAAGGTTAATTAGAAATTAGCTTTTGTTATTTATTTTTCACCTTATATTTTTAATAATTTTAAGATGATAGAAAATATGTAGATATTGTGTTGAAGCAATGAGCTACATGTGAAACAATGTGACTAAATAGGGCAGCAAGTAAATTTAGAGGAAAGAAATTATAGTGGTGATATGTAACTTCTTAACTTACATATAAATTTCTAATTTAATTATATGTAGATATCTATAACATTATTATTTAAAGTAAGACTTTTGGTAAAAAAAGAGTCATCGCCATAGAATATTTTAGTGAAATTAATGAATATAATACAATTAATCGTTTGCTTCTAAGCGCACTGGAGAACTTGGAGAAAGAATATGAGTTCAGTGCTTCAAACTTCAATATTAAAGGCTTGAGTAAGAAACAGAAAATTTCTGTAACTGTGCTAACAAATCATTAGTTCCTGGAGCCCAGGGCGGCTATTTCCAAAAACCAAACCCAGAGTCTAATCCTGTGAGTGGCTGAATTACAACAGAAATGAAACCTATAACTTCACAAGGTCTATTATTATAAAGGTGGGGCATTTACTAGGAAATAATGAGACCCTAGAAATTAGCATATGGACAAAATCTCATGAAGCTGGAGACATTGAGCTCCCAAATGCCTTCTGATTTTCCTTGCCAGGAGAGCCAACCTTTTTTCCCTTCTTTAAGGAATGTAGTCTCTCCTTGTCTGAAAAATCTTTAATTGCCTTCTCTGAAGTAGTTGTTTGGTAGGAGGCTTCTGATCATTTTCAGAATCCATTCCTATAGCCTCTTACTGCCTCCAGACCCATAGCCAGACTCAAGTACCAGAATGTCCCAGAGAGAAAGGTAAAAACTGTGGTCCGTGAGGACACACTATACACACCCTAAACTGGCAAAATCATGTCGAATCACATCAATAGAAATGTGGGGCAAATATTTGGGAGTGGGTCCTAAGAGTTTTGTGTTAGAATGAAAGACAATATTGTATCAGGCTATAATCATTGATAGGGATACACTAAAAGGAAGTGGATTGAGACATTCATATATTAGATTTATCATGCAACATCCCCAAACTATGTCCCTAGAAAAAGTCTAGAGACTAATGCTTTACCAATGCTTTGGTAACCATGTTTGTAAGGAGAGTCTCAACATTGTCAACACTCTGTTTTGGCCCTTGTATGTTTACCAGAAATTATAGTGCCAAATTGTGCCTTTGAAGGACTTGACTCCCTGAATTCTATTCAGATGATGGGGCCCTGGATGGCAATGGCCAAGAAGCAGTACTTAATTATTAAAAACAAGTAGGTGTGCTTACTGTAATGGTAAGTCAGTACAAGCAGTAATCATAACAATTTGACCTACAGAAATGGCCTAATGTCTAACTGATCACAGTGTCCCTAGTACTGAAATAGATGGATGTCTTACTGAACACTTTCTTGATTAATATAAGTGGATAAGCTCTGCAACTGTTGAACAGAATTATGAACTAACCACAATGGAGAGTCCAAGTCACTCAAAATATTCCCCAGTTTAAGGCAATTCATGGCACAAAGATTCTTGGATGAGAAGGAGGCCTGGTCCTTTTGAGGAAGTACCTTGCTACACTGACAAAAATTTATAACGTAAATCTTTTCTCAGCTTTCCCTAAGGGACCTGACATTATATTACCAGGAGTCTAGTGTACTAGGAAAGGGAATAATGGGAATATTTGGGGATAGCTGATCCCCTGGGAGATATATACTGAATATATACTCAGATAAATACCTGGGGATACCTGGGTTCTTACTCAGATCCCAAACATCAATGTAGTCCACCAGTCAGAGTGAAGCCTTATAGAAGTCAGGCAATCAAAAGAATTTGGTTTAGGTCCACCTAACTGTAGGCCTAGTGGGACCCTGAATGCAATCTGTGGTTATTTCCTAGTTTTATGATGAATAAATATATACAGCAACTGATCCACAAAGTGAAAACTATCATGGCAGTAAAGGTCAACTAGATGTCATCGTAACTATCTCTATTGACCAAAACAGTCAATTAAAGTTTATGCTGTATTACTGGAGGGATTGCAAAGATTGTGCTGCAGTCAGATGCAGAGGAAGTGAATCTCTTCATTCAACTCACATCCCTTTGACTTGTGCAGAAGACAGATGGATCTTAGAGAATGAGTGGGAATTATTGGAACTTAATTGGTCATATGAATTGCAGCTGTTGTCCTAAATGTAGTTTCAGTATTGGACCAAATTAGTATATCTTCTGGCACCTGGTATGTAGATACTAATATGGCAAATGCTTTTGCCCTGTAACTGTGAGTAAAGACCATCAGTAGCAGTATTCCTTCTTCCCACTTGGCCAGAAATAAATTTTCACTGTCCTACTCAATCTTAATTGCCTATCAATTGCAAAAGACATCATGCCGGTCCACGACTTTGATGATATCATGCTGACTGGATGGAACCACTACCATAGCAGGTGGTAGGAAATATGAAATGTTTATTGGAACTTAGGGCCTTGTCACTGTTTGTGGAAATAAAGATTATATAGCCCCTCTCTACATTTTTCCCTGAATTGTAAGGTACATATTTATGGATATATTGTTTTTAAAGATTTCATTCATTCATTTGAGAGAGAGAGACAGAGGGAGCACAAGCAGGGGGAGAGGCAGTGGGAGAGGGAGAAGCAGACTCTCCACCAAGCTTGGAACCTGACATGGGGCTTGATCCTAGGACCTGGAGATCATGCCCTGAGCCGAAGGCAGACGCTTAACCATCTGAGCCACCCAGGAGCCCCACATATCTATAGATACTAACAAATTTCTCTTTTACCTCCTATTCCATCCCACCATCAACAAATGTATGAAGGTTAGATATACTATAAATTTCTCACTTTGTTAAATGTTGAAAAAGAATTAAAATGACGAAAATGAGAGTTTATATTCAGAGAAGCTAAATTTAAAGCATAATACTAAAGTAACTAATATATCTTCAAATTTTCTACTCTTGTGGAGTGATGCTAGTTTCCAAAATATCTTTCTTATGTTAGTCTTGCCATTTTAGGGATTATATGTACATAAGAAAGTACGATTGGCAATCAAATGACTTTATTATAATGGTCACTTTGTTTCTGTCTTGAACTACCTTGTAGTTATCCCCTCTTCTTGATTGTCTTATGTGGAATAATTTTATTCTTAATAAATAGAATTTGGTAGACTACATGAAGATACCTTTTTTCTCAGAGACAAATGGCAGACATATTGCTCAAGGTTGGTCAATAGAAGATGGCCCTGTGGAATATAAATCTTCTACAAAGTGACAGAAGAACCTGAAAATTTGCAAATGCTCTGGCTTTATGAGACATGTTCTTATAATTCTTACACTCTAGGTCTGTGAAGCTGTTTGGTTCTTGACAAACTTCCAAGCAGAATGCTTATATTTCCATAGATGTGAACTCACCAAATAATTTTGCTTGAAAATAACTGAAGATGGAACTATTGCTTGCAACTAAAAGAACCCCATTTAGACAGCATTCTAACAGATACCATTTCTTTGTTCTCTTATGAACCTCGTTGTGGACCTCAAGTGAAAATATCATATTATAGTACCTTTGCTTAATGATGTGACTACCTTCTCTATCCTGTATATTAAATGGTGTGGCCTCTGATATTTCCTTTTCATCCTTGGAAATGCATGAAATTTATGCACACACATAAAAATGCAAGGCAATGTTTATTGATTCTTTCAAGAAAACACTAGAATGTGGTGGGAAGGATGAGGGAACATTTCATCATTTCAATTGATGGAGAATTCTCCAAAGAGACAAGTACAATGCCAAAATGTTGTGGAGTATTGAACTCAACTCCCTATGGTCCCAAAGGTGATATTCTGATTTGTGTATTTTAACATGGCTATAAACATTTGGTTCACAGTTGTTAAGAGTCAAACAAAGGAAAATAGGTTAAAAGCTGGTCTCTCTTGAGAGAAGAAGAAAGAAAGAGCAAAGACCATTTTGGCAAAGTGTAATGAGGAAGTGGGATCTCAGGGGAATACCCAGCTTCCCCAAATGAGACAGCAAGAAAACCTGCCAGAGACACACTGGGGAAATATGCCAAGATAACATATTTTCTCAGAGGGAAACAGAGCCTGTGAGGAAAAACAAATTGAAATTGAGGAAATAACTGAAAATAAAATCCAAAGCAGAGAGGAAACAAAAGGTAATGAGCACAACACAGGAGACGAGAGGGGGAAAAAAAAAGTGAATTTTCATTTACTTACAGATGTTTGCCTTTATTAGAATATATATGGTGATAATTTTTCTTCTAAAATATATTTTTAAAAAATCTTAACTATTCATGCTTATAACTTTAGTGTTCTCTTATTTTTTTTAGTGTTCTCTTATTGTGTGATTATTTGCTGTATTGATATAATCGATATTGATGATGAAGATAACAAAATGTTTAACATTACCCACAAATCTGGATTAGAGTTAAGATTCAGATAGTAGCAGTGTAAAGTCCCAGTAGTGAGTAAGCTGGTACAATTCACTTTTTTGTGTGTATGAATATGGTCTTAAATATTATGAGATCAGTGTTTTCTGTTTGTTTAACAAAGCTATGTCATTATTTTGAAGACAAACTATAAAAACAGGCAAATAATTAGAGGAAAAAAACACTTAATCCCAAATAAAAATAATAGGTTAAAATATGTTATAGCAGCAATGTCCACAATAGCCAAACTGTGGAAGGAGCCAAGATGTCCTTTAACAGATGAATGGATAAAAAGGTGTGGTTAATACATACAATGGAATATTACTCAACCATCAGAAAGGATGAATACCTACCATTTACATCGATATGATGGAACTGGAGGGTATTATGCTAAGTGAATTAAGTCAATCAGAGAAAGACAATTATCAATTATATTCTACTCATATGTGGAATATAAGAAAAAGCAGAGGATCATAAGGGAAGGGAGGAAAAACTGAATGAAAAGAAATCAGAGACGAAGACAAACCATGAGAGACTCTTGACTCAGGGAAATAAACTGAGGGTTGTGGAAAGGAAGGTGATTGGGGGGATGGGTAACTGGGTGATGGATATTAAGGAAGGCACTTGATGTGATGAGCGCTGGGTATTATATGTAACTAATGAATCATTGAACACTACACCAAAAACTAAGGATGTACTATATGTTAGCTAGTTAAATTTAAAAAATAAAATAAAATGAAATGAAAATAAAATAAAGTAAAATAAAACATGGTGACAGAACTCTAATAGCTAGCATTTTTTTAAAAAATGTAAAGTTGGCACCTGGGTGGCTCAGTCGTTAAGTGTCTACCTTCGGCTCAGGTCATGATCTAGGGTCAAGGGATTGAGCCCCATATCTGGCTCTCTTCTCAGCGGGGAGCCTGTTTCTCCTTCTCCTGCTCCTCCTGTTTGTGTTGCCTCTCTCGCTGTCTCTCTCTCTATCAAATAAATAAATAAACAAAATATTTAATATATATATATAAAATAAAATAAAAAACGTAAAGTTGTATATAGCGTTACACTTCCAAAATGGTAAAACTAAATTTCTACAAAATATTGGAACTTTAAAAAAAATATATCTTACAATAATCAACCAAAACAGCAGAGAGCACAACAGTTTCCCATGAAAGAGTCATCACTCTTATGGATACTTTATAACTGAGTAAATAATTTCACTAAAACATATTGTATTAACACAAGACAATAGTAATTTCTCACTACATTTTTATGAGAATTAGTGAAGTCATATAAAATCCATTAAAATGTTTAGAAGAATCAGTTTTTATAAAGATAGCATTACTATGATTTTCTACAAAATCTAATAATGTAGCATTTAAAAATAACCCAATAAATATTTAGAAATCTATGGACATGGACACTTAAATTATAAGCTAATAAATAGTATAATAAAAGCTGGAAATTAAACGTTTTTCTATTAAATATAAAAAAAATGATTTAAAATATTAAATGGTAACATCACATTTGCATATTTGCTAGAAAAGAGCAACTATTTTTTAACTGAAATTCAAAAATGTTTCCAATAGGGCCCCTGGTTGACTCAGTCAGTTAAATGTCCGCCTTTGGTTCAGGTCAGAATCCCGGGTTCCTCAGATGGAGCCCAGCATCAGGCTCTCTGCAAAGCGGGGAACCTGCTTGTCCCTCTCCCTCTGCCTGCTTGTGCTCATTCTCTCTCTCTGTCAAATAAATAAATAAAATCTATAAAAATGTTTTCATAATTTTATGTTTATGAATAATCACAAGTGGGAAAAACAGGAGGCACTCAAGTATGAACTCATTTTAATATCTTCAGCCTATCAGTGAGATAAATATAGGATTATTGTGTAAACATATCAAAAGGCAGCCATCCTTTAAAAACTATACTTCTTTTTCAACATATTATCTGAAATGACAAAATGTTTTTGAAATACTAACATCCTCATGTGTTATGATCCAGGTTAGGTCAAGCTATGTAATGAGCAACAAATGTATCTCTGTAATGCCGTATTGAAAAATGTGTGAAAAGAAATATAAAGGTTATTTAGAACTTCTTCTTCTTCTTCCCCGCCCCCCCCCCAGTTTCTGGGTCATTTGTTTCGTCTCTGAAAATATCAGGGTACAACAAATATTCATCACTTCTTTTGTTTGTTTGAAAAATATATATAATGTTGAAATTGTTTCTTGCTTAACAGGTTAATTTGTATTGCAAGTAGTGGTGGAAGACTCCAAAGCCCTTATCATCTTCACAGCCATTACATTTCTGCCACTGAGCAGAATGTAATTGATGATACACCAGCATTTTCAGGTTAAAAGTTTTAGAAAACGGGTCAATGCTACAAGGTTTTTATTTCTGGATTATCTTTCTTCTTTCCACACATACCTGCTGTGTTTTCTTTTTTTAAAATTTATTTATTCGAGAAAGAGAGAGAGCGTGTGCACCCACTTGTGCGCACAGGGGATGGAGGGGCAGAGGGAGAGAGAGTCAGTCAGACTCCCTGCTGAGGGTGGACGGTTAGGTGGGTTATATCTCCCACCCTGAGATCAGGACCTGAGTAGAAACCAAAAGTCCAAAAAAACAAAAAACAAAAAAAAGCAAAACCAAGAGTCCCCCACTTAATTGACTGTGCCACCCACGCATTCCACCTGCTGTGTGTGTGTGTGTGTGTGTGTGTGTGTGTGTGTGTTTAACATAAATATAAGTTTAACTTAAATTAAAAATAACCTGGAAAAAATTAGCTAACATTATAAATTTTATCTTATTATCCAAGATATAATTTTTGCTTATACATTTTGTAAAGAACCATGTTACCGATTGTTTTGGACTGAATTGTGTCCCACAGATTCATATATTGAAGCCTTAAGCTTCAGTACCTTGAATGTGACTACACTTGGAGGTAGAAGCTTTTTTTTTTTTTTAAGATTTTATTTATTTATTTGACAAAGACAAAGAGATCACAAGTAGGCAGAGAGGCAGGCAGAGGGGAAAGCAGAGGGGAAAGCAGGCTCCCTGCTGAGCAGAGAGCCAGATGCTGATGCCAGGGCTTGATCCCAGGACCCTGAGATCATGACCTGAGCCTAAGGCAGAGGCTTAACCCACTGAGCCACCCAGGCGCTCCTGGAGGTAAAAGCTTTAAAAAGGTAACTAAGTTAAAATGAGGTCTTAGGGTGGGTCTAATCCAATTGGAATTGTGTCTTTATAAAATGAGGAAATCAGGACAAACAGAAAGAGACACCTGGAATTCTTGAGCACGGAGAAAGGCCATATGAGGACACAGGAAGAGGGGGGCCATCTGCAAGCCAAGGAAGGGGGCCTCAGGAGAAATCTAACTTGCTGACACCTTAATCTCAGATTTTTAGCCTCCAAAACTGTGAGAAAATAAACTTGGGTTATTTAAGCCACCCAGACTGTATGCAGAATTTTATCAAACCAATGTAACTTGAAACCAATTTATTTTTTATTTCTCCATTTTAATTTGCCTCCTCAGCCATGAGAAGAAATTTTTTCCTGTGAAGCATTAGTTAATACCAAACTCTTTAAGGTACACTTTCTCATCGCATTCGATACATTGAGTCTTATATTTTTGTAAACTGAAACTCTAGGATAATACCACATTAAACTGTAAAAAATAATAGTCTTACACAGGTTTCAGCATGCACAAAGAAGATTTAATGGCTTATCTATAAACCATTATATATGAATTTTATATATAAACCACTTAACAGTTTCCCATGGCTATGCTCTAACCTGTCCAGTTCTAAAGAATCACTATCTAACCTAGTGGACTTTAAAGAATGATGAATGTAATAAAGATACTAAATTTATTTTAAATTATCTTACATTTTATGCCTTTAATCCCTTTTTAACAAGGTGACAGAGTAAGGTCCCAGAGTGACATAGGAACAAATGTAAGGCAACTGAAACACATGCAATCAAATCATATTTAATAGTTACCATTTTTATGCTCTGCTATAATTTTTGTATGATTTGTTGGACAAATCTACTTTGGTTATGATAAGTTAAAAATGTTTGGGTACAACATAATTATAGAAAATGAAATGATAACTGCATCACATAGTTGCTACAAAGGAGATTTGGTGTTAAAAGATTATTCAATAATACATTATATGTTAATAAAAAATAAAAAAATAAAATTAAAAAAAATTATTCATCATATAGCCAGGAGACCTAGGTCAAAGGTCAAGTTCTAAAGAACTGTGTGACCTTAAGAAATTCACTTAATCTATACAAATGATGTAATTAGAAATAATTATTCTGAAATCCATACAGCTTTAAGATGCTGTGATGGTCAAACACAGAATATCAAAATTAGATGATTTTTATATACAAATGTAAAATTCAGAGAGTTGTTTTCTTTTTAAGTTGGAATTTGAAAGCCATGTGTTTGTGTTGTTTGTATTGCTCAAATTTTAAATATGTTCAGTGAGTTTCACTGATTGACTCTCTAATGCTCAGGCCACATTAAAAAAAAAAGGTCATTGGAATATTTTGACCATCACTGTCTCCTGGAACTAGAGGAGGTCACTGGGAGGGCAGTAGCAATAACAATGCCAAGCTCACTCAAGACTGGAGATCAATTAGAGAATGATATTAATAATTATTAAGTTTCTCAGGATGTATGCTGAACAAGATGATCTTCCATGACAACACTGGTATACCTGCCACAGATTAAATCAGATAATCTGTTTTTTTATTAATATGCTAGGAACCTACTATGTACCATGTGTTGTATTAGATGTTGCATATGATGAAATAAGATTATTTATATTCAAAATGGTGAGAATGTAGCAGAGTGTTTAAATATAATACATATAATGATACTTATACATAATGTGTGTATATATATGTGTGTTTATAATGTAGTTTATATATATTTAAAGAGACCTTTTTTTGTAAAATAATTTTACATTCACAGCAAAATTAACAGGAAAGTACAGAGAGTTCCCATTCTTTCCACTCATTAATTTTGATTTACAATAGTTTAACTGTATTTCTTCTAAGAATTAAATTATTGTATAGTTTTCCAAAGATACCAGGATATTCCTTTATTAAATGTGGGAATAGAATTACCAAATCTGGGTGTCTGGGTGTCTCAGTTGGTTAAAAGACTGCCTTAGGCTCGGGTCATGATCCCGCAGTCCCGGGGTCGAGTCCGGCATCAGGCTCCCAGCTCCACGGGGATTCTGCTTCTCACTTTGACCTTCTCCCCTCTCATGCTCTCTCTCACTCTCCCTCTCTCTAATAAATAAATAAAATCTTTTAAAAAAATTTAAAAAAAAGAATTACCAAATCTTATCTTTGTTTAAAAAAGAAAGATAAATTATTTGATGTCATTTTGTACTTTTTTTTTACTGACAACTATGGCTTAAATTCTAAACTGAATATCAGGATTTTGTGGAAACATCACTTTCTGCTCATTTAAGTCCTTTGAAAATTTCAGAAGAACTAAAGCTCATAAAATTTTTAGGATTTTTCCCCCTTCTTGAATCATAAAATAATCTGTGAACATACCTACACATGTTATTGGTATTAATAAGAAATAGGAGAAAAAAAAAGAAATAGGAGAAAGATGTTTTCTAAATAATATAAAACAAAATAGCCTAATGTTTCTTTTATTGAAATTTGAAGATGCCAGCAATCCAATATTATCTTTTTTATACCCATGTTAAGAATGATTGCACATCACTATATTTAATCTGAAATATCTCAGTATAAGCTCAGAACATTTTTTAAAAATATAATAATTATAGGGACATCTGGGCAGTACAGTCGGTTCAGTGTCTGACTCAGTTTCAGCTCAGGTCATGATCTCAAGGTTGTGAGATAGAGAGTGAAGTCAGGCTCTTCGCTCATCAGAGGCTGCTTAAGACTTTTTCCCTCTCTGCTTACCCCTTTCCCCTCAAATAAATAAATCTTAAAAAAAAATGTATCAACATAACCAAGGTCAAAATATACATGGTACATAAGAAAAGTGTCCAGCAGATGATGTGATCAATAAAATCACCAATGTTTTGATATTAGAATTGAAAAACAATTAAACAATTATGGTGTAAAAACAAAATTCCTTAAAAATAATGAGGGAGTGACCAAAAACTGAGTAAGAAAATGGACTAAAAAATGAACAAAATAAAAGCAAATGAATTTTTAAAAAATAGGAAAATGTGTATGGTTACAGATGGTAACTGGAGTTATTGTGATCATTTTGTAATGGGAGAAATACCAAATTATGTATACCTGAAACCAATAGGATATTTGATGCCAATTATACTTCAATAAAAAAATAGGGAAAGGAAATTAATATAAAACAAGAAAATACAAATAAAGCTTTTCATCAATCACATTAGTAAAATATTTGTTAAATCCCAGTCTTGGAATGATTGGGAAGCGGTCATTTTCATATCTTATTAATAAAAGTATAAATTGTTCCATCTTATTTGAAGGGCAATTTGGCCACATTTATTAAAATTAAAACATTTGACAGACCCTAAATAGTGACATCTCATTTACTGCTCTTAGCACACCCGTATCCAGATTTTAGCTTTCAAAATGATTCCAGAGTAAAAGAAACTGGTTTCTCAGAGAAATATCTGACTTTAATATTGGGGCAGAGAATATTGAATGTAAGCCTAAAATACTATACTATATATACTCAAAAATAAAAATTGTAAAAAAAAAATGAGAGTATGTCAAAGGACGTAGGAGAAAACATTGTTAAACTCTATGTATACTGGAGCTTAGATAATTTGCTCCTGTGCCTGGACTGCTGTTCCTTTGTCATCCAGTATTTTTTGTATGGATGTTTCGGACATTCCAAGGATTAGTTATATGTATCACAGTCTTTGTCTTTGACATCTTCAAAAATCAGGGAAATTCATGGCCAAGAATGGGCTACACCTAAAGAAGCTATAAAACTGAAATAATGTCTCAGTCAAGTAGAAGAAAAAAAGTACTTGATTTTCTCCATACAGAAGAATTAGTACAGTCACAGTTAATATCCAATACATTCTTCAGGTTTTAATGGCCCTGACTGAATGGTGGAAGCCACCAGTGCCTAGATATAGTTTACTTTACTGTAAACTACAGGCTTGGGAAAAAAGGGCCTACTTTTATTTCCACTCTTTGATATCATAAGAGTAACTGAAAATTCTACCACTATTAGAACTTGACATGCAGCCTTGGGCACTGGTAATGGTTTTTTACAATGCTCTGAAGAGAAGACTAAAATCGGTTTGTCTTCGCCTGCCTATAAAAGCATGCTGATGACAGATCATGAATGGATGGACGAACCATAGTACAATGTGAACTCTTGAAGGATGCACAAATGTTCTGTTTACCTTTTGATAAGATCTTTTACAAAAAATCTTGCTTGTATTCCATTGCACCCCATCCCAGCACAACTGGCTAAAATTCATGTGTTCTGAATGAGAACAAAGCCCACGAGAACATCACCCAGATGATAACTTTGGGAATTAAATTAATTATAACCTAAGGAGATGAAAATGATCTGCTGGAAGTGCATCCACCAAGTACAAAGAAGGAAGCTTAACTACTGATTAGTCTCTTGGGATATTGGAGGCAGCACATCCCTCACTTGCGGTATTTTACACCAGTGTCTAAAAGAATTGACAAAGGTGGTCATATCTGAGTGGAGCACCTTTGGCAAACTGCCATGAAAGCATGCCAAACAAAGGTAACTCAAGCACTGTTAAGGATCTCTCTCTCTCTCCTTCAGACCCCATGACATGAATATCTTTTACAGTCCTCGCAAATGACTGTAACTTTTGGCAAAAGATTCCACCAGTAATATTGAGTAGCTAAGTGGTTACAGCTAGACTAGCGCCTAACAGAGAGATTGTCTCACTGAAAAAAAAAAGTCATGACTTTTTTTTTTAAAGATCTATTTATTTATTTGACAGAGAGAGAGAGATCATAAGTAGGCAGAGAGGCAGGCAGAGAGAGGGGGAAGCAGGCTCCCCGCTGATCAGAAAGCCTGATGCAGGACTCGATCCCAGGACCCTGAGATCCTGGCCTGAGCCAAAGGCAGAGGCTTTAACCCACTGAGCTACCCAGGCGCCCCTGTCATGACTCTTATATCGGTTATTCTCATCCTCCAATTAAGGACTAATATTAGCCGTGAGGCCTTAGCCCCTTCCACCAACAGACAGTTGCTCACCCATTAAACATAGAGATAATCCCGCTTACCACATAAACTGATCACGAGGCTTGGTACCTACAACGTCATTCATTAGGGAAAGAGTCTGACTTCAAGGTAGGCATGTTCAATAGAATACAATAGTGATCCATTATAATGATGATGGTTTCCCAATGTCTGTGGGACTAGATAGTCTGCACAATGGATCAAACTTAAATACTGTTGGATATAGAACATAGCTTAATATTTACCAAAATTATTATTATTATTTTTTTATTTTTATTTTTTTACAGACCGATGAGGCAACAATAATGGGTTAATTCTATGGTCACACTTTTATGACTATATTACTAAAGCCACATGTGTATAGAATAAGATGTAACAATTTTAGTTCAACTCAATCTTTATGTGTCACATGTAAATGTCAAAATAGTGAGCTATGTCTTAGGAAAAATAAATGGACTATCAAAGCTAATCAAATATGCAGTCATCACCTCTACTATGGCCCAAATGTACTCTATCCCACCATGATACCAAAACAAGTATGAAGGATTGGGGTCTATACAAAGAAATTTTTGGATATACATAGGCAACATTGTTAGTCACAAGAAATTTACTCAATACCAACTATACCAGTGTCTCCAGCAAAATCCTCCATGAGATTGGTTAAGCTTGTCATCAGCCACTTACAATTTACATATGGCCATACCCACACACCCCATTCCCCTCAGCTGAGTGTATAAGCACCAGATTCAGGGAGTAAACAAGAATTTGAGAAAAAAAAACAAAACAAAAAACAAAACAAAACTGTATAATTCTTTCCATTTTCAAAACAAAATACTCATTTTCAGGGTAGTGACTTCTTAGGATAAAACAATAGTTTATAGAATGACTGACTTTGACTTCAAGGGCTGGATAGAGGGATCACATTGCTCTAACAATTTGGATATTGACTTTGTCTCAAGCAGTTCTAAGGGTACTGTCTTCTGTCCCCAGAGATAAATGATGATGTAAACATGATGACTCCTAGATTTCTATGAAATATGTATCCAAAATAAAGGGCAAACGTTTTGGATCATTTCCAACAGTTGTTGAATATTTCAATCAGTTGGATACATATGGACATGCCCTATTCTGGGAGGTGAACAATTATCTACTTTTCTATTACACATATGGAGAAAAAGCCCCAAAGTAGTTTTCCAAGACCATTGTTAGCACTCTCTTGAATTCCTCACAAGTTTACATAATTTAACTTCCCACCTGACTCAGTGGTGTGAAATCTCATTGATGCCCCTACTATGATCTGATGTTAATCAGAACGTATGGAGTCACTTATATGCTATGAGCCTTCAAAGATAATGAGATTCAAATATGGAAGTCCCTAGAAGCTTATTTGCTTTTCCCTTTTGATAGCTTAGCCTAGTGGAGGACTGGCTTAGATTAACTGAAGATAACATTCAAGATTGTTTTCCAGTGCTCTTGGTATGCTGACTTTGTTTCTCTGTATTCACTCTCCTTAGCAATTCTTCTAATACCTAACATCCCCTGATACTTTACTCATTACTTAAAGAAGCCATATATATATATATATATATATATATATATATATTTTTTTTTTTTTTTTTTTTTTTTTTTTTTTACTTACTCTCTTTACATACATGACATGATGTGTGGGCAGCACTCATTTTCTCACAAAGTGCTCTTAGTCCTGAAAACATATATTCAAGTATAATGTAGTTTTTTCACACAGAAGCTCTTATATGTTTTGATTTAAATTATGTTATATGAGTTGATTATAATAATATTTATGTTATAGAGTCTATATAGTTTTCTAGATATGAGAGGAAAGGATATATTTCTCTGCAATTTCATGCTGATGTTCACAGTTATCCAGAGGAAGAGTTTTATCAAGTTTATGATCAAAATATTTGAAAATATTTTGAGAGTAACTCTAATTTTGTAGGTTTTTGGAAAAACATTTTTATCTCCAAAAATTATTTATAAACTGAAAACTTTAAATGAAATTGAAAATACAACAATTGTGTTAAAGTATAAGAACATCTTCTGACACATTTTATGGATTTAGAGAAAATATCAACATTGAGTAAATTTTAAAATTTTCCAAAATAAGTGAATGAATAACTAATAAAAATGTTCCAATGTTATTGTTTGAATGGTGTTGTGTTATAATTTCATTTTTAAAGATGAGTTATTAAAACTAGCAGAATAGTATTTATGTAGACTTAAGAAAAAGCTTTATTATAATTACCTGATTTTTGGTGGAAATTACTTGTATTCATATCTTAACTTCTATTATCATAGTTAATTTCATCACTATATTGTTTAATTATAGAAAAGGAAGGGCTGATAGAATTATGGAACATCATCACTCTTGAAGTACAATTTTTGAAGTTGAGATGGCAAAATTCTAGTTAACAGAAATAAAAACAGTTTCTGTCAAATAGAGAAAAACTGAGAAATACTCTTTGGCCATTTGCTACCACCTATCTATACAGACAGTTTCTTACCAATTTAGACTCTCAGAGTGTGAACAACCTTTTAAAATCCCAGATATGGACTCTCAACTCTATGGTCAACTAATCTTCAACAAAGAAGGAAAAAATATCCAATGGAAGAAAGAGAGTCTCTTCAATAAATGGTGCTGGGAAAATTGGACAGCTATATAGAGAAGAATGATACTCAACCATTTTCTTACACCATACACAAAGATAAACTCTATATAGATGAAAGACCTCAATGTGAGACAGGAATTCATCAAAGTCCTAGAGGAGAAAATAAGCAGTAACCTCGTTGACATCGGCCACAGCAACTTCTTTTAAGACATGTCTCCAAAGGCAAGGGAAACAAAAGAGAAAATGAACTTTTGGGACTTCAAGATAAAAAGCTTCTGCATAGCAAACAGTCAACAAAACAAAGAGCCAACCCACAGAATGGGAGAAGATATTTGCAAATGACACTACAGACAAAGGGCTGATATCCAAGATCTATAAAGAATTTCTCAAACTCAGCACCCAAAAAACAGATAATCAAGTCAAAAGATGGGCAGAAGACATGAGCAGACACTTCTCCAAAGAAAACATACAAATGGCTAACGGACACAATAAAAAGTGTTCATCATCATTAGTCGTCACAGAAATTCAAATCAAAACCACACTGAGATACCACCTTACACCAGTTAGAATGGCAAAAATTGACAAGGCAAGAAACAACAAATGTTAGAGAAGTTGTGGAGAAAGGGGAGCCCTCTTACACTGTTGGTGGGAATGCAAATTGGTGCAGCCACTTTGGAAAACAGTGTGAAGATTCCTCAAAAAATTAAAAATAGAGCTACCCTATGACCCAACAATTGCACTACTGGGTATTTACCCCAAAGATACAGGTGTAGTGAAAAGAAGAGCCATATGCACCTCAATATTCATAGCAGCAAGGTCCACAATAGTCAAACTGTGGAAAGAGCAAAGATGCCTTTCAACAGATGAATAGATAAAGAAGAGGTGGTCCATATACACAATGGAATATTACTCAGCCATCAGAAAGGATGAATACCCAACTTCTGCATCAACTTGGATGGGACTGGAGGAGATTACGCTAAGTGAAATAAGTCAAACAGAGAAAGTCAATTATCATATGGTTTCACTTATTTGTGGAACATAAGGAATAACGTGGAGGACATTAGGAGAAGGGAAAAATGAAGGGGGAGAAATCAGAGTGGGAGACAAACCATGAGAGACTATGGACTTTGGGAAACAAATGGAGAGTTTTAGAAGGAGGAAGGTGGTGATGGGTATTAAGGTGGGCATGGATTGCATGGAGCACTGGATGTTATATCCAAACAATGAATCATAGAACACTACATCAAAAACTAATGATTTACTGTATGGTGACAAACAGAACGCAATAAAAATAACTAACTAACTAACTAACTAAATAAATAAATAAATGCCTCAGTCAGTGGTTGGGCACTAGCACTGTAAGCATGAAGCTTAATTAAAAAAATATATTTATAGAAGCACACTCAACTTTATCATCATAAGCTTTAAAAATATTTTATTTTGAGGTATTTTATAAACCTAATATATAATATCTAAAGTGTACATTTAGTTAATCTGAACAGATTTATGAAAATGTAAGACAAATTTTCACTTTGTCCTATACTGATTTTCTGTATTTCTTTACAGCTTAACCAAGGTTGCTATAAAACTTCTTCTTTTATCTGTGTGTATTTCACAAAAATGATTGGGAAACACTAGCGAAATGAAGAGCTCTGAAGTTGTGTACCTACCATTAATATAACACTAATAATTATTACCATCATCATCATTGCTTTATTTTAAATGTTATAAGTTAATAAACAGATACAATCAAAAGGCAGATTAAAATCAATAGTAATGCTACTTCTGAAAATATATTTTGCATGTAATCTACAGATTGTGAATAAAATGCTGAGAAAGAATCACAGAAACATCTTCCTTGGTATGTATTTTGTAACTTTTTATACATAATGTATCATGTCACTATTTTACACCAACAAATATATCTCTACAAAATAAGTTAAAGTAGTGCTCATCAAATGTAAAGTACATTGCACCACATAGATGTGCTAAACTTTGTATGTAACCATTTCTTGTTGGATGTTATTACTGTTTCCAAATATTATTTCTATAAATGATACTGGGAAATATCTTAGTCCGGTATTTTTGTGCACATCCTTATTTATTTCTGGGATCAGAGAGTGCACTAGTTTTTATGATCATTGATACAGATTTTGTAATTGCCCTCTGGTTTTGTAATGTTTTAATTTACTAGAATAATCAGATTCAACATATAGCTTCATGTTTCCAGATGTACAATAAGTGGCATTTTGTAATTTCTATTATATCTGAGAAGTCTGAAAGCATATGTAAAGTTAGTATTCTAAAGTTAGTATTGCTATGCATTTTTCATGTAACCATGATTCCCTAAAAGTAAAAAAAAAAAAAATTCTTCTTCCCACAAAAAGCTTTTTGAATAAGAAGCTGCAAGTTGATATTGTATCTACATTTAATATTTGTGTTCAAGATTGTATAATTGCAATGTACTTTAAAACATTCATCTCGGGTTTAAGGCTGTAATTAGGAGTATAGAAAGCCAGATGCTCTTTCTGTTCAGTAAGAATATAATTGACAGTTTAACTTGGAATCCTGCACTTCTGCTAAATTGTTTTTCAAAATCTACAGTGATAATGAGAACAAGAGTAACAATGGCAATTACCTGGTATTTGCAATATCACTAACAAAAAAAAAGTAACAAGAATTTGAAAACTTAAAAAAAAAAAGATACGGATTTACAGGAGAAAATCTTCACTAAGTGGCCTTCACTTAAAAAAGATCAATGAAAATCGTGAGAATGCATGAAGAAAGATCCTTGAACCATATCTTTAGGTCAAAATTAACATTCTTTCTTTCTGTACTGACACAGATAATTGGAAAAAATAGTCCAACCAACAGACCCCTGAAGTGGTGTCATTTTCGTTTTCTTTAGAAGACAATTGGAAGACAGGTGCATCCACTGAAAACATCCACACATGCTAGAAGGGAGAAATAACTTACCAGAATGATAACTATCTGTCATAATGACAGAACCTTATTATCAGGAAGGCATTGGGTGAAGTTCTAAGAATATATATATATTTAATTCTTGTTCCACTGGAGAAGGAAATAATTTCATAAGAACATCTTCAAAGGACACTACAACAATTATCTAAACTAGTTTTCTTTTCAATCATTCTGACATGCATTATTACTCATTTGAACATGTGTATTCTAATTACCTAAAAAATGTAATTTTCTACTATTTGAAAGTGAGAAACAAAATAATACAGATACATTTTATCAGAAAAATTACTCAAATCAGTAGACCTCTGTTATTAATAATTTTGAAGATGAGTTAAGAAGAATCAGCAAATAAAACCAAACTCATTAATAATAGCAAAGGTACTTCACTAGCCAAAAAAAAAAAAAAAAAAAATTTCATGTATAAACAGCAGCACTCCTTTAGGAAGGACTAAACAATGAATCAATTTGCGCAAGTCCCAATTAACTCATCTGTCCTGAGCCCTTTGATTGTCTATGAATACAAGCTCTTTCAAAGTAAATAGGAAAATATTTATTAGTGGCAGAAGAAAAAATTGAATGTATTGACAAATAATCAGAGAGAACAGAATAAGTGTTTATAATTACAATTGTGCACTTGCTTGCGTTCTCTCTCTCTCTCTATATATATATATATATATCTCAAAGTTTTGGTAGCATTAATGTACTGATCAAGCTTTATTCTATTTTATATCAGTGGCACAATGAATAAAAAAGCACACAAAATCAAATTATTCAGCAGAAAAATATTTTTGTTGTATAATATAGAAGAGATATTTTAAAGATAGGATTACTAAGGTTTAAAAACATAGTTACATGATTTCTGTTAGTATTTTCAAACTTAAAAAAAAATGATTTGAATTTTAAAAATCTTTAGGTAGCCAAAATAAATGCTAACTGAAAGATTATAAAAATGATGTAAAGAAAATATTAAAAAAAATTATAGACTGCTAAGTTTAGTGATGAGTGGCTCCTTAGCTTATTTCTGCATCTCAAATATTATTATATTATATATATATATCACAGAACTCAAAAGCACTAAGATGACTGATAGCTCCTAAATCATCAGTATCCTCCCTTTTCTGTGCCCATACTTAATGGCATTTTTCATGCATGTGCCAAAATTTGTGGTTGTTATACTTGTCCATATTTTCTTATCTTTCCATATTTAATTTTCCCTGCCTAAGATGTTTTCGTTATCAATTTTATAAGAATTTTCCTAATTTTAAAATTTCAGTTGAAGTCTCTTTGATCCATAAAACCCTGGCCATTTCAATTCTCATTACCCGTTTTTCAATCTTCATAATATGTGTAATCCATTAGCAATATTTAATTTCATACTATATTTTTATTTTTCATCATGCTTCATTTGTATTTGTATCCAAAAAAATGGATAATTTTACTGAATGTTACTTTAAGGAAGATTAAAGTATATACTGAAAATGTACCGGGTTGTGTTCTGCAGAAGCAGAACAGTAGTTGTAGTGCAAGTTTCTTATTAGGAATCAACACTATCCCAAAGCTGAGGAGCAGGTCCTTCCTTTCGTGGAGACAGTATCTACAAGTGTAATACAGAAATGTATACAAATCATAAGTATATATCTGGCTGAGTTGTCTCAAAATAAATACCATTTCTGTATCATATCTGATCTTTTAGTTGGTCTTGGATTAAGCATTAGTCGAGCACGAGGAGTTTCAATACTGTGATTCCAGTTACACATATATGTTGGACATGGGATAGTTGAACATAGAACCCACATTTCCCGAGGAAAATCTCCATCTTGAGTAGGTTATCAGCTTTAAAATTATGAAAATAAAATATGGAGGAATAAAAGGTATTGTCACCTATCAAGCAAAGTCAATCAAATCAATCCGGACAACGCAAATTGGGTCATATATATAATACCTTGTGTTTTCATTTTGCATCTACCAATTAAATCTAAGTGCCAAAGCCAAAAAAAAAAAAAGAAAAAAAGAAAAAGAAAAAGTCAAATAAGATGCTAGAGCAATTAATTAATTGCTACAACTTCAAAATGCCTAAATAGTGCAATGAGACCTCCAGATAATCCCCAGGGAAGCTAACTAATGTTAGTTAATATTTTAAGCAAGTCAGTACTGAGAGATATAAGACTGAGAATAATGTAGAGTAGACTAAGATTAAAACATTGAAAGGATTCAAGAATCAGGACAAAAATGGTCCTTAGTCTTAAATCGATTTTCTTTTACTAACATAAAAATGTATGTACAGCATTGGAAGACATTTATTTTGACATTTATAAATCAATAACATGTATTTAAAAAATGTACAAAGCATAAGGATACAGTAGGATGCATTTTCACAAATAACATATTTACATAACAAAGCCTAAAATCAAGATACAAAACATTACCAGCACACCCAAAACTCTCCTCATGCTCTTTCTAGTCACTATCTCAGTAAAGATAATCACGATTCTGAAATCTAATGTTATCTTTTAGTTTTATTTTTTAAAAATACTCTGTTTTGAGGTAATTTCAAATTTTTAGATGGTTCCAAATACAGTAAAAAGGACTGTTACATACTTCTCAATGAGATCCACCATTTCACCATATTTGTTCTTTTTGCTCTTGCTCCTTAATTCCCCTCACCCTTATCCCCCACTCTCTGGACCTTTTGAGAGTAAGCCCCAAATATACAAACATGATATTCAGTCCAGTGATTCCCAGTCCCAGTGTATATTTCCCAAAAAAGAGGATGTTTTCTACATAACAACTACATAATTCCCTAAGCCCGGAAATCAACACTGCCCTTCTTTCCAAAATCTCATTCAAATATCCAGCAATGTCTCTTTTTTCATTTTTGGTTCAACATCTCCATCTAGAAACAATGTATTTGCCATGATATGTTCTGTGATTTTAAATTTTGTGCTCATCTTTGGCTGACCATTCTCTGTGGGAATCTTGAGGAAATTGGGTTGAGGGAATTTTCCTTTAGAAAGGATGTGTGCTTGTTTTTACATTTTTTCCTGGAAGACTACAATCTCAGAGCCTCTATTGTATTAATGTGTCTGTGGATTCCTGGCTAATAGAGATAGTGAAATTTCTTCCAGGATTGTATGTGAGTATGGTTGTTGTATAGGAAAATATATTGTCTCAGGGAAGTTTTCTCCTATCTGATGCTGAAAATGAGGCAGAAAAGTTTTGTCCTTATCTTTCTTAGTAGGTAAATAGATTTTTTTCTAACTCAGGTTTTCTTTTAAGATGTGTCACTTTTGGAGACCTGGCTTCATGCAGGGATCTCATTTCTAATTCTCCATTATCAACAGGCTGAAGCTTTATCTATCATCTCCCTCTGGCTGTGCAAACTCAAAATTAAATCCTATCCAATACTCTGAATTTTGTTTCCTCTTTATCACTGGCTCCTGTGGTTTTCTTCGACTTCTTTTTTTTTTTTTTTTTAGTTTAAGTGTACATATAATATGACATATTTTACATCTAACCTAGATCTACAGATGTTTTGTAGTAGTACACTTCACATCATACAGCCTTTTTGTTGTTGTTTTGATGCACTCCTAGTTAAGTGCAGACATTTTCTCTAGGAAAAAAGAGGCAGAAGAGGGAAGTCTACCTATTAGATTACTCCTTCTAAATCATTTGTTTCAAAGTCACTGGCTGCTGTTCACTAAAGGTGCATGTGCGTTCTTTTGTGTTTGAAGTTCAGAGCAACAGCACATTATTTAAGTTGAGCTTCAGCAAGTCCTCTTACTATGAGAATTTCACCAGCAATTCAATCCTTTTTAATAGATTTGAAACTTCCATTTTAGAACAGGAAACATGAAATTAAAATAAAGCAAATGTTTTTTCACCTTCTAAAGAAATATTTGCCACAGAGAAGAAATGTCATTTAAATCACAAAGGTGAAAATACCAGAATTTTCATAGATAATTTATATTTCATTAACCAACTCACTCAGAAAGGTATTACAGAAATAATGTATGGATATAAATTCTTCTCTCTGTCTCACTAGAAAGAATGATGCCTGCAGGATATTCTCAGTTAATTTCCATATTTGATATCCTATAAATGTAAGATGAATTGCTATAAAAAAGGCAAGGCATGTGGGTGAGCTTTTATATAAATATATCAATGATGGATTAAACAAATCTAATATGAAAATGAGACAATCCCTCTAGGCTTCAAATACACTAAATTGGATTATCCAGGAAACTGCTAGAAATATATATGAAAAATAAGAAGTACATCTCAAAAGAACTAAATTGGAAGGTATTTTGAAATGTTCTAAATATTGCAAATAGGTTCAATTTGTACAATTTTCAAAAGAGAATTATTACACAGAAGTGAAAAAGATTATCGATATACTGAAGTTTCAAGAAAGAGCTTCAAAAAGAAATAACTCTTTCCAAAAAAACAGAAATACAAAAACACTCAGGCTTCCTTCACTCTTTTATCATGATCCAAAATGCTAAGGATACATATTCTTCTCTCACTAGCGTTATATGTATATATATATAATATACATATACATATATGTGCACATGTACACATATATGTATATACATATACACCATTTATATTTATAATTTTACAAATAGTTCATAAATATAGTGATTTTCTTTAACTGAATACACAGAAATAAACCATCTCTAAGTTATTTTTACCGTAATCTTAAAAATATAAACATAATAGATTAAAATAGTAATGTAACATCTCCTTGGGTAGTTAAATTGATGACTTCAAAAGCTACTTTTAATGGAAAATTTTAGTTTTAAAAGTCTGACAGAGAAGAAAAATAGAACAGAGAGGTACAAAGAAAAATATGTGGAAACAACTCTGTTTCTCTCAGTGGAAGCATTCTTCTTCTTGAATTCATATGTTCTTATCTGTCTTCTGATTCACATCATTGAAAATTTCTTATTATTCTTTATAATATTCTCCTTCTAATTCAAACCTTACCAATAAACAGTTTCTAAAGTTTAGATTTTTAGTCCTCTCTCTTTATTCCTCCTGTGGTATCATCTCACGTGCAAGAAGCTTAAATGTAACAGCAGCTTCAGGGGAAGGTGTCCTACCTCCCTAGCCTCTGGTTATGTCATTAGTTTGTACTGTCTGGTTTTCGGATGCCACATTGCTCCATTCCCTGCAGAGGCCAGCAGGCTCTGCCTTCACCTCTGGTTGTGAGGTACACAATCTGCTCTCTCTTCACTCCAATGCAAGGCCTGTCCTGTTCAACAACACTTGGTATTTCTTAAAAACAGAGCACAGTAGGGGTCAGGGACTATAGGCTGTTTATCTCATACCAAGCTGGATGCTGTTCAGCTATGCTCAGTCTCATCAAATTGCTTTCTCCCTTAGCCTTTGTTACTGTGCTACGTGGATATTACATTGCCTTCCTACATTGTTATCACAGAACTTTTTTTTTAAGATTTTATTTATTTATTTTTATTTGGTGGGGGAGGGGCAGAGGGAGACAGAATCTGAAGCCAACTCTTCACTGAGTAGGGAGCCCAAGGAAGGGCTCAATCTCATCACCTGATATCATGACCTGAGCCGAAGCCAAAAGTCTGCACCTAACCTACTGAGCCACCCAGGTGCTGTGATCACAGAACTTTGTAAAGATATTGCACATTTCCCCATTAAGCCCCAGTTATAGGGGCTTAAGACTCACTGTTCAGTTTTTTTCCCAAACATACATGGAGTTCTCCGCCTCTTTTCTTCTTCTCCTCTATCCACACTAGCAGGGGTTAATCAAGATTGGAAGCAAGGATAAACATCAATGCTCACACGTCACTAGTGAAGGAGCCCAGCAGTGCTTCTTTATTTTAAACTGCAACATGAATTCTACTCTTGACCTCATTTAACATCTTAAAGTTTTTCTTTTTATAAAACTTTTCACCTTCTAAAATAATAAGTAATTTAAATACTTATTGTGATTAGTGTTTATTATTTGACTTATAAGGAGTGTATGCAAACAGCCAAAGGAGATTTGGCTGTTCCCAAGTAACTAGAAAAATACCTACCACAGAGTATGCTGTCAGTAAAAAGGTACTGAGTAAACAGATGAACAAGACTTCCGTGCCAAACTGAATCCTCTCTTTTTCTGCACAATCCTGCCATCAACACCTATCCTGTAAAGAGTCTTTTTACCTCCTTCCTGAATGGTAGGGATCTGTCTTTATCTCATATTCTTCTTCCTCTCGAATGCATCCTTATACTATGATCTCTATACCGAGTCCTCCAAAATTTTATTACTAAAATATAAATAAATCTTTAAGAATACAGAAAATGTTCTTTTTCAGAGAAATCACTTTAAGTACAGTTGTCTTGATTTGAGTATCCTATGCCAACTGTGAGTGAAGAAATACATCTGCTAAGCCTATCTTTTGCCAGCTGGAACAAATCTTCCCTCCTTTGAAAAACACCAATGGCCAGGGTCCAGTGACGGAAAGCTGCAGAGTTACAATAGTGATGCTGTGAAAGGAAATATGGCAGGGAAACTGCCTAAATGTCACCCACACCATTCCTCACTCTAATAAAATTGTTTTTTGACTCCTCACAAAAGATATTTACTTTCATCCTAGTTTTCCACTGTTCTTTTTCAAGAATGTCAGATGTAGGCTTCTCTCCAAGATTTCTTCTCAGAATATCCTTGTAGATAAACCATCTTTGACTAGGAAGCCTAGAAACTACTGAAATTTTCACCATCCTCAAATAAGGATACATAAATATTTTCTCTCAGATTTACCTTCTACAGTTCTGGATAAGTACTCACCCTGCTGGAAGTGGGTAAGTATACTCTTGTGTCTCCAGGAAGCCTGTCTCCCACTGTTTCATCCTCTAGCATTAGTAAAATACCCTAGAGAAGGAAGGACTAAGATTCACCTGGGTCCTCCTTTAATCCAAATCAGTGTTCTCCAAATTTCCTTACAGCAGAATCACCAGGAAGACTTAAAAACACTGCTTGTTGAGTCCCATCCAGAATTTCTTACTTAATAGGTTCATAGTACCAACAAGATCCCAAGTCACATGACACCTTTGTGGCTGGCCCAGGGACCACACTTTGGGGACTATCTTAAATCACTTAATTTAACAGCATGGCTTTTTTTTTTTTTTTTTTTTTTTTTTTTTTTTTTTACCGCTTTTATCAGTTATATAAAGCAGAAGGAGCCATAGCACTATATAAGATGAAATCAGATTTCCCTCCCACTGAACTCTTTCATGTTGCCTTACTCACTGAACTTTTATCACTTCTAAAATTTTCATTAAGGTACCACCTTTATTCTAAGACTTTCACTTTGATGTTTCTTTATTTCATTTTTTATAGGCAATTGCTCAGTTCAATATTCAATATTATGAGAAAGTAGATTATTTTTAATAATGATGCCTCAATTTTTATTAATGATGCCTAAATTAATAGTAAATACATTTTGAGTATAAATGGAGTAAAGTGTGAGCAGTATCATTATGAATTCATACCATCTATTTAGTTCCTATTGTAGCTTTTATGAGATCTTGCCATCTTCTCTCATTTCAAAAATAATATTGCTGTAAAAGTAATTATTTGAGTAAAATACTTAACATTATTTGTATTTTGTACTAGGAAAAATACTTCGTAACATACATAATGTTCATTGTAAATGAAATGTAAATAATATTATATTAGTAAAATATATTAAAAGTAAACTACTTTAAATGAATAATATGGGGTGCCTGGGTGTCTCAATTGGTTAAGCATCTGCCTTCAACTCGGGTCATGATTCCAGCGTCCTGGAATCGAGCCCTGCATCAGGCTCCCTGCTCAGGAGAGAGCCTGCTTCTTCCTCTCCCTTGACCTGTCGCTCTGCCTATTTGTGCTCTTTCTATATTTCTCTCAAATAAATAAATAAAATCTTTTAAACCATGAATAATATGTTTGGGAAGTAAAGAAAATTCATCATTGTATCAATGCATATAGTTACATATTTTCATATTTCTATTAAATATATATTGATAGATAATAAAATGTTTGAAGGTATGTGTGTATGTGTGTGTGTGTGTGTATCTCAAATTGTTAAATGTCAGTAAAAGTTTTGGTTTTACACTGTTGTAATTCTATTTCATTTTCATTTTGGTATCCCTTAAAAAAAATCATTGCTGGGGCACCTGGCTGTCTCAGTCAGTGGAGCACGTGACTCTTGATCTTGGGGCTGTGAGTTTGAACCCCATGTTGGGCATGGAGCCTATGTAAAAAATAATAAATAAAATTAAAAAATAAAACAAGATCATTGCTATCTATATATTTTAAATAAAATATTGGAATTCAATGTAATTTTCTTTTTTTTTTATTAACACATAATGTATTATTTGCCCCAGGGTACATGTCTGTGAATCATCAGGCTTACACATTTCACAGCACTTACCATAGCACATACCCTCCCCAATGTCCATAACCCAGCCACCCTATCCCTACCCACCCCTACCCCCAGCCACCCTCAGTTTGTAATTTTCAACAGAAGATACCAATGTTTGCAGGGAGCTATAGCATTGTGGCACAACTTCCAGTTCTCCACTTTGATTTCAGAGAGGTAGTTCTCCAGTTTGATTTGTGAGGTATCCACTCCAGTTACCATAAAGCAACATTTGCCTTTGGAAATAGTGAACATATTCAAATTGTGTGTAAACTATTAAGATAGCTCATAATCCATCAAATGAAAATAAATTTAGATTTTAGTTTTTTACATCTTGATTGGTTAAAATGTTTTCATTTCTTTAAACAAATTCATTAAAATGTTTATGTGACAGGAAGAATAACATAAACTTATATAAGAGAAAAATTATATGAATCAATAAAAAATGTATCCATCTAGATGAATCATGTCAGTAACATCAGGGTAAAACATCAAATGGTTACAACAAGAAAATTAGTTAGCAATATATTTAAATCTGTTTCCAAACTATCTTTCTAAAGTTAATAGTGAATTTAAAAATTTGTTTAAGGAGATTATACTTAAATATTTTTATTGATTAGTATGATTTCATGTCTTCCATGTCATATATAACCATATATGTATGTACACATTCTCATATTTTTTAATTACTTTCACAATTGGAAAGTATACAGACAGGTTGTAGGTATAGTAATACAAAAGTTTCCATGTGCTGTATGAATATGTGGTTTTAAAGATTTTATTTACTTATTTAGTTGAGAGAGAAAAAGAGAGCAAGATGGGAGGAGGGGCAGAGGGAAGAGGAATAGAGAAAGAATCTCAACTTTTTGTTGAGTGTGGAGTCCATTCTGGGGCTCAATCCACAACCCTGAAGTCATGACCTCAGCCAAAACCAAGAGTCCGACACTTACCCAACTGAGCCACCCAGGTGTACTTGAATATGTGGTTTTAAAAAAAGGAAAGCCTGCAGAATACAAAACTGCCCTGTTTCCTTTTGGATCTCCAATTCCCAACACACTTCCACTTATCCCAAATATTTCCGTAATACCCCAGATGTATCCTTCCTTTTCTTCACCAACCTAAAGCTGTCCTAACTCCAACAATCATGACTTTCCTTAACTTTCTAAGTGGATATCTTCTTCCGAAGCCTGGAATTCTGTCATCTGCCCATAATAGCTTGCACTGCCAATATTGCTGCTAGGATTGCTCATTAATTTCAAAAATTAAAGAGGAAATTCTATGGTAAATATTTGTTGTATATTCCATGCTCTAAAAATTTCAAAAAAAAAATCTACTATCTAATAGCATGTGATCTAATAACATATTAATGTCTTTTACTTTTCAGTACATTATTTACATGTACTTTTTAATCAGTTCTCAATTGACTTAACTTTTTCTTTCAAAGAATTGAATAGTACATTTTCAGTTATATTTTTGACTTTTTCAAAACTTGATTTATTGTGAAAAATTGGTCATTACACTAAAAAACATTCTTTCCTTGGCAATATTTGGTACAGAATGTTTGTTTATAAAAAATAATTCAGCGTATCTTTGCTGCCAACATTATTTAAATTGTATGAGTTTTAAAAATTTGCCTTTTAAGATAAATTGATAGCATGTCCAACATACCGGCATCATTGCAGAGATAATTTAAAGACATGTCCTTATTTTCATGGTGCTAGTTTTCAAATTCAAATTACATAATTAGTGGAAGAATTCTTATAATTAGCTAAACTTAAAACACTGAAAGAAAAAATTGTCAAATACCTGTATTTTTGGGGTTTGTGAAAACACATTTTTAATAGCAGTAATGCCATATATATATAGAGAGAGAGAGAGACTACAGGAACTAGAAATGTTTCTCGTAAATGTGACATTTAAATGCGATAATAATTTTGTGTGTTTGCAATTAAATTTAGTAACTAAATCCATTTATTAAGACATTTTTATTTCAGGTAGACAGCAGTTATTTAACAAGGCATCCAATATCCTCACCTCTGCTTTTTCCAACTATGAGTAGTAGTACTCCGTGCCCATTGGCTGAATAAGAATGTCAGGACTTGTTAACACAATTTCTATGCCAGTTAGTTTTTTCAGAACAACAGAAACAACTTAAACAATCACAGGCAGAAAGGAATTTAATTTGGGAGATGGGAGATTTACAAAACCTTTGGAACAACTTGGGGGAACAGAGGACAGGAAAGTGGTGATGAGTGTCCAAGAAATCCAGAAGCAGGGGCACCTGGGTCGCTCAGTCGGTTGAGTGACTGAGTCTTAATTTCAGCTCAGTCATGAACTCGGGGTCCTGGGATCAGCCCCAAGTCAGGCTCCATGCTCAGCAGAGTCGGCTTGGTATTCTCTCCCTCTGTCCCTCCCCCTGCTCGCATGCTCTCTGGCCGTCTCTTTTTTCAGAAGGAAAGAAAAAAAAAATGCCAGAAAATTTTAACACTGGCCATCTGGCAAAGCCAGGCAATCTCTCCCCCACTATGACTAGAATAAAAGTGGCTTTATATTGTCTTTTTCCCTCCCACATCTGATGGAATGCCTTCCCATTAAGGGAAGCAAATCTGAGAACCTGAGATGTAACTCCCCAGCTTCCAGCCCCTGGTACTTAGGGAAAAGCATACCTAAGGTGAAAGGAGCCTGCTTTGCACAGAAGTTAGTGCCCTTAAACCTTTCACCCATGTTGCATCTGTATAGCCTTTCTACGCTTACTTACTTTTCAGACATAATAGCCAAGTAGATACTTCTAGCTAACACAACAGGAATGTCTCTCATAAAAATACAGGGCACTCACCCATCTCACCAGCAAATGGAATGCCAAACTTTCTTCATTTTTTTTCAATTTCTAAAAGATGTTCATTTACTTTTTTCTTTCTTTTTTCTTTCTTTCTTTCTCTTTCTTTCTTTCTTTCTTTCTTTCTTTCTTTCTTTCTTTCTTTCTTTCTTTCTTTCTTTCTTTCTTTTTCTTTCTCTCTTCTTCCTTCCTTCCTTCCCTCTCCTCCTCCTCCTTTTTAGTCTGGTCCTGTTTTACCTTTGATATCCTATACATTAAAGAATAAATTATAAGATTAACCATGCAAAACTTATAAAAATAATAGTACAGGAAAGTGGGGGAAGAAAAGTAGAATATGGTTAATATATAACAAAATGAAAAAATATGTATAGCTACTATACATATTCTTCCACTTTTTATAAAGCCATTTATAAGGCCACTTATAACTATGCCCAATTGCCTTCCCTCCTCTTTTTCCTACAAGCACAATTTTGCCTACCATATTTTTTCAATTTTTATTTAGTTTGTCTTTAAGTATTTTCTGTTATTTTAACCTCATTTGAGTGTTTTCTATTTTTTTTCCCCAAATACTTTTATTTTATTTTTTTCAGTGTTACAAGATTCATTGTTTATGTACCACACCCAGTGCTCCATGGAATACGTGCCCTCCTCAATACCCACCACCAGGCTCGTCCATCCCCCCACCCCCGTCCCCTTCAAAATCCTCAGTCCATTGCTCTGAGTTCACAGTCTCTCATGGTTCTTCACCCCTCCGATTTCCTCCAATTCACCCCTCCCTTCCCTCTCACAATGTCCTCCATGTTTATCCTTACGCTCCACACGTAAGTGAGACCATATGATAATTGACTCTCTCCACTTGACTTA
>CM052899.1:76348778-76451128 GCA_028534135.1 Potos flavus | reverse complement strand
CACACACACACACACACAGAGGAAAGGCCACATGAAGACCCAGTGAAAGGTGACATGTGTAAGCCAGGAAGATCACTCTCACCAGAAACCAACTGCTGACACCTTGATCTTGGACTTCCAATCTCTAGAACTGTGAAAACAAAATAAAACAAAAAAGGCCATTGTTTAGGCAACCCAGTCTGTGGCATTCTGTTACTGCATTGCAAGCCAACTAGAAGAGAATCCCAGTAGATATCTTATTTTGAGAGAGTATTCTCAGTGAGCCATGGAGCTAGACATTGGGGATCATAGCAACAAATAAGGCATTGTCCTGTCCTTGGTGAAGACACCAAATATCCCAAGAGATCCCAGACCCAAGGAGCTATGGCTACCTTGGGGAGAGCGGCAGTTTTGATGATGATGAAGGAAGTATACGAAGCTCCTTCCTCCACTGAATGGGAAAAGAAGGACCATGGGTTTGTGGGCCTACCAGTTGAGAGAAGAGGAGTTCCCAAAGGGAAACTAAGAATGCTGGAAGTTTGGAGACAGCTCTGAATCCAAGGATTCTTTGGGAGGCTTAGGTTTCTACAATTTCACCTCTCACTGTGATTTCTTCCAGCTGCCAAATTTTTCACCTCTTCAAACTGCCTTGCATCTTGCAACTCCTGTTTTTTTCTATGGCTACTTTGACCTATGCTGCCCAGAAGTTTTATTCTTTCATTCCTCCAGGCTCAATTATAGAAGGTGGTTGTGTGATGCAGACTTTACGTATGGGCATCCAGTATTTGAAGAGAAAAATAACTCTGCACAGTACAAGAGAGAAAACTTAAAATTTCATATCAGTCCTTACTCCCAAGAAAATTGAAACATTCCTCATCATAGTAAAATTGTTTTCTAACCCTGTACCTCTCTGTCTCAGCTCACCATACTATTCTTAATCTGTTCTTCCTCCTTAAGATTTTACCTCTCACTAGACTCCAGACTGCAACATCCCAAAGTTTATAATATTTTGCTCAGAATGGTTTTACTTTCTCTACCCTATCTGAAAGTAAGATCCAGAGCAATTCATACCTCCCAAACTTAAGGAGCTCTGAGAAGAGACATACAACCCTGCAAAGTCATCAACCTTATAATACTAACAAAAGATTTGAAAGTATTGTACCATCGTCATAATGGTTGTAGTAGAAGGAAGAGAGGAAGGGGTCAGGGAGGGTTCTGCTTTTACATACATCTTAACCTTGATATTTGGACATTAGAACCTTCTTAAATGGTCTTTCTTATAAAGAAAACTTGATTCTATTAGGAATAAAATGTATAAAGCTCATATCGCCAAAATCAGGGATCATGTGGCTTTCTTGTGTAATGAGAACATGTCTCAGAGAGTCATCTCTCCAAGGAGATGAGAGAGATGTGGAGTAGACCTGAAACCAATGCACAATCTAGAGCCAATTTCAGGATTTGGGGAGGGGCACATTCTAGATTCACTAAAACCCAGATGTCCTGCAGAATGAGAAAAATGTTTGATGTTGCAAGCTACTCAGCTTATAAGGACACTTGTTACACTGTATTTTTGCAATAGTGGCTGAATGATACATTGAGGGAAAGAGCCAAACCCCATTTGGGTCCACAGCTCTTGTACTTTGCCACACCACTCCCTCTTCTTACCTCGAAGGGCACTTACTTTTGTCTTAGCATATTAATGCTCCTTTTCTCTTCCTCCTACTAGACGGTCATTTCCTAAAGGACAGAAAATGAGTTTCCCCCATGCTCTCCAGTCCCTAACATTATCTTTGTACCTTGTTGCTGATCAATGAAGGTTTTGAATGAATGGTAAATTTGAGCCTCATGCTGGTGATAACTACAGATGGAAATTATGTTTTAATTACCTGCCAGTAAATAAATATCACTGGTCCCAAGTGGGACCAGATGAGATTTAGAAACGGGCTGGCACAAATTCATCTCTCTCATACTGACAGAGCTTCTGGATGACAGCAGAAGTAGTGAGGTGAACCATGGTCCTTTGCTTGGGCCACTAGTGGTTTCACCATTATTTCACATTAGTGCACGGTGAAAGGTATTTTTGGATTCATATGAAAGGGTTTGTGACTAAAGTAAATGACTGCATCAAATGGAAATAGTTTGCAGATAAGATTCTCTGCCTTTTCAAGAAAAGCCATTCTGCCTGCTGAGAAAATTCGGAAATGTTCCTTTCTCTGCTACCTACTTGTTTTCCTTTCCTGGTTTTCATCAAATAGACTTCCTCAAAATGGCCAAAATGTGAAATATTAGAATGTAATATGCCACTATGCCTGTGTTGTTTTATGACTTCTGGTGACATTGAATTCTTAACAAAATATATATATTGAATTATAAAAAAAGGAAAGAAAAAATATATATTCACAATCTCCTGCATTTCTCTAAAAAATGTGCATTTTCTCCATATTATCCTTGGATCCTCAATTAATTAGTCCTGTTGTTACAGTACATAAGGACTCATTAAATGCTTTGTGGAAATATGAGAATGATGTTGAGTTCCCTACAGTAACTATTGCCATTTTTTATGGCCAATATGCTGCCTGTATACTGCCATGGCTTACTGGAATGATTCTAAAATCCTGGAAATAATATCAGCTTTAATTTTTTGAAGAATTTAACAATAATAATCAAACAGTAAAATTATGATTGTAAGTACCAGAGAAGTTAGTAATCTATCAAGGATTTTGTGGTAAATAGATTATGGCCAAACCTTGATCATATCAATATTTCTTAGTGAATGAAGAATATGCTTAATCTACATTTGTGTTATATGCAATGCTCACTGATTTTATTAAACAGTGACTTTCAGAAATAGTATTCACAAATAGGCAATTTTACTTAAGGCCTGGAACTTAATCATTTGATGGATAAATAGTACGTGGATTATTTTCTGTAACTAATCTAAAAAACAATTCGTGATGTGACTCTAAATATCTCACCTGGAAATATCCTTCAATAGCTATAAACTTTATCTTGTATAATTGGAAAAGATATTAAAAAGTGTGATATTAAAACAATTTAAAAGTTGTTTCTCACCATCAAGAACTTGTACAAGAATAATGAAAAGAACTGACAAAATTGTGACTAAGCAAAAATATGCAAATAAATTAGCAAATGCTTTTTTAAGCCAGAATGACATGAACATGCTAATGACTACATTCTGGCTACTAGAGACTTCATTATGATTTACATCCTCAGTTTGGGTGCTTGCAAACCAAGAGAGCTGTGACACTTTGGTTTAATACTACAAGTTCTATAAGTAGTCTTCCCAAGTTTATACCCCACGTCTTTTGCATATTAATTGTGTACATACACACAAGCTACCTAAATTTTCTCTTTCTCAATAAAATGGACCCCTAAAATTAGTCCTAATGAATGCATTAATTAAGATCCAATCCTAAAAAAAATCAGGTACTTTTTATTTAAATGATTTTTTTCCTAATTTACCCTATAATTGTTTTTTCTTGTTTGTTTGTTTTGCTAATTATTGAGAATCATATATTCCTACTGTGAATGTAAGGAGATCAGGGACAATAAAGGGAAGGAAAACTAATCTTTTTAGAAAACTAATCTTTTTAGATATACTTTAAATATTTAAGTAGCTCTTTCAAAAACCCTATTAGATAGGTATTAATAATAACTGAAATATTAATATGCCTCAGCTACTATTTATTGGGCTCTTACATTTAATTACTTTACTAAGTATTTATGTATTATCAGAAGAGCTTACAACAAAACTATTGAGTAGGTATTATTTTTCACATTTTAAAGGTAAGAAAATGGTATATCAAGAGAGTTTATATTGTTTGTCAAAGCCAATTCAGCTCATAAGGCATGAGTCAAAGATTCTAAGCCCTTTCTGTTTGGATCCAAAGCATCCCATCTTAAACACTATGTGCTTTTGAACAAAATCAGGTTAATTGTCTTGTTCAAAACTGAACAGCTTGACAGTTAAAGAATCAGGGCGAATATTCCCAGCTCCACATATGGTGATTAACTATAGTTTCATAGAAAAAATGAAAACAACCAATTCTTGTATATTGCTAAAAACTAAAGCTAAGTAATGAAATACTAAAAGGCAGTATGAGAATATTATTAAAATACAAGAAAATAGTTTTTCATTTATCTCTTCCTGTTTATTTCTACAGGTTTTTGTTTTTTTTTTTTTAATCACCAATGTTCCAAGATGACTTTGATTCCAAGATAGGCTTTTGAATGTATCCATGAGCTATAAAAATTTTGTCACAAAATAAGATAAAATAATACACTACAAATATCATCAATGCCTATTTAAAAACAAAGAAACAACACTGTGAATCTAGGTTTTATGTGCCTGTGAATCTAGGTTTTATGTTCTAGCTCTACTGAGGAAAAGGCACTTTGTTCTCGCAAAAGAGATCCAAAGAAGGAAGAAAGAAGACAAAGGGGGGTTATCCTTTCATTCAGTAACTTTTTTTGTAAAGAAATAAAATATCTTTTCAAACAACCTCTAGCCTTCTGGGATTGATATAATATATACACTAGCTCTGACATTTACCCTACTGCTTTTGAACTCCCTCATTTGTATAGGCATCTGAACTTTTTCTTTTTTCTTACAAATTATTCTTTCCATGTATTTTTTTAAAGATTTATTTATTTGAGAGAAATAGAGATTGTGTGCACGCATGTGGGGGGTGGTGGCAGAGGGAGAGGGAGAGACTCTCAAGCAGAATCCCCACTGAGCGCGGAGTCCCATGTCCGACTCAGTCCTATGATCCTGAGAAGATGATCTGAGCCTAAACCTAGTCAGATGCTTAACGTACTGAGCTACCCGGGAGCCCCTATTCTTTTCATTTGAGAGGATTTTAAAATTACATTCTACCTCCTTTAAGTATGCAAAATGCATGGCTTATGCATCTTCTTATACTGAGAAGTTTGTGTAGGTACATAGGCAATGAGGTAGGTCAAGGCCACCACAGCAGGATTTATTTCCTTTAGCCTTTACTTCCTGGAGGCAGGGATGGAGTGAAAGGAGTGGGTTGTTTGCAGCCAGTTCAAAAAGGGCTAAGCCCTCGGTTTTGGGTACCAGAACAGTATCTCAAACCCATATCATGTGCAAGCATGATCTTATCCTAAGACATGTCACCCCAAAGAAGTTAGGGCTTAAAAATCCTAGCACAAAGAATGATGATACTCTGACTTACTACTATTGATATAAGTTGATTCATGGTACTTTGTTTCTTATAAGAAGTCTTTTTGCAGCATCTATAAAATGTGACAGACTAATTTGTTAGCTTACAAGTAATGTAAAATCTCAGACCCCTTCCCAGTTCTTGGCAGTCATCTTCATGTTGCTGACAGAGGGTGAAATGGATTTTAAAAATAAACTCAGTTGTTATGGACAAAGGGCACACTGTCATGGTGAAGGTCTTCTGATACAGCCCAATCAATTGTGTGTCTTCCTGAGCACCCAGATCGCTCCTCCATTCAAGAAGTTGAGTTTTATTTAGGCTATGTCAGAAGCTGCTTTGATGACTGGAAACAGAAGTTTCATGTGAGTACCTCAAGGAAGGCATTCAAGTCAATTAGTTTCCAAATCCTTCCTTTAGGAGACCAGCCACCAAGGTCTGAGGAAGCCCAAGCAGCCATAGTAATAGATATACATGGAAGAGAATACAACCTCAACTGTGCTCTCGACAACATGCAGCCAGCCAACTTCCAGCATGTGAGCCAGTCACTGGACTGGCTGCTACCGAGTTTTACTGATCCTGGTTTGGCTGGTTCAGTTGACATCGCTTAGAGCAGAGAAAAGCTGTCCTTGCTGAGACCTATCCAATTAGTAAAATTTTAAAGAATGAATGATTGTTATTGTATTGTCACTACTCGTTGATTTTATTCTTTTTTTTAACTAAACTTTTCTTTTGAAATAATTGTGTATTCACATGCAATTGTAAGAAATGATACAGAGAGGATCCCATATATCTTTAACACAATTTCCCTTAATAGTAAGATCTTGCTAAAGTTATAACCAGTATATAGACAATGATACAGTCAAGATAGAGAACATTTTAAAGAAACAGCTCTACAGTTTTGCCTTTTCCAGATTATCATATATTTGAGAATCAAGAGAATTTACCCTTTTCAGATTGACTTCATTCACTGAGCAATATGCATATAACGTTCTTCCATGTCTTCCCATGGCTTAATAGCTTATTTTTGTTTATCACTAAATAATACTCCACTTTTTGAATGTTTATCTACTTACCTACTGAAGGGCATCTTGGTTGCTTCCAATTTTTGGCAATTATGAATAAGGCTCCTATAAACATCTGTGTGCAGGTCATTGCATAGATATTTTTAAACTCATTTGAGTAAATATCTTGCAGCATTAATCCTGGATTGTATGTTTAGGTTTTACAAACCACCAGTCTTCCAAAGTACGTGTACCATTTTACATTCCCATCAGCGATGAATGAGAGTTCTTGTTGCTTCTTATCCAAATCTGAACAAGTCATCTTGGACAAACATAATAGAGAAATTCTAGAGGTAAGTTCATGTTTAAGAGGAATAAGGATGACAGAAAGGTGCAAACACTTAATTCAAGATCAAATCTGGCATTAGGACAGTGACTTTAATTAGAAAGAAAGCATTGCATTTGGGGAAAATATAATTACCAATTTTAGCAGCGATATTATGGAAATAAGACACATTGAATAAACCTTACAGTATCAATGTCTGGCAAAGAAATGTAAAGTCATGTTATAATCACTCTTTGGAATTACTGAAATTAAAGTACTTAGAACTTTAAAAAAAAATAGTTCCTATCATTTAGATAACTTTTTCCTGGGACTAGGTAGTGTTCATCAATAGACTGAGTAGATTAATAGCATCTGTTATTTATTTTTACCTTTACGTTATTAGAAATAAAATTATATTTTAAATAATAAGCAATTCATACACTATATATGGTTTGAAAGAGTTTTTAGTAAAACTTGCTCATACATGCATAGAATATATAGTAATGGTTACACACAGAAAAGAATGGTGCAGTGAACCATTAAATAATCATTAACTGAAGAACTTACTAATAGAGAAAATAGTTTACCTCCAAAAGACTATGGAAATAATTTTATTCATAAAGAAAATCATCTTTTTTAAAAAAAGAAAATCATCTTTAAGGTAATATTCATATTTGATTCTTTTTCTTTTATTAGATTATTTTCAACATCTTTTGAACTAATAAGCAATGATTTATTCTAGGATTTATAATTTCAGTATAAAACTAAGTACAGTAAACATATGTGCTTCATTTGTGCTCATTAGGGCAACTCTCACAGTATATTGATGCTACTATAGCAATGTAATAATACTAATAATAAAATTCTCAAATTAAGTGGAAGGTAGATAATTAAGGCAGAAGATTTTGAATTCACGGTTAGAAGATAAAGGAGCAAAAGTTTGTAAATCATTAAAGTTTTTAATTTCTTTTAAAATTTATCCTAGTTTAAAAAGTTATCTCACTTTTAGTCTTTTATATTTCATCGAGTTTCAATTTAATGTGATATCTGTTGAAATAATGAGATTTATAGAAGAGATGTATTGTCATTTTTAATAGTTATACTGAAATGTATTCCAGTAGGAGGCTGAATCCAGCTAAGCATTAAAACAGTGAACCAAATGAACTATCTGGTTCTCAAAATAAATGACATTTCATAGATCATTCATTATAATTTCAGAATGGCAAATAGAAATTAAAATGATTTCAAACTAAGTGATAATTTGAAAGACTTGGAAAAAGTAATTCGTGCTATAAATTGGAAGAGGAGCAGAAAACAAACAAACAAAAAGAATGGTGAATTCAATACAATTTTATAAGTATAATTCCCATAAACTAGTACAGTGAAGTTTTATGGAAAAGTATTTACTGATTTGCCTTTGTATTTTATTATTGAGTATAACATTTAACGTTACATAGTGAATTTAGATGAAACCAACAGAAATATGGCAAATGGTACATTTTCTCCCAGTTAAACGTATTTCTGTCCTATGTTTAGAACTTGAAACCACTAAAAGGATAGCATGCCCATGAATCATCCAATAGGCACTCTGCAAAATTTAGAGGCTTCTTTTATTCCTGAGAATATATTCCTCATTCTTTCTGTTCCGTAGCTACATTTCCTAAGTCATTCCGCCATTTATGTCCATCATCGGGTATACCATATGTTCTCAAATTGATGTTAAAATGCCCCCATTCATTCTTTCACACTGTAAAAATTCTTTTTATAATCTTGCAAATAACTACATATTTATGAAATATGTACTGAGGTAAGTTCAATTAAAGGAAGAGATATCATTTAAAAAAAAACACTGAAACACTTTGAAATGATCAGAAAGCCCTCAATGGTACCCTCAGCCTGACTAAACCTTAAGCAAGCTTCTTCCTTACTCTATACCCTGACCTCCCTTTTCATAGAGCCTTTACTTCAGAGAAGTACTAATTTATTTCTCACTACCTAGATACTCCAGTCTTCTCCCAGCCTCTTGCTAGCTTTATAACCCAGGCAATCTTCTGAAGGACCTGGGAGCCATCCCTTTGAAATGTAATCATCAAGGAAGATAGTGCCCAATCTTCTAGTCTCTGTAGAAGGTTAGAAGCTTAACATTAGCAAGCACCTTGCTCCAAGTTGTAAAAATATTTTCTTTCATGAAAGTATGGGAAAATTCACTTTTCTGTTGGGGAAAGCCAATTGGCAAATGCTAATAGCCTATAATTTCCTTCTCAATCCAGTTTCACTATGGAAAATAGTATGGAGGTTCTTCAAAAATTAAAAATAAAAATACCATGTGATCCATCTGTTCTTACCATATTTTGTTTGGTTTTGTTTTGTATCAGCAGAGCTGAGCCTGAGTTCTAGCTTTCCTTCATAATTGCAATAACCTTGAACAATGTCCTCCTGGCATGTTTAACATAGTCTGGTATAGCTTTTGGTTAGACAGAAAGGATAGCATTTGTTGAACATTTTTTTCAAGAGGTTTCCATTATTGAAAGACTAAATTGAGTAATTTAGACTTCCAATGAATACGTAATAGTATTTGATTCAGTTTAGTTGAAAATTACTCACCTAAGAATTTTTTTTCTATTTTTGAAAAATAGTTAAATTTTGCAAAGATTAAATATTTTAGCACCTAACGTTATATCTTATTTATCGTTTAATTTCCAAAGAAGAGATATATATACAGAGAGAGAGAGAAAGTAAAAGAGAGAGAAAAAGAAGCAATGAATGAACTGTGTCATTTCTATGAACGTGTCATATTGAAGTATTCATGACATAGAGTGCTTCATGGTATTAACTTAAAAATGACATTTTCCCCCAATTAAAAAAATGTAAATGTGCTTATGTTAAATATACAGCCTTTACCATCTTTTTTTGTGACGATTTAGCCTTCCAACAACATTACCCTTTTATGAATTCATGATGTGTTATTTACTGCTTCTAATTTTAAATTTTGACAGAAATTGTTGTGAGTTGAGCATGCATATATTTGAAATCAGGGTGTGAATAGTCAGTTGCCAGTTATAAATTGACCTCAATTTAGGAGGCACATTATTTTTAACTTTAAGATTTGCATGCTGTATGATAGATCATTTACATGTGTACTTTCATTTATAAAGCTTGGACACCAAGTATATTTTTGTGTTGTGATAATATGAGGGTTTTGTAGGCTTTTCCCAATATTTAAAATTTTATAAACTTAAGTTGCACATTTATCCCAGAATATAAAAAATAAAAATAACAAATTCTTACTACTTTTTTTCTTCCATAAATTCAATTGCTCTTCTATTTTTCCCATCACTATTTTAGCAACAATCTTAAGAAAAGGTGAAACTTTTGAAAATTTTCATGTGCATAAATACCAAAGTGACTCTTCTAATAGATATAAATTCTTATTTTCACATTAAGGAGATCATCATGAGTAGTGTTATGTAAGTAAATGCATGTTTAATATACTGAAGGCATTGACTTGTTTATTTAAAAACAGTATATGAGAGGATAATTAGCAAGGCCTCTTTATTTTTTATATTTTTAAATTTTAACTTCTCGAATACTAGTTACTTAATTACAAAATGTGTGAGTTGATATAAATATAATAATATAATATGAAAAATATAAATTAATAATATAATAAATAATATAAATTATTTTGATAATAATTATTGGCAAATCTTTAAACTTTAAAGTATATGCAGCATTATTTACACGCAAGATTTAAAAGGTGCATAAAAAGGTGCATTAAAAAGTACAATACATCTTCGAGTTTAATTCAGTATATTTTCTTTGGAATCTTAAAAATCTGTCTACTATCAGGTTTCTTATCATACTGAATTAAATTGGATAAAGTGACCACTTACAGCAATCCATATTTGCATAGGTATATGCCTTGAGAGATCATGCTGCTCTAGTCAAGGCTGTACTGCTGGGGCCAGCTGTTCTCAAAATTTTAAAGAAAAATTCGTTGAAAGAACCCTGGCATACATTCTTAAGAAAGCAAGAAAAATATCTTCATTTGGCTCCAGAGTCAACTTTATCGCCCATAACTGACGCAAAGCCAGATTATTGCAACATCTCTGACTTCAGGTAGCAGGATCTCTGGTGATTCTTCATCACCAACTTCCATTATTTAACACTGGGTCATTCAAACTACTATATGATACCATATAGACTATCATATGGCTCTGCTCTCTTTAGAGTATTTCTAAGTTGAGAAGCTAAAGTGTAGAGAAATCACATGTGAATCAACACTCAAAAGTAAAAGAAAACAATATCGTTTTACTACTTAAAATGTAGAACTATTCAGAATTGGTTTAAAAGAACAGGAAAATTTTTTTTTTTTAAAGATTTTATTTATTTATTTGACAGAGAGAGATCACAAGTATGCAGAAAGGCAGGCAGAGAAAGGAGGAAGTAAGCTCCCTGCTGAGCAGAGAGCCTGATGCAGGGCTGGATCCCAGGATCTTGAGATCATGACCTGAGCCAAAGGCAGAGGCTTTAACCCACTGAGCCACCCAGGTGCCCCAAGAACAGGAAAATCTTAACAATGTGTACCTGACATTAAGTAACTACATTGCATTCCCTTGAGACTTGATCATACTTCAGTCAATCTCCAAATGTGCTCTCATTTTGAACATAATAATATGGGTTATTTTTCATCTTTGCAAAATTTGACATATTTCCTTGATTATCCATTTTTAACCTCATATCTCATACAAGCTGTTACACAAAAAATTACAGGTATAATCACCTTAGGTTTTAAAGTAAAGGCACCATGGATGTTATTAATCATGCAATGTTGTCAATAGGGAGAAAAACAGTCCACCACATTGTTAAAACCCACAATAAAAGAACAGTAAGCCAGGCAAGAGAAGCTGGGAATGAAAATCACATAAGCAAGAAGTTGGCAGCCATCAAGCTACAGTGGCAAGCTTGCTTTCCTTACCTCTCAGGTGACAATTTCTTTTGGCTTGGAACCAGATCAGAGATCTGGTATTATCTGAGGTGATTTTAATTTCGTTAGGAAAGTCATGCATTATTTTGAAAGACTGTTACCTTTGATTTGTCTCAGAAAGTAAATCTTTAGATTATATGTTTCTATAACTTTTGTTCTAATCTGTTAGGGGAATGACATTATATGTTTACCTACTCCATTTTACATACTCTGAATAAAGTGCACGGTATTTTAGTTTTTTACTGAATTTGTGATGAAAATTTTGTTGGAATTTCAGAAATTAAAGGATAGATTTATGCATATTTCAAAGTCTAACTGTTCAAAAATGAGACAAACCTACGTGTAAAAAAGAGTTACTTAAATTTCTCATTATATTGAGCAGGAGTCTTGCATTCACTGTGTAAGTTTTAACAATTAGAGCCACATCTGTACAGAAAACCAGTCAAGCAGATGAAAATCTCACTATTGGAAAACACAATATGTTTTGTAATATTTTATAGAAGTTGTATAAGCAATTACTTTGTACCTATTCTTGATAAATTATTTACTAATGGTCATATTTTCAGGTAGTGTGGTATCACATGCTACTAAAACTGAAAACATAGGTGAATATGTAATAAATTTTGGGGGGGGTAGATATGTTCTAAGAGTTTACTGTGTTCCTAAGACCAGAAGAGTTGAGAACACTTTTCTCTAAGTAAATCATGCAGCATTTTTTTAGGAAACATTAGAGGAACATCTCGATTAAATGACTATTGATCTTTTCTTTTAGCAGGTAACATATGCTAGGCCTGGGGAATTAGCAGAAACCCAATGGGCAAAAATTCATGCACTAATATAGTTTCATTCTAGTTGGGGAAAATTGGTAATAAGTTTATAATATAAATAAATGTATAGTTTTCAAGTGTATAGAGATAGGGAGTGCCAAGGGAAAGGTAGTATTATATGGTACTTAGGAAAAAATTCATTCAAAAAGGAGAAGGTGTAAGCTCTGTGGCCATCTGGAGGCAGTAAGATATTGAAAAGAGAAAAGCCACAACCGTGGTTCTTGGAGATAAGAAGGTGCCACCCTGCATGTACTGGGAACCTTGGGGGTGCCAGGGTGACTAGGCAGAGTGAAGGATGATGAAAGCAGTAGATGAAATGAAAGGGAAGACAACTGACAAATCCATTAGTTCTTTAAAGGATTGGATTTTACTCTAATTGAGATGGGGAACTAATGAATAGTACTGAGTGCAAAGTGACATGATCCTACCTGCATTTTAATAAAATTACTATGGTTGCTGATGTGATAATAGATATTATAGGTTCAAAATTTGACACAAGTTGACTAAATAAAGAGATACTGAACAAACCTGGAAGAATATTTTCTGGTTGCAATCCAGATATAGTAATGATGGTAGTGTGATAGGAACATGGCAGGCGTTTGACTACATTTTGAAGGAAGAACCAGTAGGATTATCAGTTTGAAGGGGAAAAAGGGAAGTCGAGACAAGCTTCAGAGTTTTTAGCTGATTTACAGTTATATCAGCTGGAAAGTTAAAACCTACAGGAAAAGCAGATGCGTGTGGGGGGTATAAGGAGTTCAGTTTGACATACAGTAAATTTTATATACCTATTAAACATTCAGTGGATATATCAAGAACAGGTACATTTCAAGGAAGAGCTTTAGGGTTGCAATAAATATTTTGGAGTGATCAACATACAGGTGATATTCAAAGCTACTGAATCTGGAAGCATAAATGGATATTTAAAAAATCATTTATTGGTGTATACGTTTTAAGAGTTTAAGGTAATCCTAAGACCAAAAGAGTTCTGACTTTTTTCTCTAAATAAATCTTGGAGAGAAACTCCAACAAAAAACTAGGGAAACGAAGAAGGACCATTCAATAAGCTACTTAGAGTAGCCATTGAAAGCCAAGAGAAAGTGGTAACTGGAAACTAAGTGGTGAAGGTTTTTTGAACAAGAGGTAGTGAGCAACATTCTTTACTGGATTAGAAAGCAACTAATCGCACAACATAAGAAAAGTTGACAAATTTGTTTCCGGGCCTTGTTTGTTTGTTTGTTTAGTTTTTAGTTAAATTCGTTAGGTAACATACAGAGTAATATTAGTTTTAGGTGTTCAACATAGTGATTCGACAGTCCCATACAACACCTGGAGCTCACCACAACAAGGCCTTGGTTTAAGACAGTACAAGTTTCAAAGATTTTTAGGTTTTCCAAGCCACTATATTATTCTACATAACATTTTAAAGAAGAAAAAGGCATTATAATAGCTTTATATTAATTGTAAGATGTGAAAAATGTTATTCTCTGATTTAATATCTCATTATAAGTCCATGAAGATTTTAAAATAAAATTAACATGTCTTTATGGAAAGTTATCATTAAGTCATTTCTATCATTGTGAAAAGGATACTGGACAAACATAGTTTTAAATATAAAAACAAGAAGTACAAGTATATTATAGAATATTGCTTTTTTTAACTAAAGTTTATTGTGTATGAAAATTTCTATTTCAAGAACAAATAGTTTTGGGGTGCCTGAGTGGCTCAGTGGGTTAAAGACTCTGCCTTTGGCTCAGGTCATGATCTCAGAGTCCTGGAATCGAGTCCTGCTTCGGGCTCTCTGCTCAGCGGGGAGTCTGCTTCTCCCTCTCTCTCTCTCTGCCTGCCTCTCCGCCTACTTGTGATCTCTCTCTCTCTGTCAAATAAATAAATAAAATCTTAAAAAAAAAAGAACAAATAGTTTTTTTTTAAATAGCTTCTTTAGCCAGAAGAGATAAAATTACAAGTTATCCAGATAAAATAGTAGATTAATAAGATATGAATTACTGGGAAAAAGTATCCTACAAATTAAAGATGTATTACTATTTATGTTAAATATGTTTCCCTCAGATACCTTGTGTGTATTTTTTAAAAGATATACAGACTATTGATAGATTTATTTGTCTTTGAAAAGAAGACATGGTGCTAGTAGTCCATTTTGAGTGAGATTTTGAATGATTTGGTTGAGAATATGTTCATGCCTTGCTACTATGCTGAAACATTTTAAAGTAGAATGTACATTATTTTATTCTGTAGGAATGATCAAAACAGTAGAATTTCATATGTAAATACATTGATAGGTTTAGCCATGAAATTGAGCAACTTACTTATGATTTTGTCTTTATGAACATGTAACATAAAGGAGTTTATTATTTTTCTACCAGCTGATCACTTAATCATATCTCACTTCATTACTATTACAACTTCAAGATTCTATTGGTTGCTTTTTCTAAATATATTTATAGATGTAATAGTTGTTTAGTCTATTAAATTTAATTTCTTTCAGTTATGATCTAGAAAAAGTCAATCTTCTCATTTACCCAACAACCAGAAATTACTAAGATTATTTAAGCATTAGAGAAATTTGTATTAAAAAAATCACCTGAAGAAATCTATACATAATCTTTAACATGTAATTATGGAGGTAAAAGCTAACACCTTATTTACTATTTTTGATATTTAGTTATTTATCAAATTTAAAAACATATGGAATAAAGTTAAATTAATTAAATAATGATAAAGTAAAGTCAGTGCTTGCATGCCTTCATATTTCCTTTATTATAACTAAATAAAGGCATTGACACAGTACAACATTGTGTTCTATGATGAAAGTGGGAAAGGAAACAGTGAAAATACAATAGAATTTTAAACGGAAGTAGTCTATCACGACGATTTTGAGTACAAAACTCAAATATTGAATCCCTATTGAAATTTACAATTGAGTTTGTTGTTATTTAAACTATATATTTTATACATAGTTTTATTATTATAATTACAGATATAATATCAAATTGTTAAATTGAAGCTTGCTCAAGAGAGGCAATTAATGTTATTTTTTGAAATAACTCTTGTTTGGAAAAATATGTTGAAATAAATTTTATCCAAATAGCTAGAAAATTTGAGGGAATATATAACATTATAATTTTTCATAAGCACAACCTTACAATACAAAATGTATGGTTTGTCTTCAAGTTGGGCCAGGGGATCTCACATAAAGATATTTTTATTTAATTTTCTTTTTTTTTTTTTTCTATTTCTATGAAGAACATTGTTGAAGTTTGTAAACAATAATTCTCAATTTTTTTCTAGGAAACTATTTTTCACAGAGTTGTTTTTCTTCCAGAACTAGTGTATTTCCTTGACAATATATGCTGAAAGTGTACACAAAAGATGAAGTATAGGCGAAGAATAAAGCATGGCTGGTTGGGCCTCCAATTCTAATATGCACACTTAGAAGTAAAGATTTTTATTGTCTCCATGATAAACATTTTTTTATATCTACTGGCATCTAAAAAAACAATCAAACAACAAAAAAGATATCTTTTTATCATTCCTTGAATGGCAGAGAAAATTAAGAAAATGGTATAGTATATGCAATTTAAACTGACCTTCCAAGTATGTATTGATGTATCTAAGCAAATAAACTAACAAAACAAAATTGAAAATGTATTTCATTATGCAGAATCATGAATATAAATATTGTGTGTATCCTGAACAATATGAAAGATGTGACATATCTGTTACAAGTAATCTTGGTAAAGTTTGCAGTTCCATTTAATAAAAAGGCAAGCTTCAGAACTTAGAGGTTTTGAGGTCTATTCCAGCTCAGGATGCTAAGGAGTGAGGCCAGAATCTTCTAATGGACAGAATGAAGTCTCCAGATTCTTAATGTTTTTAGGAAACGAAACCTGCTGGGAAGTGAATCTGCCTTCAGCAAACTGCTGGGCTTCCTCTTAAGATACTTGTAAGATTTTGAACTTGAATTTAATAGAATGCTGAAGAGCTAAGTTAGAATATTTTTATAGGAAAATTAGATTTTCAGAGTGTTTCAGAATCTTGTTTGAGAATCAGAATCAGAGAGATAGCCTGAGTCTACTAAAATGTCAAATAAGCACCAATTTAGCTGAGTTCTTACTAGGATTAGGTAATTTACTTAAGTGACTTAGCTCTTTTGTAAGAAAAAAAAAAATTGGAGGTTTTATTATTGTTATGTATACAGTTTTCAAAGTGAATTAAAAAAAAAACATTCAAATAAGCAAGAAAAATGTCTTATAGTCAATAGGAAAAAAAAAATTAGAAGTCCAGAGAATTTAAACAAAGATGAAACATCAGAACAAAATTGGTTTCATTCCAGAAAACACAAGGTTCATTAAACTTTGGAAAATCAATCAATGTAATTCACCATATCGAAAGACTTGCAGAATGATCATTTGCTCGCTCTAAATTCAAGAATCTAGTCAAGATCATGATTCTTAGCAAACTGGAAATGAGTCACATTCTCTTAACCTAATAAATTATCTATAAGAATCCTTGGGAAAACATTATACTTAGTAGCATTTATTAATATATAATTATCATTGAGAATTAAATACAATTCTTTCTAGTCCCCTTTACACTCAATATCATAGTGAAGTTTTAAACAGTACAATGAAGAAAAGATATTTGAAACATAACATTTTTGTAGAAAAAAATAACTTTTTATGTAGATGATGTAATTGTGTACAGAAAAATTCCAATGGGTTTACACATAGCTTATTTGAATAGAGAAGCAATTTCAAGAAGGTCAATGGATTCAGAGTTATCTATGAAATTTATTGTGTTTATATACTAATAACATGTAAATACATGTTAGTATTTTATGTCAATATACTTTTAAATAGTATCAAAACATGAATGCCTAAAAATAAATAAAATAAATGACAACGCTCAAGACCTATATAATGAAAATGCAAAATATTAATGAAAAAATAGAAAAAATAAATGGAAAGATATTCCATATCCATTGATTGAAACAGTCAATATTATAAAAATCTCAATGGTCCCTAAACTGATCTAGAAATCAAATACATTCCGTATGAAATACATGAAGAAAAACTGAAAAGTCAAAGAGCCATTAATAAAATAAAAAGTGCTCATTACAATGATCACCTGGAGAATGCAGATTGAAACCAGATGTGATATGACTTCATGCCCCAAGAGTAGCGGAAATGGAAAAAGTTAACTTATAAAAATTGTAAAATATCACTCTTCAAAGTTATTAACAGTACTGCCTGGTGTTGTATGTGGGGATTATAGGAAGCTGATATTATCCTACTTTTTCATCTGGGTATGGTTACATGAATGTTTTCATTTTTGTGAAATTTACTAGCTGTTTTTTTTTTTATTTTTTCATTTTTCTCTCTTGTGTAATACTTTGTTGATTTTTTTTTAAAAAGCATTACTACATAAAATTAAGAGTCACTACATATTGATTAAAGTTACAACTTACCAAAAACATTTACCAAAGTATACCCATGTATACCTAATAATTCAAACTATAAAGCAAAATGCTAACCTAGAAAATGGAACTAAGAAATCTATTTTCATAAAGAGTAGTTTTAAAATACCTCTTAGGCTTTGATAGATAAATTGTATTCTAATAAAACAAAATTAAAACAATCACATAGAAAACTTTGAATATTAGTAAGACCACTGAGCTAACAAATTTGATATGTAATACTTCTTTAAACAATGGCACATAGTGCATCTCTATCAGGTCCTCTAGGGGAATTTATAAGAAAAATAACATACATCTGACCATAAAATATTAACAAATGTCACAGAATCAGTATCTAGGGTTGCCGGTCAGAATGTAATTGTCTAAGATAGAAATAGAAAAAAAAAGGAATTTTAAAATCACCTCAATATAAAAGAAGACATCTCAAAATTCATAGGTCAAGAAGTTGTAATGAAATTCAGTATTGTAAAATTTATATTGAAAAGACTATATATAAAGTGTGTGAGATACATTTGAAGTAGAGATTAGAGGGAGACTAATTACTTTAAATCCTGATTTTAGAAAGTAGTAACACTGAGAAGATAATCTAGGTAAGCATAGAAATACATGGACTAGAAAGAATTGTAATATAAAGTGTTAAAAAAAGCCAAAGATTTTGTTGTTGTTGTTGTTTAGAGAGGGATAAAGAAAGAAGGGGGAGTTGCGGAGGGAGAAGGAGAGAGAGAATATTAAGCAGGTTCCATGCCCAGCACAGAGCCTGACAGGGGCTTGATCTCACAATCCTGAGATCATGATATGGGCCAAAATCTAGAGGACACTTAACCGACTGAGCCACCCGGGTACCCCTAAAACCAAAAGATTTTTGAAAACACTAATGATGGGACGCCTGGGTGGCTCAGTTGGTTAGGCGGCTGCCTTCAGCTCAGGTCATGATCCCAGGGTCCTGGGATCGAGTCCCACATCAGGCTCCTTGCTCGGCAGGGAGCCTGCTTCTCCCTCTGCCTCTGCCTGCCACTTTGCCTGCTTGTGATCTCTCTCTCTCTGACAAATAAATAAATAAAATCTTTTAAATAAAAAAAAAAGAAAACACTAATGACATTACTCATGATATTGATTTAAATGGAGGAAGAGGATGAGAGAGGGCATAGACAACATTAAAAATGAAAAAGAATACATAAATTATTATGAAAATAAAAATAGGAAAAGTCAGAGAAACTAACCTGAAATCTCAAGTTTGGTTAAAGATCTATCTAATCAAATTGAAAGAAAAAAAAAAAAAACAGACCTTCAGTGTGAAGATAATTTACTTTTCAAAATTAAAATTAGGTTAATTAAACATCAAAGAATTAGTGACCTGGAAGATAGATTCCAGAGTTGCTGTAGGATTTGAAAGTGACATACAGGTTTTCACTCCTATGTTGGGGGTGCAAAGAAATTCTGATCAAGATACAATACAATACAGAGAAATAGAAACAAATCCAGAACTAAATATTTTGTAGAGAACTTAAAGAAATCAAAAGCAAAGAAACATGTAAATGTAACTGATGTTATAGCTAAATTGCCTTCAAGAATGAGCAAATACATGTTTGCAGTGAACACTGAATTTAACACTCACAGATATTTGCTGAAATAGTAAGAACACCAGGAACTTTATTGCATAGAAAAACCAGGATGCAAAATATAATGCTGAGATGGAGAATAAAACTAAATGTTTGTATAAAACTGAGTAAGAATCAAGTTTTTCCTTTTAAGGAACGCTACTAACTACTGAGTTAAGACAGTATTGTCTTAAAAATAATAATTAACATACTGTAGAAATAATAAGATAGATTGATGGGATATTGGCATTCCAATGCATCTGTGTTCATGTACTGTTTGAGAGGAGTCTAGAAGTTGGTTGACTTTATGATTTTTTTTGTAAAATATACATGTTAAAATACTAGAAGGGAGATAAATAATATATTAAAATATTTAACTTTAAAACTATGGGAAACAGGAAACATTCTCTGACATATTAAAAAAAAAAAAACTAACAAAACAATAGGAATCAGGAATGAAGGAAATGAGACCCTCTCATCCCCCACATACATACAAAAATGGCATAGTAAATAGAAAATGCAAAATAAGCCAAAATCATCAAGCCTAAATTATCAGTAATCATCATCAATAAATATGGATTTAACTAGCTAATTAAAAGAGGTATTTTCAGATTTTAATTTTCACATCTCTTTCTATTTTTATAAGACAGAAATGTAATAACAGAAAAATGGAAATTAGATTAAAAAGATTTGCTTTAGTAAATACTAACAGAAAGAAAAGTAGCATAGCTTTAATAATATTAGAGTACACTTTAAGGTAAATATGTACTGGAGATAAAGAGTATTTTTAAATTCTGGCTAAAATGAATATTTCAACAGTCAGAGAGAACATACAGCAAAAATTAGCATAATCACAAAGAAAGTGAACAAATCCACAACTGTGCTAAGAACTACTTTTCTCAGATACTGATACATGAGGCAGGCACACACACAAGATCAGTGAATATATAGACTATTTAACAATACAATAAACAAATGGTCACATAAAGAACCCTAAACACCCAAATTAGAGTTGCAAGTTCCCATAAATATGTCAAATTTGACTTGAAATATAAATTATATTACATAATTAATTATTTGTTTTCATCCGGAAAAACACATTATGCTCTTAATCTTGGAAATACAGAAAGGATTTAATTTGACACTGAAAATCATTTAGTGCTTAAAGAGGTAGGCAATAAAAAAGATGTGATGTTTTGGGGTAAAGATTAATAAATGAGTATAACTAGAATTTCCCTCTGAGAAATGTAAAGAATAACTAAATGGTATAGGTGAAACTGATTATTGGTGCGCTTTTAACATAAGACTATCTGAAGAGTTGGGGCACCAGGGTGGCTCAGTTGGTTAAGCAGCTGCCTTAAGGTTAAGCAGAGGCTCATGTCGTGACCTCAGTGTCCTGGGATGGAGCCCAGTCGGAATCCCTGTTCAGTGGGGAGTCTGCTTCTCCCTCTTCCTTTGCTGCTCTCCCCTGCTAATGCTCATTCTCTCTCTCTCTCTCTGAAATAAATAAAAAGAATCTTTAAAAAAAAAAAAAAAAAAGAATATCTAAAGAGCTCACACTATGTGCCAAGCACTTTCCTAATTAAGTTTTATTTATCAGCTCACACAGTCCATACAATCCTATTGGTAGCCTGGTACCCATGTAACATGAGAACACTGGAATTGAAAGAATACAAAGACCAGGAATAGCCAAAGCAACCTTGAAAAAGAAAAGCAAAGCTGAAGACATCATGATTCCAGGCTTCAAGTTATATCACAAAGCTGTAATAGTCAAAACAGTATGGTACTGGCACAAAAACAGGCATATAGATCAGTGGAACAGAATACAAAATCCAGAAATAAACCCTCAACTCTATGGTCAACTAATCTTTGACAAAGCAGGAAAGAATATCCAACGGAAAAAAGTCTCTTCAACAAATGGTGCTGGGGAAACTGCACAGCAGCATGCAAAAGAATGAAACTGGACCACTTTCTTACGCCAAACACAGAAAAAAATTCAAAGTCGATTAAAAAAGTCATTACAGAACTAAATGTGAGACATTAAACTGTTAAAATCCTAGAGAACCCAGATGATAACCTCTTTGACATTGGCTGTGGCAACATTTACTGGATACATCTCTTGAGGCAAGGGAAACAAAAGCAAAAATAAATTATTGGGACCTCATCAAGATAAAAAGCTTATGTACAGGGAAGGAAAAAACAACAAAACTAAAAGGCAGCCTACAGAATGGGTAAGAAACCAAGAAAGACTTTTTTTTTTTTAATTAATATACAATGTATTATTTGTTTCAGGGGTACAGGTCTCTGATTGACAAGTCTTACATAATTCACAGTGCTCACTATAGCACATACCCTCCCCAATGTCTATCACTCAGCCTCTTAACTACAGAGAACAAACTGATGGTTATCAGAGGGGAGGTGGGTGGGGGGATGGGTGAAATAGGTTATGGAGATTAAGGAGTGCAGCTGTGATGATCACTGGGTATTTTATGGGAGTGATGAATAACTATATTGTACACCTGAAATTAATATTACACTGTAAGTTAACTCAGTGGAATTTAAATAAAAAATGAAAAAAAAAAAAATTAAGTAACCACCCTGATGTGACATAGCTAGTAGGTAGCAGACCAGAATTTGAATTCTGGCATTTGGGATTATCCTTTGGACTCAGAGTAAGACATTTATTTATTGCCCAAATATGAAATGTTTTATAGAAAGTAATTTAGGGAAATGAAGAAGCTAAATTTTATTGTAAGTGAGTCAAAATTACACTAAGATTATTTTTTATGCATTTTTTTTTCCTTTGTAATCTTTATTTTGTATCCTCAACTGCAGGAGAAAGCATCAAGACGAGGACCAACTATAAGCAATGTAGCTGGATCTTTTTTGGGAATAATAGAAATCTGTATTAAATAAGGCTTTACCTTTATGTCAGAATATATATTTCTAAATAGACAGATAGCCTTTTGGCAGATACATAAAACTTAAAAGTACTACAAATTTAATGTATATTTTTTTTACCAAATCTGTTGGTAGTTATAGTGCTTTTATGAATATTAGAGTCCCTCATGAAGTATAACATGTCATTTAAAACACAGAGGAAGAAATTACAGGTGAAAAAAATGAAGATATGCACATCTAAGCTCAGGAAGATGAGAACTAATAATATATCTATTGCATCAATGTCTTTAACGTTAGAAATTTCGTGGGAGAAAAGAGTTAAAAGCCAAGCCTGAAGTGGGCATGAGTGGAGGAAATAAGAATGTCATCTCCCCCAGTCTAGCTATTTGAAACACTAATGAATTCATATTTTTACGAAATCATTGGAAGGGCTAGAAACTTAATTATTTGGAATTTTAATATTTTTAAATGGAGAAAGGGATTGTGATGAAGGGACCGCAGTCTGTATAAATTTCACTACACGATAAATATTCAGACTCTATCATTTTTTAAAATGTGGCTTTCGAGGTGCCTGGGTGGCTCAGTGGGTTAAAGCCTCTGCCTTCGGCTCAGGTCATGATCTCAGGGGCCTGGGATCGAGCCCCACAATCGGGCTCTCTGCTCAGCAAGGAGCCTGCATCCCCCTCTCTCTCTGCCTGCCTCTCTGCCTACTTGAGATCTCTCTCTCTCTGTCAAATAAATTTAAAAAAAAATAAAATCTTTAAAATATTACTTTTCAGTTTTTAAAAGTAACATATGTATAGTAGATAAAAATTTTAAATACAAATATTTACAGAAGGTTTTACAATAATATAATCCCAACATAAGACATAAATATAATCAATATTTTTCTAATTATTCAGGATTTTTGAATGAAATACATATACATTTCAAATTGTCTGAAACCACTTACCATTCTCCAGTTGACTCTTTTCCACTGTCTTATTTATTATGGAAATTTCCTATGTCACTAACTTTGCATGTTATTATTTTAAATGCTCATTTTTTCATCATATAAGTATAGTGTGACATAGTTAAGTTGACTTTTATTCAACACTTAAATTGCTTTTATTTAGTCAAGTTGTGCTAAATATCATTGGACATTTATCTTTGCTTACGCTTTTGATTGTTTTCATCGTAAGTGAATCGAGGTGAAATTATAGGTACATGGAAGTTGAAAAGATTAAAAACATACTATTTACTGGGGCACCTGGGTGGCTCAGTTGGTTAAGTGCCTGACTTTGATTCAGGTTATGATCTCAGGGTCCTGGAATCGAGCTCCATGTCAGGCTCCATGCTCAGCAGATAGCCTGCTTCTTCCTCACCCTGCTCCTGCTCTGTCTCTCTCTCAAGCAAATAAAATCTTTAAAAAAGATTCTCTCTCCCTTTGCCCTTCTCCACCACTTGCTCTCTCTCTCTCTCTCCCCCTCTAAAAAAAATTAAATAAATAAAAAATTTAAAATGTACTATTTACTACATAATACAAAATTAGCACAGGTATGCATGTGTATATACATACATAATATTTAATGGTGTTTGCAGAAAATCAAGAAACATGTGATGTTACCATTATAATGAATTAAGTAGTTAAGTTTCTCTAAATATTTCATATGTCTATCTTCTGTGTCATTAAATCTTCAGTGCATATCAAAACTCCTGGAATATATTAAGAAGCATTATATATTTGTTGAGTCCTATAGTAAACTGAATCTTATATAAAGTCTTAGAAAATTTTTGTTTGCTTCAGATAGTATATTACTAGTTACAGAAGATACGTACTATTTGTAATACTGATAAAATGAACTCTCTGTAAGGATAACCAAAGTGGTCATATTGCCAAAAGCCAGGCTGTGTAGCTAAACTAGGTGAAAACCATTAAAGTGTACTTCTGTAAACAATGTAGACAATCTAGTACAGAGTTCTCAAGGGGAATTTTGAATATAATCACTGGCTAGTGCATCCCATCCTTTTATTCACCAAGAGTGATTGTGAGACCACCAGGCATGCCAGACATGACAGAGCTGAACCAGTCTTCTTGTTAGGTAATGCAACCGTGGTACAAATTCGATGCACCAAAATAATAAATGTGACATGGAGTTCCTGATCATACTATCCCTTAAATCACCTCTAACACTTGAACCAATTGATAAATTGACAAACCTTTCAAGTATGTTATGACTAAAATACTAGCGTAATTTCTGATAAAGTTAGTTGGACACTATAGCTTAAATGTGTGATCACTAGTAGACTTCCTATCAATTTCACCTACTCATCAGCTTGGAAAGAGCCACTTGAGAGGAATTTTGGTCTGGTGTGAAGCAGTCACATATACCAAGACTCACTACCTCAAACCACATTTTTTTTTCACCAACTTCCTTGTTAAATCAAAAAAAGATGTTTTCCAATTCACATATATCTTTATCCGTTCAAACCATGTGATACTACAGTCCATTTTTTTTAAATGCAACGCTCTTATCAGTTGGATTTTGTGAAACAACCAATAGTTTCCTTAAAATTCTCTGATCATTTTTTCTTAAAATTCTTCCCAGTCTTGTCTTCCTTTCCTACTATGTTCCATCTATACATTGATAACATAAGCATTTCTGTTTCTATCAGAGACTGATCTTTTGAACTCCAGAGATATTGATCCTGGACATTTCTATTTGAGTCTCAGACAGGAACAAGAAATCTAACATTTTAAAAAATTGAATTGATAAGAATTTTCTGTAAATCTTCTTTTTCCTGTATTTCCCATCTAAATAAATGCCATCGCCCATAAGCAAATACATTTGGCATCTTTCCATATTCTATCTTCTCCCCCAATTCAATCACTCAACAGGAAGAGATAGTCTTTGCTTTGCATGATTCTAATACATATGAGTTTTACTGATCATGGCGTAGTCAAATAACCTCAGTGTCCTTACAACATGGTTCAAATTCCACCTTGTATTAACTGTCAAAAGTACATAAAGCACATACTTCACTGCAAGTTCTTCAGTCCATAAATCACTATATAGATAACACGCATGTCATGATTAGGGACTAATAACATCATTTCTTTCAAGGTCTATTGGTGATTGGTCACTGCACATCTATGTTCATACACAGACAACAAAACATGTGCTTGTGTTGCCTTCTTGAATATCAATGATAAACCTGTGTGACATTTTACAAAAATAGGCAATCAAAAGAGAACTGGTCAAGAAAGATGAAAGTTCAGGGGCTTCTGGGTGGCTCAGTGGGTTAAAGCCTCTGCCTTTAGCTCAGGTCATGATCTCAGGGTCCTGGGATCGAGCCCCGCATTGGGCTCTCTGCTCAGCAGGGAGCCTGCTTCCCTCTCTCTCTCTGCCTGCCTCTCTGCCTACTCGTGATCTCTGTCTCTCTCTGTCAAGTAAATAAAATCTTTAAAAAAAAAAAGAAGAAAGTTCAACAAAGAATTTTTTAAAATTACAATGCTATAAGTGAAATTCAAATTTCGACTGTAAATCCATTTATTAAAATCCATTATTAAAAAAACAGCTGACAGCGGCAATGTTGATGCTGCCACTATCGGAGACTCTAAACATGCAGCCATGGGATCCTAGTAAAGGTGAACTTACACAGAAATGAGAAAAGTGTTTTTGACTAAAATAATGAAGATAATCCCAGAGAAAGCAACGTCCATACAAAATTTTGCATTAAAGGAACCTTCAGAGATCTTTCAAGACACTGAATGCACAAAGGATTAAATGGTAGAAGCTGACTCAAATTTAGAAAGGAGGATGAAAATGCTTCAAAAATGGGAAAGATATTTGGTAGATATTGTAAATTATAGGGTAAGAAGGAAGCAAGAGCTGCTCAAATTACTCTTAAGTTTTATAAAGAAGTGATATACTTTGACTTTCAATGTTTCCAAAGTTATAAATTATAGAGAGCTATGTAAATATTAAATACTAGTTTTACTATTTTTTCCATTTCCTTATAAATCTATTACTAATGGTAAGAGACTTTTTAAATATTGTGACAAAAAATTTTAAAGCTCATGAACTTTTATAATTTTCTCCAGTGATTATTGAGTTGCTACATACATTTTTGGCTTTCACAGTCATTTTTACAATACTTCACTACTACATGAAATGAGGATTGTCTCTATAGCAGATCCTGCTTTCCTAACATTTTTCTACTCTAACCCGTATATTCCATCCCGTTTCTACTGACATTTTTAGGACATAATCAACTATTACCTAGAATATTATAATAATTTATTAAGGTGGTTCTTCCCTACATTTTAGATTGAGCTTCCTAGAAAGTTATCCTTTTTAGCAAGCTCCTGCATTTATATTTTCTATGTAATTTCCATTACTCTCAGGATAAAGCCCGAATTTTCTAACATGACTAAGAGGCTCTTCATTTCCTAGTGTCTGACATACTCCAGTGATATCTCTAACCTTCTCAAACTGTATACTCTAGTCGTATGCAAGACCCTCAGTTTTCCAATGACTTTGCAATTATTTTTGCCTCAGAAAAATGTATTCATTCATTTATCCCATTAGTATTTGAGGTTCTGGTATGTTCTGAGTATGTAAAAGATAATAATTACATGATTTCCAGTAAAATTTAGTGAATGACTCCTAATCCTGGCCCTGTGATTTGGCGGTGATCATTAAGCAAATAACTAATACGCAATTTTATATTTATACAACATGTATGTGCTACTTTAAAAGAAGATAATTAGGAAAGTTTGAGGTGAGATTAGAATAAAATTCTTGGCAATAGTGAATGGTATTGAATTCAATAGAGAATAGCGAATGGCACTGAATAAGCATGGTTAAAAGAGCCATGGGGCTGAGGAGAAAAGTAGAAGTTAGCAACTCAGGCAGAGAAATGGACGTGCAAAGATGCTGTGTACTGGTGTACTGTGTCTTGTCCAGGATTGCTTTGTTTTTGGAAAATGGAGAGATTAAGAAGCAGGTAAAGTGAAGATGGCAGAGGATGTAAAATTTAAAGTGGTAAATAACACAGATGTAAAGATCATCCTAAATGTATAGCTTAACATGATGGCATTCATTGCAGTAAAGTTCAGTGATGCAGAAAGTTATGGAACAATATTGGCTGGGATAGAATGACAAACAAGAAGATTGGGAAATATTTTAATAGAGTGATTAAGGACAGATTTACGCAACTAAATCTCAAAGGTTAAGTCTAATCTATAGATAAAAAGATATTAGCAATTTGGTATGGGAAGTAGTGAAGTTCCAGCATATTTTATAATTGCTTTAGGGAGTAAATGGAAAAGCAGAGAATAATATCCAGGGAAGGGGGAAATAAAAGTAGACAGAGAAGGGATGAAGGAAAGCAGTGGAATATGGTACCATAAAATTCAAGATCAGATAGTTATTCCCAAAAATAGTAGCTGACAGTAGTTTTAAAAGCACTTGTGAGTTAAAATAAGTTTGGGAATGGTATATGTATCTTGACTTTAGTGATATTGAGTTTATTGGCCAAAGAGTAGTTTAGTTGGCATGTATGAGTAGACAAATAGAAGTAGACTGATTTAGGTGTGTAGTGAAAAAGGCAAGGGTGCATGTGTGTGTGTGTGTGTATTCAAATTCGATTATAGAGCAAAGATAGTACATGAGCAAATTTTGTTTTTAATTGGAGGAGCAACAATTCCTCTTTCCTAATAGAAGGGAAGAAGGACATATGACTCTGATCTCATTATCTGGTTTGTTGAAAGTTGGAGAACATCCTGTACAATGACTTCTATTTCCTCTTTCATACAAAAAATTTAGTTAACTTATTGACCTTAGGAAGTTGTTTTGAGAATTTGACCATGAAAGCAAATGAATGAGGTGACATTAGAGAGGAGGAATTCAATTGAGAGGCCATATTTTTGGATGGATAAGCCTTATTTTATACATGTCACTCACACTGGTGTCAAATTGTGAAGTGAACAAAAAGACTTTAAGCCAATTATCAAAATAATTGTTTCCACTCAGGATAATAACTACAAGTTTAGCAGATGACAGCAGTTAGGAAGGGGAGATGATGGCATACACATCCAAATAGCATGAATTATCAAAGAGGTGCTTTTTATCATGATGATGGATGAGTGAAGTACTAGAAGTGACAATGGTGGCAGGTAGTGTGATTAGAAGAATATTAATTTGATTTTACAACATCCGCCAATGGTGTTGTTTCCTAGGGCATTCTTCAAAAATCCTGCATGTAAATATCAGTGCCTTGGAGTTTGTTAACCCAGGAGTCCAATATATGGAAACTGTGAACAAATTAAATATGCTGTTAAGGTTGGCATAGTCAGCAAATCCTTTAATTCAAAAATACACATAGGTAAAATGGTAAAATTATATGGCTTTCCCATGAATTCTTATATGCTTAAGGCACCTATAAAGGGGTGCATGGTTGCAATAAAGAAATACAGAAAATGCAAAAATTATATCTAAAAAGGACACACAGATATGGCACAAAATTTGCACATGGAGCTAATTTTAATAAAATTAATGAAAGGCTAAGTACATTTCTGTAAGAATTGCATCATCAAAATATTCACAGACTGGAGAAAAAGAGGCTATGAATATTTGAGACTTAAAATTACCCCTGTGCCAAACTAGGCAAGAAGTAAACTGAAAAAAACTGCTCAGCTCCCAAGATGGTCATATTCCCAGGTCTCCTCACTGCAGTTTTCAGAAAAAGGTGAAACACAAGAAAATATCTGTAAGAGGCAAGAACCATGATGAATAAATAAAAGGTGAGCTACATTTAGGACACCGAATTGAACGGATTTTTAAAATTCACTTTAATTGGCAAGAATCTCTCTTGTATATAAAGCATGCTCTGGTTTGCTCTTTATCTGCACTCTTTCCATGAATGTGGGATCTGATTAAAAAGAAATATAAATCACCCCGCAAACGGAAAGAATAAGGAAAATGGAGGAGTTGAATGTAGAAGTGGCGAGCTGGGCGGTGTTGCCCTGAGCTCAGTCTTTCCGTGGTTAGAAGATCATCTACATTTAGTTGAGCATGATTGCATTCCTTAGGTTCTAATTACTACCACCTGGTGGAACCCCTTTCTTCTCCTACCTGATACTGCTCTGAATTAGAGCAGGTGCTGTTTCCCTTAATAGCATAGAGCCAGAGCAATCACCCTGATATTTCCATCTATCCTGATGACTCTGATAATTTAAACTAAAGCTGCACTTTGATTATAGTTGAGTCTAGATAAAATTAAATCAGATTGCGTATATATGTATATATACATATATATACTCACACATGTGTTTTTTTAAGTGATGCATCTAAAATACTCTATTAAAAAATAAAATACTCTATTGAATTCACTGTGTCTGGCTATATTAAAATATTTGAGTGGACAGGAGATATAGTTTAGGACTAAAGAAGTTGTTGTGGTAGAAGGAACATTAATAATTGTCTGGCTTGTTTACCAATTCTTTAAAAGCATGATCTAGGTCTAGGATGTACACAGATAAATAGCCCTTGTCCTCAACGAGCTTTTGGTTTAGATGGAGATTTAAGCAAATGAATATGCTGTGAAATACCAAGGGCTCCAGGGCTAAAAATAGTTATTTATCAATCTCAGTGTTAAAAAAGAAGTCTTTAATGATTTTCTGGAAGAAGCAATAACTAGATTGAATGGTAAAGGATGAGAAACATATGAATACTCATGAACGGGAGCGGACAGAAGGTAGTGTGTGGTGGAGATGAGAAGCATAAGAGGTTAGGAGACAGTCGTTAGCTGAGTGTAATGCAAAAATAGGTCATTGATAAAGGTAGAGAGCTAGCAGAAGTTAGAAAAAGGGGTTTGGGGGATTACTAAAATGTATTTACTTTATCTTGAAGGATTTAGGGAATATTAAGGGACTTATACGAGACAGAAATTAACCATATCTGCAATTATCATGTCCAGCAGCATGAGGTCACCCTGAGATGTCCCTTGGATCCAGATAGGTGTCTATTTGCCTCAGGAAACAAGTTCCTCCTAAGGCACATATTTGGGTTATCCTGTTAATATGAGATAATTTAAAGATTTGGTCGAAGAAGAATTTTCCAGTTAATAAGAGCAGGTGAATTACTGAATTTAATGTGAAATTTGTCTTTGGAGTTTGGCTTCAGACTTTATTCAATGTTTTCTCTTTCTTAATTAGACTAATTAAAACTCCAGTTTTAAATGTGCATGATTAAGCCATTATAAAATGGGAAGTATGTAAAGACAATAGCTGTTGGGCCACAAAAAACGTATTGGCCTAATCTCCAGATTACATTATTATCAAAATTTGCCCTGTTACTATTTCTGCTCTGTTGCCCTGTATAAGTCCTGCTACTTATCCATGATCAATTATAGTTAAAAGGCAGAAAAACATTTAATTTTTTACCTGACTTCATTACATACAGAAGATCATACAGGAAGATAAACTTTTACTCTTAACCTATTAGGTGCCAGGCAATTTTTTAAGTACTTTATAATTATTTACTTCACTGTCTAATGGTGTTTAGTTGGATTTTAAAAACAATTATATTGTTAATTGCTAATACTGAAAATTATGTCTAATTTCTCAGTTATAAAAGATGATAATTACATACTTTGTTTTATTAAAACAGAGGCATCTGCTGAGAGGCAAGGCATTATATGACTGACCCTAGTGGCCATTTACTGCTTAGGTAGTGATCAGAGATGGTGCTGGTAAGCTTGGGGCCAAAAAGAAGATCAAGCTCTTGGCAGAGAAATAAATGTTGTGGACATCAGATTAGTGTAGGAAGGGCAAGGGAGACCTAAGTTTAAGTCCTTGGAAAGCAGGAAGTCTGTGATTTGCATAAGTTATCTGAATCTCTCTGCCTCATTCTGAAATACTAGAAGCATAATACGTTTTGGAGAACTGTGATGATTATGTGTATGAAAGCATCTAGCATAATCCCTAGTGCATTAGATACTTTTAAAAGCCAATTTCATTTCTTCAGTTGAATACGTAAGTTTGAAAGTATTTTGTCTTTTTGTGTTTCTGCATGTGTGTGTGTGTGTGTGTGTGTGCACACTTCATTATGCTGAGCAGTACTTTTCAGTACATATTCTAGACTGTTTCAGTGCATGTTCTAGATTGGTGATTTTACTTATTTCTCTGGTTTTCTAGAGACTATACTAAGAATATATGTTTTTGAAGTTTTGGTGTTTTTGTTTTTTGCGTTTTGTTTTTACTTATTTAAGTAATCTCTACACCCGCATGGGGCTAGAACTCATGACCCTGAGATCAAGAGTCACATGCTCTTCCAACTGAGCCAACCAGGTGCCCCAAGAATATATTTTGTATTATGACCCAGATTCACAAAACCATACTTACTTTGGGTGAGGCCTTCTAATATTTAATTTTGCATTCCTATTTATTCTTATTTTAATTAAAAAACCTAGTCTATTCTTTATTTTAATTAAAAAATCATTCTGATTTCCACTCTATAAGTCCTTGCTATGCAGATTTCACGACTTAATGTATCACAATGTGTACTTTGGAAGTACTCTCTTAGAAGAATCTAGGTAACTTATTCATTCCTTATTATTGTGTAATGAGAAAAATAAAAATACTTGGAAAATGGAGAGTAGTATGCCTTTCAGAACAGAAGAAAGGCTTCAACAGACCAATCTGAATTGAAAACAATGGTTGTCTTCTACCCTATAAAGATACCAGATACTGGCTAATGGTCAAATGTCTCCTTGTAACCACCACACAAAAAGAGGTAATGGAACCTGAGTTTCTTAAAACAATATTGAGGATGAGACTAATGATTCAACTTTAGTAAAGAAATTTGCTTGGCTGAAAAATTCAACACCATTAGCCAAAAAGGAGTTTTCAGGTTCTCCTGAAAAATATAAGTAGACTCCTAAGATATTTGTGATCCAGAAATTTGAACAGGAGCTTGACCAACAAGAGATAACGCATTAGAACAGTTGAAAGAGTATGTGGATTGTTGGTGTGTATTCACGTCTTTCCTGAAGAATCTACTAGAAATTGTTCATTATAAAATATTGTCGGGGCGCCCGGGTGGCTCAGTGGGTTAAAGCCTCTGCCTTCGGCTCAGGTCATGATCTCAGGGTCCTGGGATCAAGCCCACTGTTGGGCTCTCTGCTCAGCAGAGAGCCTGCTTTCCCTGCCTCTCTGCCTACTTGTGATCTCTCTCTCTCTGTCAAATAAATAAATAAAATCTTTAAAAAAAAAATTGACGTATTTCATTCTCCATTTAGGGACCATAAAATGAGGATCTTCTGGAAATGTATATGATATCTCAGACATTCTTAAGACAGACTCCACAATTTACTTATAATATTTAATTTATCATAGGATTGAAAATGTGAGATAAATTTTTAATCCCTTGAAGGATCATGGTTTTACATTTAATACTGAATGATCTAATGATCTATAACCATGGTCCTGAAGGAAGCAGAATGTGAACTTTCATGCTTGCTAAACTAATCATGATCAGACATAACCTGAAAATTGGACACTGATTGCACTTAAAATCTGTTCTATTTCAACTTCTATAAGAATTCCTCAGGACTTTCTTTGACCTTAGCTTTTGATTTGATTTAAGAACATATATTGAGAATTTTAATGTTTATCTGGCATCAGTTTTTAAATTAAAGACTTAGTAAAATTTTAAATTAAAGTACATCTGTGAAGCCTTTGGAAATAACATGTGTTTAAAGACAATAGCCTCTGGGCAAAGAAAAATAATCCTTTGTCTGCTTGCCAAATCATATTACTGTCAAAACTTGAATGGGTTAAGAAGCCCAATTACTCACTTGTGATAGCTTACGGATGGAATGCAGAAAATTACTAAATTTTTTACCTTAATTCATTACATTTAAGGATTCTCATATGAGAAGATAAATAAGCTTTATTCCTTCCTGCTATGTCAATCTGTTTTCTAAACACCATAATTATTTGCTTCACTAGTTAATAGGGTTTAGCTTGATTTTTAAGCAATAATATTCTGAGTTGTTAAAACTGGATAATACCCTATTTAGATTTTTCTCTTTTTTATTTTTTATTTATTCTTTTAAATATTTTATTTATTTGACAGAGAGAGAGATCACAAGTAGGCAGAGAGGCAGGCAGAGAGAGAGGGAAGCAGGCTCCCTGCTGAGCAGAGAGCCTGATGTGGGGCTTGATCCCAGGACCCTGAGATCATGACCTATGCCGAAGGCCGAGGCTTTAACTCACTGAGCCACCTAGGTGCCCCTATTTAGACTTTTCTAAAGAGTGTTTTACATAGCTTTAATAATAATACACTTAACATAAAATAGGAGAAAATATCCAGAAATTTCTATTTTAATTTGAGAAAATATATGACCTACCTTTCGAATTATAAAATGAAGCCACCAAATATTTCCTCATCATACACTGTTGTTATAGGGTCTACCTTTAGTGAGGAAAATCTAAAATAATCCACATCATCATCATCCCATATTTTCAACCTGGTTGAGCCCCAAGTGATGTCCCTTTTTGTACTCTGATCATGCCTCTTCTTTTTGCCTAATAAAAACACCTAGCAAGGTCATTGTTAATAGGGATGCAAGGCATATTGTGCTATTTATTTCTGTATTGCTCTGTAATTATGAAAGCACATTTATACTACAAATGTGCTTTTGGTGGGTACATTTCAACTTTACTCTTAGTTAATGGAAATATTTTAACAAGAGTTAAATAATGCCAATAATTTATGGATTTGTGAATTTTCATGTGAATCACATATTGCTGTAGCTTAAAATACTTGGCTTGTAAATCTTCTCAGACCTCTCTCTATACCACCTCCTATCCCTTAGCCAGTTCACTCAGTTTGTATTCTCTTAAACAATCTTTTGGGTTTTTCTGAGTCTTATATTAATATTATAGAGGAGAAAAATGGTTTTACTTCCACTATGTTAGTAAAAAAAAAAATATGTGGCTGTTGTCAAGCTTATGGAAATATTTTTTGCTCTTTTAATTGTAGTTTCCTTAAATGATTTTCTTAATTCACTCACCTACTGGCTTACCTCAGCTTCTTTACTTGTAACTGCTCCTGCACTTCATAGATACAGATTTTTTAGCACATTTTAGAGGATATCCAAACTACAGTTTTATAAAATATAAGAAGCCTAATTATGAGAATAACAAAATGCCACTTACTCTATGTTTTAAAGTTATTTTGTATTTTAATTTAAAAATATTTGACAATAAATCAAAGCCTAAAAGCTCATGTAGTAGGATATATAGGCTTCAAAATCATTGCATAGGGACAAAAGACATTGGAACTCTCAATTACTAATGGGGAAAAAATCTCAAGGCTATACGGTAGCCTTTGCCTTAAATGTGGACAAATATGGGTAGACTGTATGTTGAAGGGAGGCTAGTTTCTTCCCTGGAAACACAGGAAATATTTAGAAGTTACAGCAATGCAAGCTTAGATCCAATCAAAAGATGAATATGAGAACAATTACAGATGTTTGAAATTTTATTCTACTACTATGGGAACTAGTAACTCTCTCTCCCTATAACAAGGCCATGAACCTTGGACTACTGTATGACCTATTTTCTCCAAGCCAGAGTTGAGAGAGTTAAAACAAAAGGGCTTCTATAAGCCTTAGGTTTTGGAGTTAAGAATTCTTGATGATTTTTTTTTCTATTTTTACTTGAAACACTTTAATAACAAAAAAAAAAAAAAAAGATTCAAAATGCAAGATACAACTTGAGGTATGAGAGCATGAAAAGCAGGAGGTGGTTTCTAAGGATTTGCATTTGTGTTGCTGAACTCAGAACTGTTTTTAACATAAGACCATAGTGCTAGTCTCTTCTTTCTATCTAATATCTCACATATTTAGTATTTGGAAATCTTGGAACTACGGGATACCATATATTTTACTTTAAGTGAGATCCTACTACCACTACTTTGGGGCCTTTCCTCATTCTTCATATTACAAGATCCACTGGAATGTCCTTGATATAAGAATGTACAAAGTAACATATATAACTCCAGAGTAAGCTGAGATTCTGTGGTGTTCAATAATATGTTCACATTTTAAGATTTTTATTTCACATTTCTTTAGTCATCAATTTTTTTTCAGTCATCAAATTTTAAAATCATCTTCAATGATATTCCTTTTTTTATTGATGGACCGTAATTCTTAAATAAGTAACTTTGGCATGCTTTACCTTACATACATGTAAGTATAATGGTAATAATAAATTTTTTTTTCATTTTATCTTCTCTCCCTTAACTTTGAAATATTTTGCTACCAAATAAACTGAAGGAGTTAATGTGCCATATCCTGAGAGGGCTTCCATATGTAGCAAAAGGATGGTATTCCTTGAGTGCCACATCTGATGGGAGAGCCCACAGGTTACTGAGGCAGATAGCTTATCACTTCTGCAAGAGGTATTGAAACGTGCAACTAAATCCTTGCTTGCAAAATTTGATCTTGATGTGTCCCTGAATTCTAGCAGATTGAAAATAGATTCTATTGTAAAGTGTACTATAAGCTGGGCATCAGGTCAGAAAACCTGAAGTGGAAAGGCAATAGGGAGTTATATTCCAGGAAGAAGCAAATGGTTTCACATTTATAGCTAAGATTTCTTTGATTCATAAAGCTTAGAAAATGTATGTTAATAACAACAAGAGACAAATTGAATGTGGAAGTAGCACAAATTTAGGTCTCTCAACATATGATTCAATGCTCATTACTTAATGGGTAGATAATGAATGGTGAACTAGATGTAACATGCCTCACAATTTTTACAAAATTCAGTTTATAATATCTAAATATTTAATAGCATATATAATCATATATTTTGTTTTGGTGGTGTTGATTTTAATTATTTCTTTTTGTGGCTTATTTAATATGATTATAATCTTTGTCACTTTCTCTGTGTTAAAAACCTCAAGTATAGGAAGGCTAAGCAAGATGGCAGAGGAGTGGGGGACTCCATTTTAACTGGTCCCTTGAATTTCTAGATATCTATCAAGCCTCTCTGAACACCCACAAAATCAGTCTGAGATGTAAGAATATATGTCTGGATCTCTACAACAGCAGAGGATCATCATTTGAGAGGTAGGAAGGACAGAGTTGTGATTGCATCAACGGATGTTGGAGGATATACAGAAGGGGAAGGGGACCACCAGAAGCTAGCCATTGGAAAGTAATACCCCAGTGCAAAAATGTCCTGTGCCTGGGAGCCAGCGATAGCTTGGAGAGCAGTGGCAGCAGGATGGGAAGGGACTGATAACAGCACTTATACATAACACAGGGGCTAAAGGGGCAAATGCTGGGACCAGGTGGCCACAGGCGCAGATCTGAGCCTGTGGACCCGGGGCTGGTGGCCCCACTGCCACCACCTGTGCCCCCAGAGGACCTAGTTTGGACCTGTGCATGCAGACCCAGGGCCAGCCACTGCTGCAGCCAGGGCCCAGGCTTGCCCAGACTGGGATCACTTGTGATTTTTGTGGCACAGGGAAGGGAGGCAGAGATAAGCATGGGCCAGGGTCTACCACTGAGAGGATTGCTGGGGGCATGCACTGCCTGTGGGAGGCTGCAATTTTCAGTGGCACTTACAGAGGGGGATAATGTGTGTTCTGGAGTATTCAGAGAGAAGCGGACTGTGGCTTCTCTCTCCTGAGGGGTCGGGGGGGGAGTTCTGAGTATGGACATTTTTCTTTACTCTGACCCTCCAAAAAGGCACAAAAAGCCACCAGATAACAAAAGCCAAAAAAATTATTTCCATGGAGCTTAGCCCCTTGATAGGGGGCAGGACAACCCTGCCCAAGTAGGATTGACTGAAAAACAATGTGGCAGACCCTTCCTGCAGAAGAAAAGCTGGAAGAACAAGAGGACAAGAATCCTAAGGTCCCCATAAAACTGTAAAACCCCAACAAAAAATCCTTTTTCCCCATTCAATACTACCTTTATATATATACACCTGTTTTCTCTAATAAGAGAACAAAATACAAAATACACCCAGGAAGAACTGAAATACCCTACCTCTCCCACATTGATATATTATAGCCACCCTCTTTTACCCCCACCTTCTTTTTGTTTTGTTTGTTTTGTTTGTTTTGTTTTGTTGCTGTTTTTGTGGATCTTTTGTTTGTTTGTTTGTGTTTGTTTTTGCACTTTACAAATCTTATTCTTGGGTTTCATGTTGGCTGGGTGTCTTTTGCTGGTGGCTTCTGATTGCTCTGAACTTTCCCAAGGTGCACCTTGCCTAGATTGTGGTTGATATTTTCAACCACAACTTAACAGAGTGACTCAGAGGAGGAACTCCCAACAAAGAAAAGATCCAGAGACAATGGCCTCTCCCACAGACCTAATGGATGTGGATCTAAGCAAGATGTCAGAAAGCAGATTTCAGGGTAACAGTTATGAAGCCAATAGCTAGGCTAGAGAAAACCATTAATGGCAACATAGATTCTCTAAGGGCAAAAATTAGAGCTGATCTGGCAGAACTTAAAAATGCTATAAACAAGATGCAATGTAAGCTAGATACTCTAATAGCTTAGGGTAAACAAGGCAGAAGAACAAATTAGTAATCTAGAAGACAAACTAATAGGAAGGAAGGAATAGAAGGAGCCCTGGAACAAACACCTTAAAATCCATGAAAACAGAATTAAAGAAATAAATGATGCCATGAGACCATGAAACGTTCTGATGTCAGAATTATTGGGATCCCTGAGGGGGTGGAGAGAGAGAGAGGATTAGAAGATATTTTTGAGCAAATCATAGCTGAAAACTTTCCCAAACTGGGGAATAAAACAAGCATTCATGTCCTAGAGGTAGAGAAGACCCCTCCTAAGATCAAAGAGAATAGACAAATGCCCCAGCATATAATAGTAAAACTTGCAAATCTCAGAACCAAGGAAACCATCTTAAGGGCAGTCAGGGGGAAGTGATTCCTTATATACAGAGGGAGAAAAATCAGAATAATGTCAGACCTGTCCACAGATACCTGGCAAGCCAGAAAGGGCTGGCAAGACATATACAGGGTACTAAATGAGAAGAACATGCAGCCAAGAATACTTTATCCGGCAAGGCTGTCATTCAGAATGGGAGATAAAGAGCTTCCAAGACCGTCAGAAACTGAAACAATATGTGACCACTAAGTTGGCCCTGGAAGAACTATTACGGAGGGTTCTATAAAAAGAGAAAGACCCCAAGAGAGATATAGAACAGAAATTTACAGAGACAATCTATATAAACAAGGACTTCACAGGCAACATGATGACAATAAAATCATATCTCTCAGTAAAACTCTCAATGTGAACAGCCTAAACGCTCCCATGAAATGGCACAGGGTAACAGATTGGATAAAAAAAAAAAAAATAGGACCCATCCATATGCTGTCTACAAGAGATTCATTTTGAACCTAAAGATACTTCCAGACTGAAAGTGAAGGGATAGAGAACCAGTTTTTATGCCAATAGACCTCAAAAGAAAGCTAGAGTAGCAATTCTCATATCAGACACATTGTATTTTAAGCTAAAGACTGTAGTTAGAGACATAAAAGGACACAATATCATTCTTTTTTTTTTAAGATTTTATTTATTTATTTGACAGAGAAAGAGAGATCATAAGCACGCAGAGAGGGAGGCAGAGAGAATGGGGAAGCAGGCTCCCCGCTGAGCAGAGAGCCCAATGCGGGGCTCAATCCCAGGACCCCTGAGATCATGACCTGAGCCAAAGGCATAGGCTTTAACCCGCTGAGCCACCCAGGCCCCCCAGGACACAATATCATTTTTAAAGGGTCTATCCGACAATAGGATCTAACAATCGTAAATATCTATGCCCCTAACATGGGAGCAGCCAACTACATAAACCAACTGTTAACCAAAATAAAAAGATACATTGATTAATAATATGTTAATAGCAGGAGACCTCAACACTCCACTCTCAGCAATAGACATCATCTAAACAGAAAATCAACAAAGAAACAAGAGCTTTGAGTGACACACTGGGACAGATGGATCTCAGATATATACAGAACATTCGACCCTAAAATAACAGAGTATTCATTCTTCTCGAGTGCACGTGGAACTTTCTCCAGAATGGACCACATACTGGGTCACAAATCAGGTCTCAACTGATATCAGAAGACTAAGATTATTCCCTGCATATTCTCAGACCACAACACTTTGAAACTGGAACTCAATCACAAAAAAAGAAATTTGGAATAAATTCAAAAACACTTGGAAGCTAAAGATTATCCTGCTTAAGAATGTTTGGGTCAACCAGGAAATCACAGAAGAACTTAAACAATCATGGAAACCAATGAGAATGAAAACACATCAGTCCAAAACCTATGGGATACTGAAAAGGTGGCCCTAAGGGGGAAATACATAGCCACCCAAGCGTCACTCCAAAAAATAGAAAAATCCTGAATTCACCAACTAACTTTACACCTTTAAGAACTGGACAAAAAAAAAAAAACAAATGATGCTTAAGCCACACACAAGAAGAGAAATAATTAAGATAAGATCAGAGATCAATGAATTAGAAACCAGAAATTCAGTAGAGCGGATCAACGAAACTAGAAGTTAGTTCTTTGAAAGAATTAATAAGATCAATAAACCACTGGCCAGACTTATCCAAAAGAAAAGAGTAAGGACCCAAATTAATAAAATTATGAATGAAAGGAGAAAGACCATGACTAACATCAAGTAAATAGAAACAATTATCAGAAATTATTATCAACAACTATATGCCAATAAATTAAACAACCAGGAAGAAATGGATACCTTTCTGGAAACCTATAAACTACCAAGATTGAAACAGGAAGAAATTGACAACATAAATAGACCAATAACCAGTAACAAGATTGAAGCAGAGTTGAAAAACTTCCCAAAAAACAAGAGTCCAGGACCTGATGGATTCCCTGGGGAATTGCAACAAATGTTCAAAGAAGAAATAATACCTATTATCCTGAAGCTGTTTCAAAAAATAGAAACAGAAGGAAAACTTCAAGACTCATTCTATGAGGCCAGCATTACCTTGATCCCCAAACCAGGCAAAGACCCCATCAAAAAGGAGAATTTCAGACCAATATCCTTCATGAATATGGTTGCCAAAATTCTCAACAAAATCCTAGCTGATAGGATCCAACAGTACATTAAAAGGATTATCCATCACAACTAGGTGGGATTTATTCCTGGGATGCAAGAGGGGTTCAACATTCACAAATCAGTCAGTGTGATAGAACACATTAATAAGAGGAGAGAGAAGAACTATGTGCTCCTCTCAATTGATGAAGGAAAAGCATTTGACAAGATACAGCATCCTTTCCTGATTAAAACTCTTCAGAGTGTGAGGATAGAGGGAACATTCCTCAATTTCATAAAAACCAACTTTGTAAAGCCCACAGCAAATATCATTCTCAACGGGGAAAGCTGAGAGCCTTTGCTTAAGATCAGGAACATGACAAGGACATCCATGCTCACCACTATTGTTCAACATGGCACTAGAAGTCCTAGCAACAGCAGTCAGAAAACAAAAAGAGATAGAAGGTATTCAAACTGGCAAAAAAAGAAGTCAAACACTCTCTCTTCACAGATAACATGGTACTTTATGTGGAAAACCCAAAATCTTCACCCCTAAATTCCTAGAACTCATACAGCAATTCAGTAATGTGGCAGGATACAAAACCAACTCACAGTAATCAGTTGCTTTCCTATACACTAACAGTGTAACTGTAGAACGAGAAATTAGGGAATTGATTCCATTCACAGTAGCACCAACAACCATAAGATACCTTGGAATAAACCTAACCAAAGAGGTGATGGATCTGTACTCTAGGAACTACAAAACACTTATGAAAGAAATTGAAGAAGACAAAAAAAAAGAAGGAAAAACATTCTATGCTCATGGATCGGAAGAATACACATTGTTAAAATGTCTATGCTGTCCAGAGCAATCTATACTTTCAATGCCATTGCGATCAAAATATCAATGGCATTTTTCAAAATGCTGGAACAAACAATCCCAAAATTTGTATGGAACCAGAAAAGACACCAAATCACCAAGGAAATGTTGAAAAAGAAAAACAAAGCTGAGGGCATCATGGTGCCTGACTTCAAACTATATTACAAAGTTGCGATCACCAAGACAGCATGGTACTGGCACAAAAACAGACACATAGATCAATGGAACAGAATAGAGGGCCCAGATATGGACCTTCAGTTCTATGGTCAACTAATCTTCGACAAAGCAGGAAAAAATATCCAATGGAAAAAAAGACAGTCTCTTCAATAAATGGTTCTGGGAAAATTGGACAGCTATATATAGAAGAATGAAACTCAACCATTCTCTTACACCATTCACAAAGATAAACTCCAAATGGATGAAAGACCTCAGTGAAAGACAGAAATCCATCAAAATCCTAGAGAACATAGGCAGTAACCTCTTTGACATCGGTCACAGCAACTTCTTTCAATACATGTCTCCAGGGGCGCCTGGGTGGCTCAGTGGGTTAAAGCCTCTGCCTTCAGCTCAGGTCGTGATCTCAGGGTCCTAGGATCGAGCCCTGCATTGGGCTCTCTGTTCGGTGGGGAGCCTGCTTCCCCCTCTCTCTCTGCCTGCCTATCTGCCTGCCTCTCTGCCTGCTTGTGATCTCTCTCTCTGTCAAATAAATAAATAAAATATCCAAAAAAAAAAAAAAATAGACACGTCTCTAAAGGCAAGGGAAACAAAACAAAAATGAACATTTGGGACTTCGTCAAGATAAAAAGCTTCTGCACAGCAAAGGAAATGGTCAATGAAACAAGGAGACAACCCATGGAATGGGAAAAGATATTTGCAAATGACACTACAGATAAAGTGCTGATATCCAAGATCTTTAAAGAACATCTCACACTCAACACCCAAAAAACAAATAATCAAGTAAAAAAATAGGCAGAAAAAATGAACAGACACTTCTCCAAAGAAGACATACAAATGGCTTACAGACACATGAAAAAGTGTTCAACATCATTAGCCATCAGGGAAATTCAAATCAAAAACACATTGAGATACCACCTTACACCAGTTAGGATGGCAAAAATTGACAAGGCAAGAAACAACAAGTGTTGGAGAGATTGAGGAGAAAGGGGAACACTCTTACACTGTTGGTAGGAATGCAAGTTGATACAGCCACTTTGGAAAACAGTGTGGAGGTTCCCCAAAATTTAAAAATAGAGCTACCCTGTGACCCAGCAATTGCACTACTGGGCATTTACCCTATAGATACAGATGTAGTGAAAAGAAGGACCACATGCCCCCCAATGTTCACAGCAACAATGTTTACAATAGCCAAACTGCGTAAAGAGCTGAGATGCCCTTCAACAGATGAATGGATAAAGAAGATGTGGCCCATATATACAAAGGAATATTACTCAACCATCAGAAAGGATGAACACCCAACTTCTGCATCAACATGGATGGAACTGGAGGATTTTATACTAAGTGAAATAAGTCAAGCAGAGAAAGTCAATTATCATATAGTTTCACTTATTCATGGAACATAAGGAACAGCATGGAGGACATTAAGAGAGGGAAGGGAAAAATGAAGGGGGGGAAATCAGAGGGGGAGATGAACCATGAGAGACTATGGACTCTGGGAAACAAACTGAGGGTTTTAGAGGGGAAGAGGGTGGGGAGATGGGTGAGCTCAGTGACGGGTATTAAGAAGGACAAGTATTGCGTGGAGCACAGGGTGTTATACACAAACAATGAACCATGGAACACTACATCAAAAACTAATGATGTACTCTATGGTGACTAACATAACATAATAAAAAAAAATCAAATATATGTATGAATTCCGTGGAATGGGCTTAACAACTGCTTATATGTCTTAGCTATGTACTTCTGCAATATCAAAGCAATTACAAATATAGCTAATAAATTAAAATCAAAGCAGTATTTCCACGTCAGTAGAGAAAACATATTTTACATGTAACAGGTACATTGTCCATGCAAAATTGTCAAATTTAATGAAGCTGATTGGGCCCCATATACCAGAACAAAGAACTGTCCAGTTTTTCTCTTTCAGAGTGAAATAAGCAAACACCTTCATCCATTAATTCATGGATATTTCTTTATATAAGAATTTTAAATCTTAGAATTTTAGCTTTCCAAGTTGAATTTTATTTATAAAGTTTCTTCTATCACTCTAAACTCTAGGTGTACCTCTCCGATATAGCAAATAAAATAATGTAAAAAGTACCTTATACTAGTATAGAGAAGTATTTCTCTCTAACCTTATAGTTTAGAAGGAGACTAACACCTTGGAAGCAAGGATGGAGAATTTTAGAGAACTGATTGAAACAAAGATGAGATGGATGAATATAAAAAGGAACTATTTTTCTGGCTGACTCCCTCTTATGCCAAATGATAGCTATTGATGGTATGGGGGGGAAGGATAACTCTGAATATTTGTGCCTAATAAGCCCACATCTGACTACGATAGGCAAAATATATTTCTGCTGCAAGAAATGCTGTATTTTTCTGGAATAAAATTTTGCTATAAAAATCTCAAGCATTAAGAAAAACAATAAGCTCCTATGTGGGCAATGAATATCTGGCATAATAGGCATGACAGAATGTCCAAGTAGAAGCTAGTACCTCCAACTTTGTCCTGCACTATATGTACTTTGTTGCTAATTTCGATGCCAACAAAAATGTTGACCATGTGAAATATGAACCCCCAGAAAGCTTGTTAAAATGGTTACTATTAGATCAAGGATTCTGGAAAGTTGGCAATTTAAACATAATTTCTGATTTCTCCTCTAGAATTGAAAATCTCTCTGTTTCCCCTGAATAAAGCTGTGGTTGGTTTTTATGTATGGCTGAGTGTAAATGATATTTTGGGCTTCATAAGGGTTATGGTAGATAGAATTAATGTGTTTTTGTACACTACACTATAAATGCTTGAATAGGAGTAAAATAGATGTTAGACTCAGAGATTTGGATAGTCTTCCATGCAACTACTTGACTATGCTTGTTTTCCTTGGGCTTTACAAAGCTAAGAAGGATGTGAAAATTTTCGCTCAATTTCTTCTAGCTCTGAAGCTAGAGATTTGTGGAATGGCTGAATTACTTATAAGGTAAGCACTCTATGAAATCCTATACAGCTACTAAAATAATTAAAGATCCTAACACTTGATTTGAAGTGATTTTCATGAGGTATTGATAACTAAGAGAACAAAATGCAGGGAAGTGTGTCTGTTAATTTGGGAAAGTTAATCAATTTGGGAAATAGCAAATTGGAAAACAGTGATTTCAAAATCCCCATACAGGTATTGATATACCTGTATATATATATATATATATATATATATATATATACACACACACACACATACATGTGCATATTCATATTTGTGTATGTTTTCATATAATTTATTTTTATTTTTTATATAAGCAGTGTCATTCAGTGTTTGTCTTTCCCTGTCCAGCTTATTTCACTTAGCATATTATAAAAAATAAAATCAGCCTCTTTTGAAGCATTGATGATGTAATTTCAAAAATCCCTCAGTATACTTCCAAATTTCAGTAATTCATAATATTCATTTCACCAGTTAAGGTAGAGGCATGGATAATATTTAGTATCATGAGTCAGAATGAAGGAAGAGATGTCTTTTTTATCTGATCATAAATATTGTTATTGGTCTCAAAAATGGAGCTGTAAGCAGTACTTTTTGCACTTTGTCTCCCTGTTGCAATTCCAAATGCTATACATTTTATATTGATTATAAATAAATATAGCATCCATTTAGAATATTTGAAAAAGTACAGAAGAATATAAAAGAAACACAATGTGCCATTGACCCTGTAATTCAAAGATAAATACTGTTAACATAAAAATTATGTACTTTCAATTTTTTAAGCTCATATGATATTTTAAGTCTTCATGTGTGAGAAATTAAATATATTCTTAAAACCTAGAAAATTACTTGGAATAATTTTTCCTCTCATTTTGGAATCTGAAGAATGTGGATTTAGAATCTCTGACACTACTGTATGGCCGTGGTAAAGTCACTTGGCCTCTCTATGAGTAACATTTTATCTGTAAATTGGTATTAATATTATGTAGCTCTCAGTATAGTTGTGAAAATTAAATGTTGTAATACAAGCTGAGGGTAGGACTGAAATTATTGCAGCCATCATGATTGTGTGTTGCCCATTCCACACTTGTAAAACATTTTTTTGTCATAACATCTGTTTTTGTGCAGAAATATTACATACAGCTGTTTATCTCCTTTAATTAAAAGATATTATAGAATGTTGGACTGTATCCTTTATCTTTTCCCCAAATCAGGATTCTTAAGTAGGATTCCTGGACCTAGGGGCAGCGCTTTTATTTAGTCAATTTGATGTGAAAGGTATTTCACATCAAACAGCATCCAGTTTGATTGGTTGATGGCCAAATTATCCATTCTGATTGGTCAGTTTCCATACCATAAAGATTGTCAAATCAATTGAGTATTATCTAAATGTATGGAAAGGCCACCTTAGGAAGATAAGAAATCTTCAGGAATAAATATAAAACATATATATTCTTTTTTTTTCCAAGAAGGAAAGACAATATTTGTTAGCTTCTCAGTGAGTATGATATATTGATTTTTAGGCCCTACTTACTTTGATTACTCATCTGGTCTATTGATGCTAGGTATGATAGAGAAACTAAGAAATTCAGTTAAAGCTAACTTGTCAAGTGAAATGTCATAAGATGTGAAGAGCAGCTTAAAAGGGACAAATAGGAAAAGACTTTATGGACAAACAGCTATATATTAGGAGTAAAGAAAACTGTGACTGATTGCATCTCTCCTAATAATTCCTCATTTTTTAATGATAATTAGAGGAAAATAAAATCAAAGAATAAGAAAAGAAAAATGTTTCTATTTTGAATAAATGCTCATCAGAATGTACCCATTTGAGCCCAATGGAAGACATCCATAGCCTCTACACCTATGATATCCTGCTAGATATAACATCAATAAAATCTAAAATTCCTCTAATCTTTTCAGTTTGATCCCTCTCTTATAATCATGCATAAGTCTTTCAATAAGAGGATTTTTGCAATAAAACACAGAAAATTATATAATTGATTTTTTGACTGGATATACTCTGTTTTATGACATAAGAACTTCATTGATTTATCTCTATTTCTACACACACAGCTAGGATTACTATTTGATTTGAGAATATTTCTATGTCACAGTGAAAACCATCAGAAATTCTTAAGATAAAAAAGATTCAGAAATTTGGTCCGGTCTTATCAAGTATGCAAAATAATCAAATTTTTAAATAAAATTGGAAAATTTCACCTACTAACTATGATCCTTCTCTTTTCTTCCTTAACACTTTCTTCCACTCCTTGAGCATGATTAGTATAAATAAAAGCACTTAGTAAACTTCACAGGATTATAGACAGATTAGCTATTACATATAAGTGTAGTTCTTGGTATATTTTTTAATTATCTAAAATTTTAAAAAAGCAAAAGAAAAAAACTAAACTGAACTGAGGAAATGGTAATTGTTAAATAATAAGAAAGTGATTTGCCACTGGGGCCATTTCTTTCGCTGTGGAACATAACTCTTAGAATATGCTTAATAAGTTTGAAAAATTCATTAGCTTTTGAAGATACTGGATACTAAGCAAATAACTCTACTTGTCTAAAGAATAACTATAATCTGAAAGAGCTATTATCACTTTAAAAGGTATTTAATTATTGTAAGAATGAGTTCACAAACTGCTGGAAGCCACATCAAAAAGCCATTCTATGTCTTAAGCTGCGCTTACACTGTCATCAAACAAATGATTATAATATACCATTTTCATTAGATCCCAGAGGCAACACATATTTATTGAACAAGACATAAAAAACTGATTTTTTCTTCTGAAATACTTTACAAAATGAATTTTTAAGCTACCTAGTTTAGGAATTGAAAAAAGAACATAGGTTATTAAAACTAAACCATTCCATAAAACTTGTCTGAATTCTTCAGACCTTAAAGACACATTCGCCGTGTTTTCTAGGACCTTATAATAGAGAATTTGTTTTGTTGCATTGCAGTTATTTTGCTTATATACTAATCTTCCCTAGCAGAATATGAAGTACTTTGAAAGAAGGCAAATGCCCTAATTTTTTTTTTCATATGCAAAACAATTCCTAAAAAGAAAGGGAAAGGCTAGAGAAAAAAAACTAGCACTGGCTGAATGGTTACTATGTTTATGCCACAATACTCAGCACAGAGAACATTAACTCACTTTATTTTTATAACACTACCATGTGACATGTGTTCTTATCACCATAATATAGAGATATTAGGTAATTTGTCCAATATTAGTGAAAAAGTGTACATCGTACAAGGCTGGGATTTTTCCAATTCTGCATGCTACATTTAAAGTACAAATCTCACCAATTAAGAGAGCACCCTGGGAGCACTACCAGGATTTTACAGTGACCTGACAGGGAGAATGAATGGAATATGTTTCCCTAGGGAATAGGAGGAATAATGTGATTTGCCATATAAGACAGTTAAATCACTTGAAAGACTGGTGTGTAAAGGCTGTTATTTGTTTTCCGATGTATGTGCAGACTGGACTATAATCAGTAAAGTTTACAAATACTAGATCTGATCCAAAACATGGGAGTTTATTCCAACAAATAGTGCTGTCCATCCATGCAATATACTACTCTAGCAAGTACTCTAATTCCCTTCAGTAGAGTTACTCAAGCAAAGCCCAAAGCGGCATCTGTCAGAACAGGAATAAAAGACATTTTTCATTGAGTGGGAGTTGAATTAAATGTCCTACATAACCCTTCCCAACCATAACAGTTTGTGACTTTATGATAATCATCAAAACCCAAAATAGGGGTGCCTGGGTGGCTCAATGGGTTAAAGCCTCTGCCTTCGGCTCAGGTCATGATCCCAGGGTCCTAGGATCGAGCCCCGCATCGGGCTCTCTGTTCATCAGGGAGCCTGTTTTCCCCCCTCTCTCTCTGCCTGCCTCTCTCCCTACTTGTGATCTCTCTCTGTGTCAAATAAATAAATTTAAAAAAAAAATCTTAAAAAAAAACCCAAAATAATTGGTATGACAATAACATATTTAAAACTATCTTTGGAAAAGTTAAGCTGGGCACAATTATTTACATAATTATGGGTTAGATCGAGAATCAGCAAAATTTTTCTGTAAAAGACAATTAGTAAATGTTTCAAACGTTGCAGACTATATGGTCTCTGACACAACTACTCAGACTGTTTTTGGAAAAGCATCTTAGAAATTTGGTAAAAAGTGGCCATAATTAGGTATGATTGTGCCCCAATAAAACTGTACCACAAACACAGAAGAGTGGTTTTGGTCCACAGGCTGTAATTTGTTAACCTTGGAGTCAGATAATTGTTGTGATCATGCAAATTTCTCAAAACTGTCTCTTAAGAAATCTTGATTTCATCTTGCCTCTACTAGGTAACATCTTGGCTACTCTGGCATGAGACACTTCGTATTTAAATAAGGATACTTCCATTAGAATGTTTCTCAATTTTCTCTGGCACTAATATTTTATGATTGTAAACTAATATTTATTTCTTATAATTTATTTGTGTGTTTCTGTCCCTTTCATATCCTCAAACTGCCTTTTATTTATGAATAAAATTTAAGACACAATTTCAGCCAATAAATTAACTGCCTGAGATTCGAATGAACAAATAACTCACAGTCATCGGTATGAAATAATTCAGAGTTTGAGATACATGACGTGTATGATGGACAGAGCCAGCAAAACTGAACAGCTGGAGCAGCAATAAAATGTCCGCCAGAAACAGCTGGCTATGAGAGCCATGACACATCTGGTTAAACCTACTAAGAACTTGAAGCCAGGGAAATCTAGTCATCTGAAATAGAGCATGAAGATGCACAACTTTTATTGGTCTCATTTTGTCAGTGCTGAGTAAGTCAGACTTCTCATACACACTTGCAGTTTCTTCTTTAAAACTACAAAATAAAATGGCTGCCCTCCAGGCATTCACTGGCACTATTGCTTTTGATGGATTTGTGTTACCTTGGAGATTTTTAGAAGATGTACGTGTTGAAAGGATTGATTTATACTTGACATAAAGCTAGGTTTCTAATATTATTCTGACAGCATTTATGAGCACTATTTTCTTTAATAATGTCTTCATTCATTTGGAAAAAGATTGGTATAGTTGCCTGAAATGGTTTCCAACACTTGAAACTTGTGAGTATTATAATTTTACAGTTTCTCTGAGGTAACAAGTAGACTAGCTCTCTCCCCAAGCCCCAAATCTGTGTCTGGCTGAGTTCTCCTCATTCTTTTGATTCTCAGCTTAAATATCATTTCTTCAAAGTGGCCTTTCTTGAGTTTCACAGTGTTTTCCCCCAAATGCATGTTTATATACACACCTAAGTGTATTTATGTATGTTCTGAATGTTTTGCTTTATATTCATGCCTCTTTTTGTGTGTTTGTATGTGTGTGTATACCTCCACTAGACTAAAAAAAAAAAAAAAAAAGAGTACATCTCTTTTTCTTTCAATGCATTTAACATATACTTCTTGATACATAGTAGGCTTACAACCAATAATTGTTTAACATGCAAGTAGAAATAACTTCATTTTAATATTATTTAATTATTGCTATAGAAGGCTGTCTGGTTTGCTTAGTCAGTTGACATCTGACTCTCAATTTCAGCTCAGGTCAGGATCTCAGGGTCTGAGATGAACCCCATATCAGTCTCCCATGCTCAGCATGGAGTCTGCTTGTCCCTCTCCCTCCTCCACTGTCCCCCTAAAATAAATAAATAAAATCTTTAAAAAATAATCACTACAGAACTACTTCTACAATTATTTCAATGCTTTCTGGTCAAAACATCACTGAGAGAGTAAATTTGCACGATTAACAAAATAGTTTTTTTTTTTTAATTCAGTTTTATGTTCAGAAAATAAAATGATATAATTTTGTTTCTATGCATCATTGCATGGTTAAAAATAAATAGAATTCTGATCCTGATTTTGATCCCTGGTTTTCTAATTGTAAATCCTGTTGGGAATTTTTCCTGAAAACATAACCTCATGCATGCCTACTCTGAACTTGCCAGTTGTGCACGTCTGTGGGTATTTGTATATACCAAACAGATTTACTTTGGTTCTTTCATAAATCTGATTCACTTTAGTTCCTCATTTTTCATTGTATAGTCAGACCCATTATCAGTGTCTGCCTCTTCAGTGCTTGTAGACTCTTTGAAGAAAGAAATAGGAAGACTTTAAAGAAGAAGCAAGATTTGGCCAGGAGTTTCTTCTGCAGGATTCCTTGAGCCCTTGTACATTGTGTGGTAATGGAAACAATATAACTTTAGGAGACACTTAATTCACTGGGGGATAATGGTGGTTACACCGTGAGATAAGTGAATGAAAAATGTGAAGAAGATGCTTATTAACATTAAACAAAATCTTACACACAATATTGTTTAGATTGAACACACATAAACCCAAATGGATATTTTTTAACTATATAAAGTCTAGACAGGTAATGATGAAATCCGATTGAGTCTAATTAATATCTCAAATACTTGGACAATGATGGAGGAAAGGTTAAGCCAGAACAGTTCATTGGTCACTAAGGAGAAGAAAAGTGTAAGTATACACTACCCACATTTTTTAAATATTTCACTTCTTTAGTGGGGCATTCTCTAATAAATTTCAATCTTTTAAAATTACTCTTATTAAATTTATATTTTAAGAAATAGTAAATTTAAAAACAGCTGTAGTCTTTGATAAGTATTTGATTATTTTAAATAATGGTATTTGAAATAGTAGGAATAGTTTTAACAACAGGTTCCATACATTTTGGAATAATTTTAAAAGTTGATGACACTTAGTTTTTTTAATATTTCCATAGGATAATAAAGAAGGAGAATAACACATTGTTCTAAAGTGCTGAGTTTAATCATCCTGAAATAATGAGGTGCCATCATGGGGCATTTTTATTAGAGTCTGTAGTTTTAGACTCACCTTTTCGCTTCCCCTCCCTACAAATGCAATATCAATTTTCTGCATTAAAAAATCAATAACCAATTTTTTCCAAATAGCGAAGGTGTTCAAACACAATTAATGATAAGCTTAAAGTACAACCTGACAGAAACGTAGCAATAAAAGTCACCCTCTGCATCAAAGATTTCAGTCATCTTTACTACATGCAATAATTCTGGAGTATAATAAATCAGGCAAAATGCAACTATTTTAATTAGGATACTTATTGTAAAATTGTAATAATTCAAGATGTATATTAAAATTATGGGGGAAGTTAAGGAGAAGATATCTCTTGCCACATTTGTAGTATCTCTGAAATATTTTTAATTAAATTAAATATGAGGAAAAACTCTTCACATGGTGAAAGCAAAAAAAAAAAAAAAAAAATGAATCACCTAAGCACATTAAAGTAATTACTAAAAGATAGAGACAAAGCATCTACAGAAATTCCTGTAATATCTTGATTGAGTTTTAAAATATTATCCAAGTTGAAAAATATTTTAACTATCAAATTGCCACTCATGTGTGTAAATCATGTCCTGTTTAAATATCTGAATATGAGATCTTTATTTGGACTATATAAATATAAATTTATATATAAACATGTAGACATATATAATACATTTAACATGCAAATTTCTCCTTTGAGGTACAATATGTTCTAAATATACCTAGGTAATACTGTAAATATGTCATTAGTTTTTAAAACGATGTTCACTGCTCTCAGACTTTTTACTGTGGATTGTTAAAATCTTTGTCATTCTCATCTAAGGCTCTTCAAATCACTGCTCTCCTCACTTTTCTCCTAAGAACATATAAGGCGATTGATGTGACTTGTTTCAAATTATATTCACTCTATGAACATTTATGAAATTCCTAATTTAAGAAGGAATTCTGCTAGAGTGTGGAAATGAACATAAAAATAAGACATGGTCCTTGACCTTGAGAGTTCACCAGCTAAGATGCAAGACAGGTATATTTATACAATACCTATTTTTCAAGAAGAAAAAAATAGAGAGACTATATACTTCTCTTATTTATATTACACACATATTATATATTTTAGATACTTATATATACTTCCTTATTGTATATATTTTATACTATATATCATATATAATAAGAATATATGTATAAGTAACACGAATGCCATGTATATACATTATATGTACACATGTATAATCAGTAATATAATAGTCATATAATATAAATGTATTAATAAAATTTAAATAAAATTACCTAAACTACTTTATTCTAGAATTTTAAATAAACTATATCCTAAAAACTTGCACTGTATAGACAAGCTTATGAATAAATATAAACTACATTTTCTAACATACTGATTGTGTAACTTTGAAAAGTAAAGTCAGTGTCAAAAATGAGTACTTTCTAAAAGGTTAAATAAATTGTACTGCCACTGAATTAAAGCTGCTGAAAGTTCTTAAAGGTCATCTTTTCATATGATTTTACTTGTTTACTAACCATATTACTTATCAGAGAACTATAAAGTATGCTTCACAGATTGGTAAAAACATTAAACTCTATGTGGAAAAGGTAATATATGTTATTTAATATTAAGATCATTATTTAACAGTCTTAACTTCTAATTCTCATATCAATAAATGATCAAATAAAGGAAACTGACATCAACAAAATTGACATTTATAAAATATGTATTCTAAGTTCGAATTCAATAAAGTTACCTTGCCCTACACACACACACACACGCGTGCACACACACACACACACACAGAAACAAACTTATCACCTTGAAAAAGAAAGAGCTGCTCACACTCGGAATGGCAAATTCACCAGTTTACCTGTGGTACCAATTACCTCCCTTGAAATCCCAACTATCTCCAAGTGACCTTTTTGCCTTCTTGACCAGAATAAGTGGTGCATTATATCCACTGATATATGCTTTATCTTTACTTTTAAAGGATTTATAGTATTTTAAGTAATGACTTCTGAAAACTGGGAAGACTTAGAGCCAAGGGAATAAAATTTAATTAGTTTTTATTATAGACTAGATAAAACTTTGGGGATTAGGGAGAATTGCATAGCCCCTCACCAATCATACTATTTTTGAAACTTCTTCTTTTTACTTCTCATTATTCAGAAGAATTGTTCATTAGGGCAATTCCTGGAACATATTGGCTATTTAATAAAAATTTGTTAAGTAAGTGAAAATGTTAGCTATTATTGTTCCACATATCACTGGGATGACTTCAAAAGCTAAACAAAACACTTAAGTCCTCAAATAGCTCTTAATTTATTAATTAAACCAGTTTTATAGACTTGGCTACACTCTTAAGATTAAAGTAGAAAATAAAAAGAGTGATGATCTACAACCTCATGTTGTTAAAAGAAGTATATACATAATTTCAAAATGTTTACCATGAAATGAAAAGTGTTTACATGACCACATTATATGTTTCTGTATCTTCTGAGTTAGGAAAATATGGAGAAACTCACATTTAACTCATATTTAAAAGTAAAGATTCTTGGTGGCTTTTTAAAAATTATCCCCATAACCGCTCTCTCAATTATTTTATTCCCCTCTTCTCATTATATAAATATATAATTGAATACATCTCCAGGGTCAAGCTATTCTACTTTACTTTTTCATTTAATTAATTAATTTATTAATTCACTAATTTATATTAAATAAAAACAAAAATAATTCATCCATTTCTCCCATCCCCACCCATTCTTTGCCTCTGGCAACCACTAAGATCTATGAGCTTGGTCCTCAACCTATACATATATATATTTTTAGATTCTACATGTAAGAGAGATATGGTGTTAATCTTTCTCTGCCTGACTGGTTTCATTGGACTTCTCGAATTCCATCCATACAGTCTTATAGCAGGATTTTATTTTTTTCTATGGCTGATTAATATTCTATTCTATTTCTACACCACAATTTATCATTCATCCATTGATGGACACTTACATTGTTTCCATATCTTGGCTATTATACGTAATGCTGCAATGAACATAGGAGTATATACATCTTTCCAAGTTAGTGTTTTCATATTCTTTGGATAAATGCCTAGAAGTGGAATTGCTAAATCACACGACAGTTCTATTTTCAATTTTTTGAGGAACTTCCATGTTGTTTTCCATGGTGGCTCTAGAAATTTACATTCACACCAATAGTACAAGGGTTTCCTTTTCTCCATATCCTCATCAACATTTATCTCTTGTTTTTTTCATAATTGCCACTCTAACAGTGGTGAATCAATATCTCATTGTGGTTTTGATTTGCTTTTCCCTGATGATTAGTGGTTTTGAGCATCTTTGATGTACCTGTTCACAGTCTATATATCTTCTTTTGAAAAATGTCTATTCGATCTTCCTCCCATTTTTAATTGCATTGTTTGTTTTTTGCTATTGAGTTGTGTGAGTTCTTTATAAATTTTGGATATTAGCCCTTATTAGATGTATGATATGCAAATATTTTTTCCCATTCAGTAGGTTGCCTTTTCATTTTCTTGGTTATTTCCTTTGCTGTGCAGAAACTTCTTAGTTTGATGTAGTTCCACTTGTTTGTTTTTGTTTTTTTTTTAAATAATTTCAATTTATTTTTCTCATTTTATCTCCTTCTTTATGATCAAAGTTATTTTCTGTCACAAAATGTTCATAAACTTGCCTATCCCAATTCTTATTTCATCTCTTCAAAGATACTACAAACTCATGTTATATAGCATGAATATTTTAAAAAGGAAGAAACTGTTAAAGATGGAAGATGAATGTTAAATTCTTCTATTTATAATGAAATGTGACTAAATATATGAAGACTTTAAATTAATAAATGTCTATAGTTTCTCTAGAATTATTCAAAGTATAATTGAATAATTATAAATAAAGTATATATATAATAAAGTATAATTTTGTGTTCACTCATAACATAAAAATTAAGCCTGTGTATGGGTTGTGGAATAACTGAAAATTATACTTATTTATTTTGTTTATTCAGCCAGCGCATTCACAATGAATCCTAACATAAATTCAGCCACTTAAATGCTTAGATTCCATGATATTCATAGGTGTTCATAAGAAAACTTAGTGTTAAATTTAAATATATGTTTACACATATAGAGAATCCTATCTATATACACACCATTCTCAATTGAATTTAATAAACATTTATCAGTTGTTTTTATTCTTGTCAAGTATGTTACATTTTTGAGAGTCTTAAATTGAGTTTCCTCTTAAGCAGACTCTGAGACAAGAATATGTGTAAAAGGAATTTAGTAGGATGTTTTCCAGAAGCAACTAGTAGAAAGTGAGAGTGAGACAGGAAAAGGAAAACAGCCAAGCAAGTATATGAGCTCAAACAACATCACAAAGAGAGTGATTTCAGTTCAATTCCATAAAAATCCCTGAAGGCAATGTAGATAGTGATGACAGTTATCTCAATCAGTGGCAAAGGTGTTAAGAGTGGTAATGTCTTCACTATTTGTTAGGTTCTGTCCATGGAAGATGTATATTTCTGGGCACTGTACTTCTTCACAAACACAGACAAAGTGCTATTGAGAACATCTGTAACTAGTGCACAGCCCACATGGTAAGGAGTTCTGAGGGCATATGCCTGGGGCACTGACTTGGTTTGATACATAGTTTAAGATACAAGAAGTATCATTTTATCATTCAAGGAGCTTGAAGGCTACTTAGGAAAAATACACAGTAGCACAGGTACTTAGAACAAATATTTCTCAGCAATATTAAATGAAATCTACCTTGAAATCCAGTCACACCCAGGTTAGAAGGAAATAAGATTTCAGGAAGTAATGTTAATCTCTTCCCACCTCCGCCCCCCTGCCTTCTGTTCATTCTGAGGAACTTATGTATTCTCGATTGTATAAGTCTACAATGGGTGATGATGATATGTCTATTGTCCAGGTGGGTTGGGCTAGATAGCTTGCTGGACCCCGTGCAAAAACAAATGTGGACACCCTTGTTCAAAAGGGAAAGAATTATACTGTTAAAGTAGTGAAATATAAATAATATTTTTTTGGTTTTCCCACCATCTTTCTCTTGACTTATTTTTTATCATTATTGTTAATTAATGTTTTAAAAAAGAAAAATTAAAATTTAAAATTTTCTTCACGAATTTTACTGTTTGTCTTTGTTATGGAGAAATGGCAGTTTTAAATGCAAATATAAGAGCATTTAAGTCATATGCAGAGTCACTGAAATTACACAATTCATATTTTGTAAGCAGTACATGCATATGTATTTTGTTCTTACCCGAAGAGTGGAAACACTGCACAAAATTAACTGAACTATTTAAATTTCACTTCTTGATCCATGCATCTTCTTCTTTTTTTTTTTTTTTAAAGATTTTATTTATTTATTTGACGGAGAGAGAGAGAGAGATCACAAGTAGGCAGAGAGGCAGGCAGACAGAGAGGGGGAAGCAGGCTCCCCGCTGAGCAGAGAGAAGAGAGCCCGATGCGGAGCTCGATCCCAGGACCCTGAGATCATGACCTGAGCCGAAGGCAGAGGCTTAATCCACTGAGCCACCCAGGCGCCCCAGATCCATGCATCTTCTACCTACACATTCTACTCTCTGCTACTGAAGAAAAAGAAACGACTGGAAATAAAAAAAAAAAAAAAAAACAACTACAAGTAGATCTATCTCTCTTCTTCACTTCACTTTCAACTTAATAGGTTAGCTAATAGAGCCAGTAAGTTAGTTTTCACAGCTAAAACTAATATGATAACATCTCCTGGGTGTTTCAAAGAACACCACTGACTTCTTTCTGTGTTCAAAGAAATTTCTGGTTTGAACTAAATGTTCAGTTTCTAACTTGCTGTTGGTATCCCATTCACTTAGTCATTGACATAAGTTGCTTCCTTTATAGTTGCTGAGACTTGCTGGAACTCCCACACACAATGGGTCCTCTGGAAGTTTGCTCATAAGACATTGTTAACCCTATATGTGAATGGGATGGCAACAAGCATTCCCCATTTTCACTTCAGACTTCAATTATACAGTTCAAAAATAAAATTATTAAAATTTTAAGATGGCTTTCTTCCCTGTGTTTAACTGCCAGTTCCTGACACTGACGCATTGACACCACACCAAACTTTTTGCCATTCCCACACTCTCCATCTTTCCTTTTTTGCTCACCCTATTCTTACTACCTGGAATATTCTACCCCTTAATCTTTACCCATGACTCCTACCCAGCTTTAGAGACTTGAACGAACCCTTTCTTGACCCTGCTCAAGCCTAGAATAAAATCTTTCTCCCAAACTTTCATAAAGCTTTGCTTATTTTCTTTTTAAGAGAGAGTATAACCTTTTTAAGTAACTGTTTTTCATTGAAGACAAAAATACAGAAAACTCAACAACTTTTTTACCAAATAAACATACCCACTTAACTATACCCCGGATCAGTAAGTAGATAATATTACCAAAACCCAGACATCTCCTGTGCCTGTGAACTGCAGGGTGCGAGCCTCCCTGGCCACTGTAGTCTCCTGCTGCAAGCAGAAAGTATCAAATGAGCAGGCAAAGAGGGAGATGGGAGCTGACCCTTGGTTCTCCACATAGGATTCTACGCTCCAGATGCCCAAGACATTACTGAGAAGATTCAATAATGAAATCCCTATAAAAGAAATTGTGAATGGGTGTCTCTAGGTGGCTCACTCAGTTAAGTGTCTTACTTCCGATCTCAGCTCAGGTTTTGATCTCAGGGTCCTGAGTTAAAGCCCTGCATTGGGCTCCATGCCCAGTGTGGAGCCTACTAGAGAAAAAGAAAGAAGAAAGAAGAAAGGAAAGAAGAAAGAAAGAAAGAAAGAAAGAAAGAAAGAAAGAAAGAAAGAAAGAAAGAAAGAAGAAAGAAAGAAAGAAAGAAAGAAAGAAAGAAAGAAAGAAAGAAAGAAAGAAAGAAAGAAAGAAAGAAAGAAAGCTTGAGAGGGAAGGAGGAAGAGAGGAAGGAAGGAAGAAGAAAGGGGGTGGGGGAAGGGAGAGAGGGAAAGCAAAAGAGAGAGAGTGAGAGAGAGAGTGGAAGAGAAAGAGAGAGAGAAAGAGATGGTGAAAATGCAATCAATATTCACCCCGACAACTAAAGAAACCAAGGAAGAAGTACCAACCCTTGACTGTTTGAGGAGCCAGGAGAAACAAGAGGCTTGGTTTTTGATGAAATCCTGCAATAGCGGCAGAAAATCATCCAAGAACAGGATGCAGGACTTGATGACCTTTCCTTTACCAAAAGTTATCATAAACAAAAGGGGCAGAAAATTGCCAATTAGCTGTACAAGCAAAATGAGAAAATTGATGATTTTGCTAACCTGATGAAGAATACAGATGAGAAACTTCACACTGAAACCAGGCATGTGAATATCATGGACAGAAATTTAACATCTTATGGGTTTATAATGGTGATTTTATTGCTGCTCGTGGCTATTATGTTGTTGTGGTCTGACCTACCAACTAGTGGCAATAAAGGGACCACCAGCTGTGACACCTGCCAATGGGGGAGTAAAGCTCAGCAGCCTTTTGGACCATGAAAGCTGCTCACAGTAAATTCCCCTGAAGCTCTGGGGAAAAAAAAAATCAAGAGAGCAGCATCATAGTTTTAAACCAAACATTGCCCTTCTGAGAGCTAGGTCTTGTACAATCATTTAGGTTGCACACTCATGAAGCTGGCCCTGTTTCCAGCCCTTCTATCCCCATTGATGGTGGATGCTTTTGAGTTTAATACCAAAATTACACCCAAGAAAACTGGCCTAAATTGAGGGACCTGGCATGTTGTCTGGTTTCCCTGTATCCATGTAATAGCTATTCTCTGTGGAGATCTTACCAAGTCTTTGATTGTCCTATGAGTATGAAAGGATATGGACTTTTTACTTGCACGATCTGCAAAATCTTATTCACTGTGCAATCATATAAAAAGTTCTCCAAACTGATTCTTCACCTGATTAATTCTCCTCCTCACATCTAAACATCTGTCATCACCTCCACAGCCATAGTCCATCACACTTCTTAAATCACCTCAGCTTTCCTCAATCAAAAAAAGTGCTTACTGGAGAACTGGCCTCTGGTTCCACGAAAATCTGTCTCTGGCTCTGCAAACAAATGTCCTTGTGAAAAGGGAAACAAAATATCAGCTATATTATTGGGGTCAAGATATGAAAAGAAATTTATATTAGAAAAAGTAGCATAAAACTTAATTTCTTATGGAATTATCCAACCATGTACAACATCACTAGATAAATAAGACAATACAAGAATTTGTCTAATGAAAGGAGAGGAAGATGGAAGGATTAGATGCCTGTTACGCAAAAATATAAAGTGGCTAGGGGTACCTGGGTGGTTCAGTTGGTTAAGCATCTGACTTCAACTCAGGTCAAGATCTCAGGGTCCTGGGATCGAGCCACATGTTGGGCTCTGCACTCAGTGGGGAGTCTGCTTGTCCCTCTCTGTCTCCCTTTGCTCCTTCCCCCCTCTGTAATAAATGGATAAAATCTTTATATATATAGAATAGCTATAGGCTTCAAAGAATACAGCAAATGAAAGAGTTCTATGTTTTAGGATCAGAAATGTTCAGAAACCCTCTTTTTTTTTCTTTAACAACTATACAGAAAAGCAATATGTACTCAATTCCAGAAATAACAATGCTGATTTTGTTATGTTGAAGAGTAGCAGGTTTACTTTAATTAACCTTATAATAATGATGATGATGATGATGATGATGATGATCATTTCTTTGTAATGTCACTTACACTTAAATAATTATAATCTACAAATTATCACCCCCTCCCATGGGAAACAAATTTTATAATTTTTCAAATTTATCCAAGACATCCTGTACAAAGCTTTAATTTTTTGAAAAAAATGTATTTCAGGCAAGCATACATAAAAGACGTATCTAGGGAATTTGATAACAGGGTTTATCCCTTTATGTTGAATGGAAGGAAAATTATAATCAAAGATTTGGTGTCTAACTTTTGATAAAAACTGAATATGATTAGATTAAGGTTGTTTATGGCCATCACTTTGACTTAACTATACAATCCAGGTTTTTTTTCAAGAAACTGTTATTATAGACAAAATAACACAGTCAGTGCAGAATTACACATTTACACTGGTTTGGGGATACATGTAATTTCTCCCCTGTAAGTTTCCTGAAAAGAAATCTGATTCCCTTTTAAAAACAAATTCTATTTTTTTTTTTTCCATGTCCAGTGTGGAGCCCAGCATGGAGCTTGAACTCAGAACACTGAGATCAAGACCTGAGCTGAGATCAAGAGTCAGATTCTTAACCGACTGAGCCACCCAGATGCCCTAAAGCAAACTGTAATATTTAATCTCATATTTTTTTTAACTAAGAGGGATTTATATTATTCTGTTTCTACAAAAAAGTCTACATATTCTCAGGATAATAATATTTACGTATGGGACAAATATGTTTGGAGATACAAAGGGTAAAAATACACTAGCAAAAGTTGTCGAAACAAGTTGGGAAATGAAAACAAGAAAGCATTTGACCTTGGAGTTCAAGAATAAAAATGAAAGGCAGAACAAGTGAATAGCAACTTTAGATAGTTTTCAAAATTGTAGAAATAGAAAATGTTATTTTGTACAGATCTATAAAATATCTACATAAAAATAATATAAAACATAAAGTGAAATTATTTCATGCAATTTGTCAATATATCAGACTTGAAATCTCTGTCAATTTAATATTTATGATTGGAAGAAAATAAAAATAAAACAAAGAAAAGAAAGTTATACATACCTCACATCCTTAATGTATAAGGTACCATGCAAATTGTTTTATATTTTATGATATTTCATTTCATCTTCACAGAAACTTAACAGGCCAGACTTTGATACCATCATTTTATAAATAAAGAAGTTTAGCATCATAGAGTTTAAATAATTTTTTTAGGAGCACACTGCTAAGCACTAGTGGATGTGAGAGTCATATATCAGTTTATATACAAAACATAGTCTGTGAAGGCCAAATAAACCTCAGAAGATTTGGTTTTACCATCTTTAGATTAATAAACCATATTAATTATATATAACTATACAAATCTCTTTTTCTGACATAAACCAACCTTTACAGAATAAAAATAAAATCTACCTCAGTCAATATGAATTTGAAATCAATCATTCAATTATGCAATAGTATAACCATACCTTTCTTTAAAGATTAAATTCTAGATAAAATGAGGGTTAAATATTTAGAGTAGAGTATTGCTTAAAGTTGCAACATACTGTGCTGTAACATTGCTCAGGACAGTCTAAAATTATATTTGGGATCACAGCCAAATTATTCTTACTGCCTTTTGTTCCCCCCAAAATGTATCAGTTTGAATAGTATTTTATAAAATCACCCTCATTATGTGCAAACAGCTACGTAAGAGAAACAAAAATATTAATAAGTGCTACACCTGAGGACAAAGTATAGAATACCCAACTGCAATCAATGGTAAGTTTAACTCCAAATGAACAATGTGTTTGAACAATGACATTAGCAAAACTATAACTATAACTATAACGAAGCTTAAATCTAGTTATTATTTGACCCAGTAGAATGAAAGAAACAGAAAAAATATGACTTTCAGAATGATTCAATTCTTGTTATTGTGCTGATGCACAAAAGCTACAAAACAGAATGCAAACCCTGAAGATGCTTTCCTAAACAAAACAAAGAACTTATATCCTCTAGCACATTAGTGGTGGAAATCAAAAAGAAAACTTCCATGGCATCAATAAATGTAAAAAGAAAACTGAGCTCGAGACAATTAATAGCTTACTGGTATATTAAAAGTGTGCTTCTTATCCTTTTTTTCCTTAAAGCTGCTATTAGTTTGTGTTCATTAAAAATGTTATTTAAACAGGCTTCTTAAAAGCTGTTGCGGTTCAAAAAGCCCTCTCCAGCATTCACCTGTCTACTTACTCTTGAGTGTTCAGCATAGCTATTATGACTCCAGATTTTCCTGCCCATAACCTTTCTAATATTTCCTACATTTCCCTTCATTGTAACTTTTATCTCACTCCCAAAAAATGTCCTCTTTATCTGCCTCCTTTACTAAACTTTAAGCCCCTCAAAGGAAAAGACTGTGATTAGCATGGCAGAGTCATGCAATTAATGCAAGTGTAGTGGATGCGCACACGCGCACACAGATACACATACACATCTTGCTTGATTTAGCTGATGATAAAGAATGGACTTTCGCTTCCTAGCTCACTTATTTACTACGCAGTATTATTCATTTATGGAATATGATATAACTTAAATTATATCTGAATACATACATGTGAAGTTTAGCTTTCTGGCTGTGTATTAACAACATTTTCTCTTAATTACCAGAGAGGCATAGAAATAAAAACTTGGTTGAAATGGTCAGTTCAGTTCTTTGTAAGTCTAGGTAAATAAATATATGCCATAAGTGTTTTTAATGACTGAAGGGATTTTTATTTTTCCTATCCAATGACTTGATAAGATACGAATCTAGTAAATAAAGATGGATGCAAGGAAATCCACTACTTAAAAAAAAAAATGAATAGAAGATTCTTTATAAAGTCTGACTTTATTTGGAAAACTCCAAATGAATAGATGAAATAACATGGATTTAAAAAATAATAATAACTTAACCAGATTTGGGATCCCTATGTCATCAGGGCCAGCATATTTAGCCTAAACTTGAAGCGACCTCCTGCCATCTGCATTTCATTGTAGTTGGTAATGATCAAAAGTATCCATGGCCTAAAGATCCACACATGGCCTGACTGAAGACTCTTGTCTCCAGAGTCAACCCTCACATCTGTGTGTATATGTCACTACACTTGGGTTGTATTGTACTCATGATCTAAGCTAGTCTGGGGGTAGGCAATATTAGCATATTAATTATAAGGGAATCCAAAATATTCACAACTCCAGGGCACATACAGAAAATAATTTGCAGTTTTCAAAAGTTAGTTATTGGTTATCCTTTTAGTAGGTCCTGATGATCCCTACTGAAACACAATTTGTAACGTTTATTGAAATAAAAGGAAAATGTTGTCCAATATAAGAGTGTAGTACTTTTCCAAAAGGCTTATTGTTTGTAGGTAGAGCTTTCACAAAATATTTAGAATTTAACTTTAAAAATTATTTTATAATTTACATTCATATACATTTTCAAATATTTACGAATCTTTCATAAATGTTTCCTCATGGAAAAGTAGATACCAAATTGTGTAGTAATAACAAAAAATTGGGTGTAATAATATATCATAGTTATCTTGTTTGGAACTTCCCTATATCTTCCATTTTTCCCTTCCCCACAGCTTAAGTCAGTAATAACCTACACTTGAATATTTCTTGTATATGTGGATCCTTTCATATTGCTTTAATTTCTGACAATGCTCCAACTATCTATACCTCATCCGTGGATGAATCCTAAAACACTGAAATAAGACTTTACCCCCTCCCCCCCGCTTTTCTGCATACTGATACATAGCTTGGAGCAAAATGGAAATCTTTTGTTCCCTGCACAAACAAAATAGCAATCTTTTTAATTTAATTTTCAACAGGTGCATTTTTTTCTTTCATTCTGAACTACATTATGGCTGTTGGTTTCTAAATCTTTTTTGGGTTGTCTCTCATTTATATGTCTACTTTAACATTGCTTCTTCCAAGTCCTATCACCAATTACAGTAAAACATCTCAGAACACAATCTAACTAGTTGAGCCAAATTCAAAGAGACATTCAGTAATATATTTTTATTTGTTAAATAACTTCATCCTCATCCCTAATCCATAAGTGTAATTAAACACCATGCTTTTATTTCCAAGCATACATTTTCAATGTAATCTCTCTGAATTCAAATGCAATCTCTGCCCCAAATGATACTTACAAGAATTATAAGTAAAAGAAATGAATCAGTGCAAACCATAGAGAACAGTGTTCAAAGTCTCATATGAGATATTATTCCCTAAGAAGGAATTGTACAGAGCATTTCCTCATTTATGCTTTTTAATTGAAAGTCTGATGGAAAAAAAATGTGAGAGGAGGGTTCTGACAAGAATATTGCAATATAAATGTATTAACTGAAGACCTGTATAATAAACCCTGGTGAAGTATTGTATGCTTAAAGTTTGCTTAGAGGATAGATCTTATGTTAAATATTCTTACCACACATCACATCATTATTGTCATCATCTTGGGGACAGGAGCAAACTGTGGGAGGTGATGGATATATTTATGGTTGTAATGATGCCAATGTTACCATGGGTCTATACTTATCCACAAATTAATCAAGCTGTACATACTAAATATGTACAACTTTTTACATGTGAAAAAATATAATAAATAAATAAACGAGCTCTTGCTAGCAGAAACTAAAGTGATTTCAACAGAGAGGATTATTCAAAATGAAACTGAACATTGGAAGAGATGTAAATTTAGCCATCTCTATGCACATAATACATTTTCTGCTACATATCACATTTGCTTATGTGTTTTATTATTAATTATATAATGGCATAATAAGAAGAAATAAAAGGTCTTGCACTACTTAATTCACTGCTTTCAACTTGTGAAGAGAAACTTAAATTAGACCAAAGTTAAACAAACAAACAAAAGCAAAGAAAAAGAAAACAAAACTCTTGTAGGTATCCCTATTACTTTGGTGACTTAGCCTTAAAAGTTCAAAGTAGTTCTCAGGAAGAACTCAGGACTCCCCCACTCATCAGATTTCTGAACAAAATGCCATTTCCCTAGGCTTTCAGTGAGATCATTATCTCTGATCAATTTGCAAGTATTTATTCTCTAAACTTCAAACTGCTTTATTTTTATGGACATTTGCCACAGATTTTGATGAGTCTATTATGGTTGCAATTGATTCTTACAGCAAATTCAGTCTTCTCATGTTGTAAGGAATTTAATCTCTGCTATTACTAAAAGACCCAGGAAACTGTTGTGATATCAGTTTTGCTCAAGTTCAATTAGGAATAAAGCAGCTGGTTTTTGTTTTTGTTTTTGTTCTTAACAATAAAGATAATAAGACTTAGGTAGACTGTTAGATGTGTCCAATACGTATGACCTTCAAACATAGTCTTTAATCAGCATCCCACCACCACTTTGTTCTTTCTTATTTCCTACAGTTCTTTTCCAGTCTGTCTTGATCATTGGCTCTATGCTCACAAATTTTCTTTTTTCCTTCTACTAGACTAGACTTCCCAGTTTTACAGGCAGATAGGACCTGAGTCCTCAGAATTGTAAATGATCTGGTGAATTGAAATTTATTCTGAAATTTTCAGCTCCATATTTCAAAATTTTCCTTCTTCAGGGCACCTGGGTGGCTCAGTTGTTAAGCATCTGCCTTCGGGTCAGGTCATGATCTAGGGTCCTGGGATCGAGCCCCGCATCGGACTCTCTGCTTGGCAGGAAACCTGCTTCTCCCTCTTCCACTCCCCCTGCTTGTGTTCCCTCTCTCGCTGTGTCTCTCTCTGTTAAATAAATAAATAAAATCTTTAAAAAACATTTTTTTCCTTCTTCACCCCTGTACCTACCAGGGCCAACGAGCTAACCCTTTCCCGGGAGAATATTTTCCAATGTTTTCTTTTGTTCTTTAGTATCTACTACTCTTGAGTTAAACTTGCAATTCCAGTTATTTTATCCATCTGTAGCATATTAATGACTAAAATAGAACAGACAACTACGTAATGTACAAATAAAAATAAACTTGCTAGACTTAGGAGGAAACTAGTTGCCAAAAAACTCATGCATTCATACTGTATCCATTTTCATCATACTGCTTCAGAGAGCTGATATTTTATGAATGTCAATCAGGATTCACTACAGGAAATGGAAACCTACAGTGGTTTTAAACAGAATGTGAGTTAATTGTCAGCTAAACCATTGAAGGAGCTAGAGAAACCACATGTGAGCTGGGCATTCACAAGTTACTCCAAGCATGTTGCAAAACTCAGTGAGGAATCAGGTGCTCCCAATGGAATACTGATATCAAATAACACCTTAGTTCAGATACTAAACTCAGGAAGCTGGAGTCAGGAAAATGCAACTATGTAGAACCAAGATAATTGCTGTTGCAATTACCTCTCTCTCAAATAAACAATCAGATGTCAGACACCGGGGTCAGACCTATGTGTCAACTTCAGAGGGAAACACACACACACACAGACACAAAACAAAGACCCAATCAATGTCTTCACAGCTTAGTATGTGCATGTGATTGTCTGCATTCATAGCACTAACCGTAGGGGAGTCTTTGGAATTGTAGGGTTTTCAGGTCTTTCCAGTATATAAAGGCTCATAAGGAGATGTGAAAGAATGCCAAGTGTTTCATGACCTTGTCTTATATAATATGTAAGATGAAGAATATTCTATGATTTGGCAGATAATAAGGAATAATGATTTGGGAAGCCTGGGTGGCTCAGTAAATTAAGCCTTTCTCCAGCTCGAGGGTCATGATTCTGGGATCCTGGGATCGAGTCCCATGTAGGGCTCCCTGCTCGCTGGAGAGTCTGCTTCTCCCTCTCTCTCTCTGCCCCACTCCCCACTCATGCTCTCTTTCTCAAATAAATAAATAAATAAATACATATATACATACATACATACATACATCTTTTAAAAAAAGAATAATGGCTTGCTTAGGTAATATGAGAGAAGACTCCTTAGAAACATGGACTCTCTGAATTAAAAGTCAATGAGATGTCTTTGTAGCAAAATATCCAAGTCAAAGTCTAGTATTATATTTAGTCTCCTTTAATTTGGAAGAATTTGTCCATCTTTATTTGACTTTCACAACCGTGAAGCTTTTGAGGATTAAGGGCAATATGGTTTGTAAACTGTTACTCAATTTTAGTTTGCCTAATGTTTCTTCATGATCATGTTCAAGTTTTGTCTCTTCAGCAAGAGTATCACAGATGTAATGGTGTATTCTTATCATGTCCTATCTGATGGTATGTGATTTTGATTTGTCCTTCACATGGCATTCTTTTTTTTTTTTTTTTTTTGTTAGAGAGAGAGCATGGTGGAGAGAAGGAGCAGAGGGAAAGGGAGAGAGAGAATATTAAGCAGGCTCCACGCCCAGTGCAGAGTACCAACAGGGGTGGATATCACAACCCTGAGATAATGACCTCTGCCAAAATCAAGAGTTGGATGCTTAACCCACTGAGCCACTCAGCTGTCCCCTTCACGTAGCCCTCTTAAGATAGGATCTCACAGCATTCTCCATTGTAAAGGTACTTTGATTGTCTTTTGGAATTAATGATTATTTTGTAGAAAAGTACTTTTAGACCATAAAGATTCTGTACTTCATCAAAAAAGAAAGTCAATGGGAAATCTAATGGAAGGGAAAATATACATCATGCTGATTCTTAATATTTTCATTCCATGGCAACATTTATAAAATAATGTCTCCATAATCAAGGTGGTCGTGGAAAACTGCAAAAGAATCCTAGATGTTGTGTCAAGATAGGGGTTCAGTTCTCAGAGAGAGCAATGCAACATTGATTTGAAAAGGTAGTGTTTTTGTTGATGCTAATATTCAAGAGCAATACCCAGATCCATGAGGAAAGCAGAAGGAAAAATCAAAAGCCCTCTTTTGTAATGGGGTCATTCCTGAGAGAAAGCAAAACCATTCAGGCTTCCCACTGGCTATCAGTAGGCAATTAATGTTTGAGATCCATCCTTTTAGTCCCAGTTCTTAGCAGATTTTGAATTAGTGGGCATTCAATAAATGTTTGATGAATAATTGAATAGCATTTAAAATGATTGATTGGATCAACAAGAGAAAGCTAAATTATATTCACTGTACTATAAAATGAGTCAGAAAAGTGTGTCATAAGTTATTGAAAGATTTCTAGCAGAGCAGTACTGTATAATGAAAGTTTCAGTTAGTAACTGGGAGAATTTCAGTCATTTGGATAATTCATGTTCATGAAATAGCTTATTTGCCAATGATGCTAGGTAAATGAAGCAGAATTATTGTATTAATTTCAGATAAATATTCTCACTTAATAAAAGAAAGTTTAGTCCTTCTACTGTTTCGGCATCAGAGCTTTATTTTGTTCACACTATTTCTCATATAAAAATAGAAGCTAAATAAAGTAATAATATGGAAATTGTTACTTGAAGTTATTTATGATTAAATGAACACCGAACTTCACATTATTTAAAATATTTTATCCCAGAGATAATAACTTCCAAATGAATATTAATCATTTGTATAGTCCTGAAATGTACTACAACCTGAACATTTTATGTTATGGCTAAGACTTCAGTTAGAAATGATGCACCATTTCAAGTTTAGTTTTTTCTTACCCAACAGACCTCTAAAGAAATTTATTGTATTATTAAATATTTTTAACAACCATTCTCTAGAACAGAAGTATGTTTGCCATAGCAATTTTCAATACTATATTTCAGAGAAAAGTTAATTGATTTTTATATTGATATTTTCATTTGATATTCATAAGGATGTACTCTAAGTGAAACCTTGATGTTAGCTTTGACCATTATATATAATTCATAATACATTCATTGAATAGTACATGCAAGTTGGTCACATCTCTTTTATTAGCAAATTGATTGAACACTTACCATTATATGGACACACGATTTTATTATGTAGGCTATATATATATGTGTGTGTATATATATATATATATATATATATATATAATATGTATATACATATAATTTTAATCTCTAAATTATTTTTTAAAAAGGAAGAAACTATATAAAGAATTAAGGTAATACTAGAAAATACAAAACAAAAAATCAGTCTACACCCAGTATGTGCTCATAGATTCTATAGTGAAATATGTACCACCAAATTCATAAAAATAATGATAGATCTCAGAGTTTAAGGATCTGAAGTTAAATTACTGGATACTATATTTGTTACTAAATTTTATTGCAAATCTCATTATGCATTTAAATTTATTTGAAATAAATGTCCAGATCCAGTTATTTGACTGAAAACTTTTTTTTCTTTTTCACATTCCTAATTGCTATTAATTTTAGGGATAAATTTCTCCTTGACAAATATGTAATGAATGAGAAATGTGTAATAGTAGACTAGCTATGCTAGTTTTAAGTAAGAAAGTTATTTGTTAAAAAGTAACAAATGTTACCATTAGATGAATAGAGGTATTGATTAGCTTATATGTGGGCATTACATGTACTAAAATTTCCTTCCTTAATATTACCTGCATTTTCTTTCTATTTATTTATTTATTTATTATTATTATTTTTTAATATTACCTGCATTTTCATTTGGCTAAACACTTCTTCCTTAATGATGCTCAGAGCTTGGGAAACTTTAATCAAGAGCCATCCCTGGGGCGCCTAGGTGGCTCAGTGGGTTAAAGCCTCCGCCTTCAGCTCAGATCATGATCTCAGGGTCCTGGGATCAAGCCCTACATCAGGCTCTCTGCTCAGCAGGGAGCCTGCTTCCCCCTCTCTCTCTGCCTGCCTCTCTGCCTACTTGTGATCTCTCTCTCTCTGTCAAAGAAATAAATAAAATATTAAAAAAAAAAAAAAGAGTCATCCCTGTTCTCTCTTCCCAACTAGGGAGCATCAGTTCTATCAAAAGCACTCATGAGGCACCTGGGTGGCTCAGTCCATGAAGCCCCTGCTTTCAGTTCAGGTCATGATCCCAGGGTCCTAAGATTGAGCACCACAACAGGCTTTCTGCTCAGCAGGGAATCTGCTTCTCCCTCTCCCTCTGCTCCTCCCCCTGCTAGTGCTCTAGTGCTCTCTCTCTCACTCTCTCAAATAAATAAATAAAAATAAATAAATAAATAAATAAATAAATAAATAAAATCTTAAAAAAAGAAAAACACTCAAAGTAGGACTTTGCTAAGCTCTTGCTACTTAGATGGATGGTTCTCTATTAAAGACTTGTTTTCTTAAGATGTGTCCTATATGTTTCCAATGAATCTCCTTTGGCTTCAATTGGACAAAGCTTTTTTTCTGTGACTTGCAAGTAAATTAAATTAATTGATACAACTGAAGATTTAGAAAAATGAGGGCAAGATGTATATTTTTCATTAATTTTATGTGGTCACTTATTTCTGTAGTTTACTGTTGATAGGTAGTCAAGAAAGTAGATTAAAAAGTGATCATGTTCTGTACCAATACCACTTTTCACCTAACACAATTTTTTAAATAGGGATACATTATTCTTGTGATTATACTTTAGAACATTTCATGATAATTCTGACATATTATTTTGGTGAATATTGTGTATATAAAAATGCATTTCAGAGAAATACAAGTAATTAATTTAATTTCTGATTTGGAATTTCTTACAACATTGCACTCAATCTCTATGAGGAAAAGTTGGGGTTATATGTATCGTTTTATTAATCATCTTAAATATGCTTTTACATATTTTTGAATACTACATGTGTTTTTATTCTTACCCTCTAATTGCACAATATTTAAAAAGTGGATTATTTCAAATAGAAATTAAATCCCATTCAAAAAAATAAAATGAATTTATTTTCCCCTTTCCTATTTATTCCTTTACTACTTTCTTTTTTGTTGGGCTTCCCACTTTTACTTTATACTCATATCAGCATAATACAGTTTGTGAGAGTTTCACATCTTTTTCTACCACATATTGGTCATATAATTTTTGGCAACTTTCTTAACCTCACTAAGCTTCAGTTGCTTTAAATATGAAATAAAAAATACTTACAGTATCTATTTCCAATTTTTGATGACAAAATTAGACAATTCACCTAACATGCTTATCCCAGTGACTGATACGAATTAAGAATTCAATGAACCTTAGTTATTCCTCCTATGTGGATTTTTTAGTTGATGCCAACTAGCATAATAAGTGATGTTTTTTAAATGAATGAAAACAGATATCTGAGAGTGGATTAGAATAATTCTCTGGTTGTTTGGGGTGAGATAAAATATATTTTGACTGCCAAAAACTTTTTAAAATTTTCCTGTAAGATTATTGAAACAGTAGTGAAGACTGTGTATGATAAAGGAAAAGTTGCTTAAGAAAAAAAAATGTATTTCCTGACCATAGACATGACTTAGTTTAGAGAAAAATTTACCTGAGTGACATTCAGAAAATATGAGAGTGGAATTTAATATAATGGCAGGTTTTTGAATAGCTTATATATATTTATGATGGTTCACCGCTAAGTAATCTTTTTACAGATTCCTTTCTTTCCAATTGGAGTTTGATATTTTCTTACATAAGTGGACCACTTTAAAGACAAAATTTAGGAAGGTAATAGCATTTCTAGTACTATAAGGATAATGACAGAATTAAAAATATCTAATTCTTGGGGCATTTGTGTGGCTCAGTCAATTTAGCATTCAACTCGATTTCAACTCAGGTCATGATCTGGGGTTGTGAGATAGAGCCCTTGCGGGGGAGGGGGGGAATCCATGCTCAGCAGGGAGTCTGCTTGAAATTCTCTCCCTCTTACTCTGCCCCTTCCTCTACTCACACTCTCTCTCTCAAATATGTGTTATATTTGTATTTATATTTATATAGACGTATAATTCTTACACCTATAAGCTAAATAAATGTTTATAAAACCCACAAATAGGAAATATTAGGATTGGTTATACTGATAATTTCAAACATGATTTATTAATTCTTTGACATGTATGCAACTGTAAAAGAAATAAAAATATTTTATTTTTGCATAGTTCCTGTTGCCAACAAGCAAACAAATGAAATTAATCTCCATGCCCCCCAAAAGATCTATGTATAAAAAAAGTACTTTTTTTTAACCTACTGTTCTTTTTTGGTTACCATTGCCATCCACCAGGTTAAGAGCTCAGTTTGGGGAAAAAAGAAAAACATGCATGGCCCTTAGTTGTTTGCTGCTAAATTAGTTCACACAAATGTTGCTTATTCATTTTTGTAATTCCAATTTAGATTTGATCACATACAATTTTATCCATATCTCTCGATTCTTTGAAAATTTAACTAGACTCAAGCCACAAAATGTTTATAACTATAAAATTTGATATGTGTTTGTTTTTCTCACAATATTTATTTGGAAAGTGTTGTGTTTCCTATTTTTACTTCATTTCTTAAATTATGCAAAGTACACGTGTGGCTGAACCTGAAGCAAAACACTTTCCGAGTTATTGTTGCAAGATAAAAGTGAAATTAGTATTTGGGAACATAGTGAGTGCACTTTGTTATTCAATCACTTAAATATATTAATTTTGTTATCTATGAAGAAATATTAATGCATTCGTGTACAAAAAGCTGTACATAATAAAAAGCTAACAACCCTCGGGGTATCCATTCACCATAAAACTAATTTCACACCTAGTCTATTATGTAATGTGCTATGAAAATAGCTCTTTGCTTCAAGATATCATTATACTAGCTTGCATGTACAAATTTGGTTCTCTTCTTTGACATAAAGATTGCACACACAGTAATAATTAAATTCCTGGATTTGATCCTTAAATTCATCTTTATTTTCTGCATTTAGAAAATCTGTTTCCATAATAACCTATTCATAAGAGAGTAAATAGAGGTAGAAAGATAAAAAAAAAACATTTGTTATCCATACATCTCTACACTAGGTGAGATGGTAGACTAAACTGTGTGATGATTTCACTGTACTGAACTTCTAGATCAGTTATTTCTTTCAAGCAATTTCTGGATAGAATGCCTTACAAGAATACTTAATAGTAGAAACACCATCCTGTAATGACCATGTACACTGTGACTCTGAATGATACTCAAGCAAGTAACTTAGAACATCATGTTTAAATTTTTTAATTTTTTAAAAATTTTTCTAATTTTTAGTTAAATTCCAGTTAGTTAACATACAGTGTAATATTTTCACTGTAGAATTTAGTGATCCATCACTTACAAAACAACCAGTGATCATCACCAGTGATTAACCCAACTCCCCATCCACCCCCCTCCAGCAATCCTTAGTTCGTTCTCCATAGTTAAGAGTCTGTTTCTTGTTTTGCCTTGCTTGCTCTCTCTTTTTCCCTTTTGCTCATTTATTTTATTTCTTATATTTCACATGTAAGTAAAATCATGTGGTATTTGTCTTTCTCTGACTGACTTATTTCATTTAGCATAATAGTCTCTAGCTCTGTCCACATCATTGCAAATGACGAGATTTCATTCTTTTTTATAGCTGAGTAATAGTCCATCATGTGTGTGTCTGTGTGTGTGTGTATACACCACCTCTTCTTTATCCACTCATCAGTTGATGGACACTTAGGCCCTTTCCATAATTCGGCTAGTGTTGATAATGTTGCTATAAACATCGGGGTGCATATATCCCTTTGAATCTGTATATTTCTATTCTTTGAGTAAATACTTAGTAATGCAATTGTTGGATCATAGAGTAGTTCTATTCTTAATATTTTGAGGAACATCCATATGTTTTCCAGAGTGGTCACAGCAATTAGAATATCATTTTTAAAAATATATATTTTAGAAAAAAAAGTTAAATCAAATAATAAAAGCTTCATATTGTAAGATGTTTAATTCTGCATATCATAATTCACCACTAGAATTTTATTTACCTAATATTATTAAACAACAGCCTCTACTGATTTTGTCCTTTAACCAGTTAAATTAAAGAAGGAATCATTTTTTAAGATTCTTATTTTCCATCTATTTTTCCATAAGCACTCAATTTTGAATTAGAATAATTAGGGATTAAAAAGACTTCAATGTGGGGTATTACAACACAATAGATTAACAAGGTTTTTTGTCTTTCAGTTTTTGTTTGTTTTTGTTTTACATAACCAGTTTACTGTAATAATGGAGACGAAGAAGAAAAAGAAGAAAAAAAAAATCCTCAAAATTTTTTTGAAGAGGGGCACCTGGGTGGCTCAGTTGGATACGCGACTGCCTTTGGCTCAGGTCATGATCCTGGAGTCCTGGGATCAAGTCCTGCATTGGGTTCCCAGCTCCATGGGAAGTCTGCTTCTCCTTCTGACCTTCTCCCCTCTCCTGCTCTCTCTCACTCTGTCTCTCTCTCAAATAAATAAATAAAAATCTTTTTAAAAATGATTTTATTTATTTATTTGACAGGCAAAGAGAGATCATAAGAGAGGCAGGCAGAGAGAGAAAGGGGGAAGCAGGCTCCCCACTGAGCAGAGAGCTCAATGCGGAGCTGGATCCCAGGACCCTGAGATCATGACCCCAGCAGAAGGCAGAGGCTTTAACCCACTGAGCCACCCAGCACCCCTCAAATAAATAAAATCTTAAAAAAAATTTTTTTTCTGAGGAAAAGTTGAGGACCATAAAAAAAATGGAAATTCTCCTAATATATAAATATAAATAAATATAAAATAAATATAAAAAATATAAATAAATAAATAATAAATATAAAATAAATAAATAAATAAATAAATAAATATAAATAAATAAATAAATAAAGTTACCAAAATAAGTAATTACAGTAAATCATAATCATTTTGCTTTAAAAATAGGAACTATGAATTTCTGAATCTAAAATTTTCTACACATGTAATGTGGGACATTACTTAATATATATGAAATAGGAAAAAGTAAGCACATTTATTTAAAAAAATATTGATAACATAAGACAATCTATATGGAACATCTTATTATTTCCTTATTAAAATCAGATGGAGAGGGGCACCTATGTGGCTCAGTAGGTTAAAGCCTCTGTCTTTGGCTCAGGTCATGATCTCAGGGTCCTGGGATTGCACCCCGCATCTGGCTCTCTGCTCTCCAGGGCGCCTGCTTCCCCCTCTCTCTCTGCTTGCCTCTCTGACTACTTGTGACCTCTCTGTCAAATAAATAAAATCTTTAAAAAAAATAAAACTTAAAAAAATAAAAAATAAAATAAAATCAGGTGGAGCAATACTGGGTTAGGTAATTCAAACAACTACCCACTAAAGTCAAGAGAAAAGCTAATACATGAAAATATTTTAAAATATTAAAATATTTGCATTAAAATATTGCAAAATATTTAAAAATATTAAAGACCAATAGAAGTGAAGAAAATATATAAGACAGAGATTCAGGAGAAGATGGAAAGATGACAGCTTAGTCAAGCATTTTAGATCCTCTGATTCCCTGAATGAGTCTGCCCATTCTCAAGAGATGTCTGCTAGGATAATAAAAGTAAAAGTGCTTTTGAGAAAGTCACAGGCGCAGAATCAAGTGGAATATAAAAAGGAAGGTAGACCTTCCTAAACCTCTTTTATTTTAGTCTTGGTCCCTGAGGCTCTACACTTAGAGATCAGCTGTTGTTGGAAATAGAACATCTTTTGAAGAAAATTAAGTTTAACTTTGAATCCTCTTAATTTCTGAGATTCAAATAAAGATGATCTTGGGGAATAAATCTAAATAATTTCTTGAGATAAATGATAGCATACTATGCCTCTCATGCTTAAATACAGTTTCAGTCACTCAATCAAATGGAATTAGACAAATACACAATGATCCAAATCAAGGAGTTTAAAAAATAATAGAAACAAATCCACAGGAGCATCTGAAAATGGATTTTTCAGACCCAGACTTCAAAGAAAACCCACCACAAAATAATAAAAATCTCATAACTATACATTTCAGAGTCAAAGTGCTGAAACACTGAGAAAATCTCATGAATAACCAGGAATGAAAACCAATTACTTTTCTAAGGGCAATAATTAGACTTCTAACTTTTATAAGGTAATAGAAATGGGAATATTAAAAAAATAAAAAATTAAAAAAATTAAAAAGAAATGGGAAAATTTAGAGTCAGTAGATAGTAGAATGATGCATTCAATGTCTAAAGGAACAAAATTGTCAAGCTTTAAATATAAACTCAAAAAATATGTTATGATAATTTAAGTGAGATACAGTCAATTTTAGAGAAATTTTAGAGAATTTGTTACCAATAAGCACACATGAAAAGAAATATAAATGGTGTTCCTTGGAAAGAAAAAATAATCTCCAGATAGTAGTGCAGAGAAGCAGTGAGGAATGGAGAGCTTGAAGATATGTGGGCTAAATCTAAGAGAAGTTTAACTGGATAAAATCAGGATTGCATATGCTAGAGTTAAAATCACCAAAATAATTTAATGTAATTTAAGAAATGTAGTAAATAGCATTAAAAACATCTATTAAAGACTTTATGTTATCTAGAAGAGGACAGAAGAACAGAGTATTATTAGAACTTGCTTAGCCAAGAAAGCAGGATGCAATCTGCATACTAGCATTAAAAAGAAAAAAAAATAGTTAAACACACACACACCACACAAATGTCAAGCTAAGATAGGAGTAATATCGAGTAAGAAAACATCAATCCAAAAGAAAGGATGAGAAATATTGAAAAAGTAAGTCCAGTAAGTCACCTAATGTAAGTTAGAAGAATGTGATTAATGTAGATCGGAAATTATATTAAATGTAAGTTAACTAAATACTCAAAGAAATTAATGATTGGATTAAAAAGCATATGCTATTTATAAGAAATATCTCTAAAATGTAAGGACAAAGTAAGTTTGGAAGTAGAATATTGGAACAAGATGTACCATGTGTGGGGGATAACCCCTGAGATGCCCCCAGTGATTTGTACCTCCTCATATTCACGGAATAGTATAGTATACTACCATACTGAATATGTTATCTGTAGTATTCTGAGACAATGTCAGTGTGTCACAGTCTAAATCATGGTTTCCACATTGCTCTCTCTGGAGGAAGGCAGCCTTCACGTCATGAGCACACTGAAGCAACCTGTAGAAAGGCAAAGGAACAGGAACTGAGCTTCCTCCCCTAGCCCCCAACAAAAGTCAGTACAGAATTCCAGTCGTTTTAGAGAATCACCTTCGAAACAGATTCTACAGCCACAGTCAAACCTTCACATAGTGGTAGCCTCAGATCACATCTTGAGTGCTACATTTTGAGAAATACACAAGTCAGAAATATCCAGCTAAGCTGCTCCTTTACAGAAAGCATGAGAAATAATAAATGATTACCATTGTTTTAAGCATGATACCAAAAGCTGACAAGGAGATCAGAGGAAGGAAAACTGAAAGGCAGTGTTGAAAACCTAAAAAAAAAATTTTAATGAAATTATTTTATATCTTATCAGCAATAAATTTTATCTATTTATTTATTATTTCTGTAAATATTGATATTATCACATGATCATTCCCTTTATTCAATGGAAGTGTAGAATTAATTCTGAAAGTTAAAACACCTTTTATGCCAGTCAACTCCATGTCCTGAAAATCGCAACCACAATTCTCTCCAAGACATGACTTTGTCTTTGTTTAATTATGACTACTGTGATGGTTAAATTTTTTGTTAGCTTGACTAGGTTATGGTATTTGGACTAATTATTTGGTCAAACACTAGTCTAGACATTGTCATAAAGATATTTTGTAGATGCAATTAATATTTACAATAAATTGCCTTAAAGTAAGAGAGGACAATTGATAATGCAGGTGGGCCTCATCTAATCAGTCGAAGGACTTAAGAGTAAAAACGTGTTTTCTGGGCAAAGAATTCTGCCCAAGACTGTTCCAGAGAAATCCTGCCTCAGTTTTCAAACTGCTGTTCTTCCCTATAAATTATATAAATTATTTTTCTTACGAGAGTTTCCTTTCCATTTGTTGTCAATCCAAAGCATTGATGATAGCCCAATTTTACATATATTTTGAAAAAATGTACTTTAATTATGAATGAATAACTTTGAGATTTATTTCTGACTAGGTGCTTTGGCAATTAATAAAATTGGCATGTCAGTGTGTTTGCAGATAATCTCTTCTGTGGTTGTTATAAGAAAATTCACCTTGGATACTTTCCAAGATAAAGGAAGAAGATATCAAATATGAATAATGTACTGAATTTGCTTTATTCTTAAGTTATAAAAATCTTTAAGATTTTTGGAGCGCACGGCTGGCTCAGTAGGTTAAACGTCTGCCTTCGGCTCAGGTCATCCTCCCAGGGTCCTGGGATCCAGCCCCGCATTTGGCTCCCTGCTCAGCAGGGAGTCTGCTTCTCCCTCTTTTCCTAGCTCCTGCTCTGTCTCACTATCTGTCTCTCTCTCTCAAATAAATAAAATATTTTTAAAAAATTATAACAGACTTTTATAAAAAAAAGGAGAAAAATATCATATTAATTTATCCATGTAATTAACATATAATTTGAGCAATCTTATCTGTAATTTAATGTTTTCTGGAATTCCCATTTCACTATAAAGAAATTTTAATAAGTATAGAGCTTCAGTTTTACAAGTTATTGGGATGAATAGTGGTGCTGTTTACACAACAAAGTGAATGTATTTAAAAAGCGTACATATAAATACTGTATAATGTTTTAGAAATCTTACACTGACTAGACCCACGGGATATAGATTCATTTATATAAATATAAAGGTTACTTCACTGAAAAGATGCACTCTAACCTTTGACATGGATGAGGGATGACATCAGAACACTTCTCTTACACTCTCTCCAACTTTCAGCCCTGCTTTCCTCTAAAGTGGCTTTATTTTGAAACAAGCTCTCTTCAGGTTGTGACTGAGAGCTCTGGTTTAGCAATGCCAGAGAAAATCCCTTCTCTTCAAATACTTCTAGTAAATACCTTGGATATGGCTCTGTTTAGCAAGGCATCTGTACAACCATGAACACTCACTGGTGGGTGTGTGGTGCTCTAATTGTCAAGCTAAATTTTGTGCCTAATCCTGGAGCATCCAGTGACATCAGTCTCACCCCATGTACTGATTATGAAAGAGGATGTTTTTCCTCAAAGAAAGCCGAGAAGCTTTAACAAGAAATATAAATGCATACTGGGCAGGAAAAAACAAATCACAGGTTTTCTTTGATGTATTAATATTTAAACATGTCCCTATTAAGAGCAAATTTCTGTGATAAATGAGTTTTGTTTTTAAAAAGAGTGTACAAGTTTTGGGGCCCCTGGGTGACTCACTTGAGTAAGCATCCGCCTTTGGCTCAGGTCATGATCTCAGGATCCTGGGAGGGAGCCCCTCATCTGGCTCCCTGCTCAGGAGGGAGTCTGTTTCTTCCTCTCCCTCTGCCCCTACCTCTTGCTCCTGCAAGCTCTCTTTCTCAAAATAAAGAAATAAAATCTTTAAAAGAATAAAAAATAAAAGGAATACATAAGCTTAATGCATATAAAACATTTAATTATATCACAAATCGTTGCAAATTTCAAAATGTCTTCTCCTAAATAACCAAAAAATCAACATGAAAATGATTTACGGTTATAGCAAAACATTCTCAAAACTACCCTAAGTATTTCAAGTATTGTATTAAAATTATTTTTTTCTTAATTACACCAGCATGCAAACATAGTATACAGGAAAACAATGTAAAAGAAAGCAAAACAAAAAACCACATTAACCCATATAATATTTTGAGGAAAGAGTTATTAAATTGAATTGTACATGCCCACACTATAGATAATTGGGCTTCATTGAAAGCTGCTCCATACCACTGAATCTGAGAAAGAAAATCTTTCTTTCCCTGAAAATTATATATGTATGTGTATGTGTGTATATATATATATATATATACATATATACATACATACATATATAGACATATATATATATGTCTGTGTGTGCATATACATTTTAAAAATTTATACTTAGAACCCAAATTAGTTCCATCTAATAACTAAAAAAATCCACAATGTTGACACAATTTTAATTAGATATCTATTGCATTTTCTTTTTCAACACTTCCTATTGCCATTTGACTTTTGAGCATAAGTTCTTTAAAACTTAGTTACGTGAATGTTAAGTGAGTACCTTCACTGAAAATCCTATACTTGAAGTGAAATGGAATTTCTCAAAATGGAGAAGTTTTACTAATATTGGCCAATATATATTCTTTAAAAATTTTATATATTATCATATTTTCAGTTAAGTTTGCATAGCATGCATATGCTTAAAAGTTTAAAAAATGTGAATATATATTACTAGAACATATATTCAGTGTTATTGAACCATTCCTCTGAGATAAAGTGTTGCATAATTATTATTGAGTAGATACAGGAAAATCATGATTCATTGACCCAAAAACATTAATGGACCTTATAAGCTTATTCACAGTTCAAATCTGAATCTGGCATATAATTCATGCTAAGTAAATATGCTTTAGTTTATGCATCTATAACCATGACATAAAAAACATTTATATGATCAGAATATGGGTAAAGCATTTCAGAAGTTGTATTACCTAAGAAAGAGCTGAAGTGCTCTCACTGGGCTCAATGTTAAGAGCTAATATCTCTAAACCACCTTGTGTCTGCCAGGTATAGTTTTAAGTACTTCACATATATTAAAGTACTCCAGCCTTATAACAACCCTGTGAAGTATATGCTACTATTATCTCCAATTTAATACTTGAAGACCTCAGAAGCTGAAAGTTTGAGCATCTAATTCAAGGTCACCGGCTGGTAAGCACTATGACTCAATCCCAGGCAGTCTGACTAAACATTCATCACCATTAAGCTATAAAACAGTGAGTTAAATATAAGAAACTTTTATTTATTTATTTATTTTTTACTTTAAACACTACAAGTAAATATATAAACTAAACACCACAGGTCGTCTGGTATTTATACTGACAAAAGATAAATTCACTAAGTCAATAAATTGCATACATGCAATAATTTGAAGCCTTATTTTATCACTAATCACTGCAATTGTGCTACAAACTGTTCTGAAATTTTAAAAATAATTTCCTGTGTTTTTAGTGGCAGCCCTGCTGTCACTCATGGGTCGTAATTGCTTGGATCTGTAAATATTCTGTATTTCTAGTGGTCATAGTAAATTGGATTTAACCCTTATACTAGAACCAAAAGATTGGATAACTCTATCTCTATGGAAACTGGCTCAACTAACTGAGGGGTGTTTGTGTGAGAAAATTATTAATACTCACGCATAATTCAGTTTTATTCTGGATCTCACAGACCTTGAGGTAACCTTCAGCATTCATTTTATTAAAAGAAAAAAAAAATTAGGAACATGTCTTTGGAAGCCCCAAATGCTAAAGTAAGCTGTACCATCTGTGTGGAGTAAAGCATCTTCTCTCAGTTCCAAGAACATTCCTGCTTACATTTGTCTGAATATTAATGATATCAAACTGTTCATGTCCCTTGTTGGGTCTGATTTCATAGCATTTCCTATATATTTCAACAAATGTCATGGTAAGGATATATTTTAACCGTTTTTTTCATAGTGTGGGCATGTAACATGAAGCAGGGAAGTGAAGCATAACTATTTTCATATTCTGCTGATATAGACAACTCTAACAATCTTAATAAGCAAGATACATGACACCGAACAATTAATTAGGAAGAAGGAACATGTCAGATTTCTAGTGACATTATGTGAAGCCTAAAATTTTTCTGGAAAAAGATATTAAACCAATAGTCACTGTTCACTCTATTTCAGTAGCTTTAAACTCACACATCAGCTCTATGTATTATATAGGTTTTATGTTTTAAATAGCAATTTATTTCATTAATATTCTCTAGTTAATTTGCATGAATATTATAACATATCTATTCGGGTCATCAGCATTCTTTCCCTCATTACTTCTTTGATCAGACAAAGGTATAGAAATTGTCTTTCTCTTTAATTCCATTTTAACATATCTTTATTACAATGAAAATATCAAATATTATTATTCGATCTTATGACTACTGTAAGTTTCTGAATTATTACAAATCACCATTCAATATGGGTTACAGAAACTTCCACCATGCAAATGATTATTTTTTATAGAAATAATTACCAGAGGGAAAAATGCACTTAAAGTTTTTTTTAAATTTTTTTATTACTTTTTTTAAAGTTTTGATATACATGTCACAATGCCTGTGGAGTTAAAACACTTGAAGCCTGTGGGTTCACTGTATAAAATGTATTCTAATCTCAGAAAGCCTTAAATAACTCGTAACATATAGGCAATTGCCTTTTCATGTTACTAATGTCCAAATGATTGCTATTGAAAACATGATAAATTCCTTAGGAATTACACTTTATTCATTTCTATTTTGAAAGTTAAGTAATTGCTTCAGGTAAGGTAATTTTCCTTTATCAAAGTCACTAACAGCTGAGAAAAAACTGTGTATGAGTCATATATTGATTAAAATATTTGTATTTCTAAAAAAATGTATTTCAGGTCAGCCTGGACACAGACCAATGCAACATTTTTATGAGATCATCAACTGCAAACAGTTATACATAAAAATTTAAAAGTTAATTCATCATGATAGACATCTGAACAAAATCCTACATGCATATAGAAAGCAAAACTATGTAAACAATGCACTTTCCTATAAAAAATTAATCAAACCTTATTTTTTTAAAGATTTTATTTATTTATATGAGAGAGAGTACCAGCAGGAGTAGTGGCAGGGAGAGAGAGGGAGGGACAGACTCCCCACTGAGCTGAGAGCCTGACCTCCTGCAGGATCCCAGGATCCTGGGATCATGACCTGAGCTGAAGACAGATGTTTAACAACTGAGCCACCCAGGTGCCTTTAATCAAATTTTATTTTATATTTTTAAATTTTATTCTCAGAAGCTTATAGTTAAATGAGTAATCATTGACAATATTAGGTCTAATAAGAAAATATGTAGCAAGAAAGTGAAGCTATTGTGGAAATCACCTCACCCTTCCTCAGTAATTCCTCAATTAAATCTTTAAAGAGCCTTAAAAAGTTCCAAGTCTCTTGCGTTTAAAAAAGAACATACTGAGGTGTCTGGGTGGCTCAGTTGGTTGAGCAACCAACTCTTGTTTTTGGCTCAGGTCATGATCTCAGGGTCATGAGATAGATTCCTGTGTCAGGCTTCCCGCTGGGCATGCAGCCTGCTTGAGATTCTCTTTTTCTCTCTGTCTCTCTGTCCCTTTCGCTCTCTGTCTCTCTGTCTCTCCCTCTCTGCCCCCTCCTCCTTCCCTTCCTCCCTCCCAAAATAAACAAACAAAAAACAAACAAATTGACAACCCCAAACAAATCAATCAAATTTCCTGTTGACAATCTCCATAGATCTCACCTTCTTTTCAGAATGAAACTTCTCCACAAGTTTACTTCATATTTATGATTATCTCCTCTTCCACTCCCTCCTTGACCCATCTTAATGTGACTTGCACTCCTGTAATCCACCAGACTGGTTCTAGCTAAATTTATCAATGATATCTCCATCACTAAATGAGGATTATCTGTCAATCCTAACCATCTTTTTCCTGTTAGTAATTTGCAAAACTACTTAAGGAAATTTTTTTTCCTTAAAATGTTTTGTTTTGGTTTTTTTGTGGGAGAGGGCTTTGGTGATACTACAATGTATTTGTGTGTGTGTGTGTGTGTGTGTGTGTGTGTGCTGTATAACTAAGTACCACAAATTTAAAACAGCAGCTTAAAACAATGTAAGATTTCTTATTCACAGTTTCTGTAGGTCAGGAGTCTGCACAGAGTTTAGCTGGGTCCTCTGCTAAGAATCTCAAAAGGCTGCAGTCAGTCAAGATGCCGGCCAGATTTAGTGTCATCTGGAGCTCAGCTGTAAATGAGCTTCATGATTGTTGGCAGAATCACTTCTTTGTGGTTGTAGGACTGAGACCTTTAGCTCTTACAGGCCACCCTTCTCACTAAGCAATTCACTACATGGCTGTTTGCTTCTTTGAAGCCATTGTTAAAACATCTTCCTTTTAGAGAATATACCTGATTAGGCCAAGACTAGGATAATCTCCTTTTTAACTAATATAGAGTTAACTGATTAAGAGCCTTTATTATATCTGAAAAACCCTTTCCATTTTGGTATATAAGGTAATTTAAATTAGGTAGACTCATCCATTATTTCTTCCATATGGTCACTTCATCACAGAGTAATACTGGCACAGAGATCACGGAGCCAACGATCATTCTGCCAACTATATCACATATAGTTTCTGGGTTTTTATTTAACTTTTCCGGTTATTTTTTCCTCTTCTTTAAAACCTATCCTCCTCCTCTACTCATCAAATATTCAAGTTTTTACTGAAGTCTTAGGATCTTCTTTACTTTAATTCAATAATTCCATACCATTCTCACGTATGTTCTCCGTATTGTTTTCCACTCCTATATAAAATCCTCATAAATTTACATCGGTGAACTAACCTGTTCTCTGATCTATTTTCTCAAATCCCTAAATTATGAAAAAAGACACAAAATACACACAAAACAAATTTCCGTTCTCCTCCTTACTCTAAATTGTGATGATTTTCCACTGTCCTATTTCTCAGTGAATGACAGAATGGCTACCACACTTTATAAGTCACAAGTTAGGAACCATCTTTGACTTGTCTTTTACCTTTTCCCCTATAGAACAAATCTCCAGGATCTATCGATGCTTCAATTTTAAGTATTTTATAATTGTCCATTTTCTCCATTTTCACTGCTTCCAGCTACATCACAAAACAAATCTAAATAAATTTATAATTGAAATCATATAAAGTATGGTCTTTGACCACATGAGAATATAATTAGAGATCTACAACAGAATGAAATCGATAAAAACAGGAGATATTTGAAAATTAAATAATCATTTTCCAAGTTATCTATAGGTCAAAGAAGAAATCAGAAGATTAATTTTAAAAATTAAATTGAATAAAAATTGTAATATTAAATTTCAAAATTTTTGTGATGGATATAGCGGTGCTTACAGGGAACTTTATAACTTTAAATATCTAGACCGAAAAATAAATGTGCAAATCGATAACCTCAGCTTCCTAATCAATGGAATAGAAAAGAGTAAACTAAGCAAAAAGCAATCACGAGTTATGAAATAATAAAGATTATATCAAAATTTGATGAAATAGGAAACAGAAAAATTAATAGAGAAGTTCAAAAAAAGCAAAATTGCTAATTTTTTTTAAGATTTTATTTATTTATTTGACAGAGAGAGATCACAAGTAGGCAGAGAGGCAGGCAGAGAAAGAGGGGGAAGCAGGCTCCCTGCTGAGCAGAGAGCCTGATGTGGGGCTCGATCCGAGGACCCTGAGATCATGACCTGAGCCGAAGGCAGAGGCTTAACCCACTGAGCCATTCAGGTGCCCTTCATTGTTTCTCAATTGTTTTTTATAACACAGTTGACAAACTCTGTAGGTAACTGAGGAAAACTTCACAAAGTCAGTAACAAAAGAGGAAACATCACTACTGACTTACCATAAATTAAAATAAATACAAGGAGCAATTAACAAACTTATGTCAACACATTAGATAATTCAGATGTGGGCAAATTTTCTAAAAAGCTATAAATTACTGAAACTGACAAAAAAGAAAAAATATACAAATACACACCTATAACACTATCACAAACAAGGGAATCTGTTTAGCATGTGTTCTGTGCTGGAAACTTCTTTTAGAAGATTAAATATAAAATTTATTATTGAGCAATATAAATTCAGTGGGAAATAAATTCTAATAATATATTTTTCATCAATAATTACCTTAATTATTCTGTAATGCTCCTTTTCAAAACTCCTAATGATATCTTTAACAGATTCCACTGATTTCTGGGCATTCTTAGATGGTAAACCTCAGTTGAGTTTAAACATAACATCTCACATTTGATGATTTTCATCTTATTTTCTCCCCTCTCCAAGAGGAGGCTTAAATTCCATCCTCAGAAACCTGATGTGGGAATAGTGGCCAGACTCCTCTTTTATTTCTTATTCCCAACACCTTGAAAAGGAGTTCAAGGAAGGACTTTAGTTCAAAACGTCTCCTTGCCTTTCCACTTCTAGGTCTAACTCTTCTATTGTTGGGAGGCCAAATGGAGGGCGTGGGCAGGGAGCAAGCAGATGTAACTGATTTACTACTACAAATAAATGAAAAATCATTTCTAATTTTGCTCTAACTCTGTCTGCCACCATCTTCTGTCTGCAGAAATGGTGAGTACATTTTTTAATGCATATATATTTTATTTTGACGTTCCTTTGCTATTCATCCAAAATTTAAATAAGCGTAGGTTAACAGCGAAAAATGCACTTCTGATAATTTCTAACTGCTTTATAAGCTATGGTGATTGAACAATAATCAGAAAAACGTTGTAACAACATATGGTACAACTGCTGCATTTTCAAGTAAATCTATGTCAGCTTTAACTACTCATCCCTGACATTAATATTGTAGCCCACCTTTCAGTATATTAAAATTGCTATTTTATAAGGTTCGAAATAAGCAAAGATCATGTATAATTTCATATTTGCAATCAGTCTTAAATCATTTTGTTTTGTCTAACTTTATAAAAAATACTTTAGCAGTTTTACTGTCATACATATGGTTCAAATTCCATAAAGTCATCCATTTAAAGTATACAATTCAGTGATTTTTTTTATATCTGCAGAGTCGTGCAATCAGCGCTATAATCTAATTTTAGGTATTTTCATCTTCCTCCCCAAAGAAACTGCATCCTATTAGTAGTCACTCCTCATATCCTCACTCTAGTCCCAAGCAACCTCTAATGTACCTTCTGTCTCTATAGATTTGCCTCTTCTGGAATTTTCATATAAATGAAATTGTACCACACATGGTCTTTTGTGACTTGTTTCTATCACTTAACATATTGTCAAGGTTCATCCACAGTGTAGCATGTTTCTGTACATCATTCCTTTTTATTGCTGAATAAAATTTCAGTGAAATGCCTTAGGTTTTGATTTATCTCAGCCCTCTCTATCACTAAGAATACTCTGGGCTGAAATGCCTTTCCTTGATAAGAGAGAAGCCTCACTTGATCCTGTAGCTAACCCGATTGCCCTATGACACTTATCTCCTATGAGGTATGGCAATCACCACTGAGGTTGTCCTCAGTGCCTTTTATGGTCGGCAGGAAGTTGAGATGTGTTTCAATCAACTGTCTCTTTGGCAATCTATACAAAGACCCTTTATTACCTCTCTGCTGAGCAGAGGCTTCTCTGACCTTAGGAAATCATATAGGACACAGACAGTTTTCTCTTTTTTCTCACAAGCCATTAACTTCCAGGGACAAGCTCCAGACTCTTTCTATAACTCTCTCAATGTACTCTGGTCTAAGGCAGCAAAAGGGTGGGCTATTGGGTGTAGTTGTTCAGGAGTCTAACTGTGGAGCAGAAGCGGCATTACCAATCTTCAGAAATGCTTTGCTTAGATAGCATCTCAACTCTGATGGAGGTGGGTGGGGCATAAGGAATTGTCCTCCATGGAACAAGAATATAAGACAAAACATTTTCCCTGATGACTTACCTCCCATTCTCTCAATTCCTTTCTTGTTTTGATCAAAGTGTTTTGAAGGAAAGGGGATTTGTGAGCAAGTCCTGCACTCTCCTTCCATTATGACAGCCCTTCAGAGTAGGAGTGTCTTGGTATAATTGCTGGAATCTCTAAAACCAAATACTGTTCAATCTGCAATGGGTCCTGAACCCATCACGGAACAATACTATACATTACACTCTAGACTGTGATATATATTCATTGTATGAAATAATTTTTTCAAAAAACTATATAACTTCAATATTACAAACCACCTTTCCTTATGCCCCCATTTTAGAGATGAGTTTTATGAAAGTTAAGTAGGTCACCTAAGGTAACATATTTAGTGTAGCTGCATAAAACCTTCATCTATCTGACTCCAAAATCTAACTGTAAATCACTACAGTAAACTGAAAAATGTACAAAATAAGTTGAAAATTTCCAATACATTTACAATACAGCAAGCTCAATAATAACCAGAGGATAAAATTTAAAACAGGGAAATGAATATTTATTTATATACTTGAATGATTTTTATAATAAAAGAATATTCAATAGTAGACATTATACACTTAAACAAGGACGCCTATAAAATATTTGGAATGTTGTAAATTTGAAAATAATTTATCTATTTGTGTCAGAAGTCCCTAAGGGCATCTTATCATTTGATCTGGTAATTATCTTATTTGTTGCATTTTTAATAACATTTTTAAAAGATATAACATTATAGTGGCATTGATTGGAGCATTATATACAGTATTGAAAGCATAAATTTCAAGAATTAACAATCATCAAACAAATTATGGGATGCCTTATTAAAATATTATTTAGTAATTAAAATGATACTTTTAACTTGCTTTAAATGAGGTGGATAATGCTTATTTTTACTTATATAAAATAATATCAATCTATATCATACATTTTACCATCACAATATTATAAAAATTCAAGAAATAATGGACAGATATTTAACAGAATATATAAATTTGTTTCTAGAAAATGGTTTACTTTTTTCTTCATGTAGTAATGCATTTTCTTTCATATGCTCTGTAAATGGATATATGTCTTCTATTTTTGCAAGAATGTAGAAAACAAATTAAACAGCACAGATTGGAAGAGAGTAGTTAGTACTACACTACAGAAGTTAAAAGCAAGACTATTAAACTGTCACAGGAGTTCTGCAGAAGCTAGATGGCATTTGAAGAGATCCTTATCTATCCATCCCAAATTACAATGGCAATCTTGAAAAAATTACATTTTTTGTCTTCTCTTTTCATGCCTTCTCCTTCTTCATCTTAAAAGCAAATTCAAATTGAGAGTAATGACTTATTTAGATAAAGACAGTGCCTGAAACAAAGATGTAAAGTTTCTATAAAGACTGGACTCAGCAATTGTGAGCAAAAGCTAAAGCAAAAGCTAAAAGTAATATTTTATTTTAGTGCATGAGATAAATGTTAGACAAGACAATCATTGTCTTTGATTATAATAAGTATTGATATGTGATAGAGAGAGTCTACCATGTTGTTTATTTCCTTTAAATGAGTTATTTATTGGTTTTGTTCTTTATTTTTTTAAAGATTTTATTTATTTATTTATTTATATTTATTTACTTACTTACTTACTTACTTATTTGAGAGAGAATGAGTGGCAGTGGCGAGGGGGAGAAGCAGACCGGGAGAGAGAAAGAAGGGGAGAGATTTTCAAGCAGACTCCCCACTGAGTGCAGAATGAGAGGCAGGGTCCACCCCACAGTCTGAAATCAGAACCTGAGCTGAAACTAAGAGTCTGAAACTCAACCACCTGAGCCACCTAGGCACCTCTGGTTTTTTTTATTTCTGATTATTTTAACTAATCTTCCTTGACATTCTTTAAGTCTCTTTAAAAACATGTTTATTTTTCAATTCTTTTTTTTTTTAAGATTTTATTTATTTATTTGACAGAGAGATCACAAGTAGGCAGAGAGAGAGGGGGAAGCAGGCTCCCTGCTGAGCAAGGATCCCAACGCGGGGCTCTATCCCAGGACCCTGAGATCATGACCTGAGCCGAAGGCAGAGGCTTTAACCCACTGAGCCACCCAGGTGCCCCTATTTTTCAATTCTTAAAAGGTCTTCCTATTATTTCTTTATTTTATATTTCCTCCATTGTCTCTACTTCATGATAAAACTTCTACTGTGAGGAATTCTAAAACATTCACCAATTCATGGTATTAGTTTGTGTTTTTACATTTTCCTTCATATTTCCTCACTCTGATTTTTATCAGTGGATTCTTTGATTTTCTTAGCTTGGTCATCTACCCTAATAATTGCATTTTTAATTATTTCAATTCACTTTTTTATCAAGAACTCTGAAGGCTCTGGGATTGTATCTTGCTTGCATGCTTACAAGTTAGCCTGTCACATTTCATAGATGCAGGCAGAAGATATAAGAATCCTGAGTCACACCAAGAACTTTATTATTTATGGCACTACAGGTTGCATGAGCTTCACGTTTGCCCTGGTTCCCCATGTGGGGTTCCCATGGGGTTGATACAGGCAGACCTAGAAGGATACTATACAAGCAGTGGTTTCATGTCCCAGGTGAGTAGCTTCGATCATAGAAAACCACAATTTTTCATGATGGATCACAACCACACATTCCTAACTTTGTCTCAAAGAGAGATATTACCTTTATTTTACAGCACACAAACCTGTTCTCTGTTCTATACAGACACACTATATCTATCTGCCAAGGTTGTTTGCTATACAGATATCACTGAAAAAATCATCCAGAATAAAAATTGTCAGTACAACTTATTGCAAGATATTCAGGATGAGAGATGCATAGAGAATTATGTCCCAAAATTATAAACCGTGTCTTCATAATTTATATAAATGAAGGGATAAAAATTTAATCACCAGTTATGTTCCATGGCATTTATAAAAATTGATTTAAATATCTGTATATGCACTTTAGCTTATTTGGAGAATTCTTTTGTGTGTGTGTGTGTGTGTGTGTGTGTGTCTATGATTTAAATTAAAAGAAGCTGGCACTTTGTATATCTGTATGGTTAGCAAATTTACAATAATTTTTGGACATGTTATAAATGGATTTCTTAGAGCAGAACTGTCTAACATGATTTTATATCTGTTAGTGATATAAACCTGCTACATAATTCTTTTTCATTCAGTTAGAAACAAGCTGTGAATTCAATGTTGATCCATAGATAAATTATATATGGAATGTATTTTTCAATTTAATAATTACTATTTACTGGAAGAACATGAATAAATTGTAAGTGATGACATGGATAAAATATGAAAACTAATTTAATGGTAAAAAGGATAAATTTATGTAGTGCACTTGGATCATCTGTGCTTATGTGGATACTAGTGTGTATTTATTTATTTTTACTTATATTACCTAATATCTTCCAACTGAGTCTCACTCATTTCCCTTAGCTGTTGAGCAGCAACCTCTTTCCTCACTGACTCTGTTAGTGAAGGTCTGAGTACTGAAGGTCTAGTGTACTTCATGTTCTGTCTTTTTAGTCCTGTCAAACCCTGGTGGTCTCTTCAATTCGATATGACCCAAAGGAGTACTCACCTGAAGTGAACAGAATCACTAGTAACCCTCTCTCCGTTTCAGTCACATCTTCCATTTGATCCCTGCTTTAGACCGTATATCTCATAACCTATGCGGTGTGATCATCATGTCCTTACCGCAGAAACTCCATGGTCAGTTCAGTGATTCTTAAATCTCAGTGATACTCTGTATCTGTGATCAGAGAACAACGGGGAAATTCCTTTCGTTTTTTTTACTGGAATTGATCTATTGAGACATGAGGTGCTATTTCCTGTCCTTTAATTGATCACATTGCCAATTTTGCTTCTTTGAGCTAAAGTGGTCTATCAAACTCTGTAAACTGCTGTTCTAAAAGAGGGGACAGAGCATAGTTTTTCTCTTTCTTTGACTTTCAGTGATATCATCTGAGCTTCTTTTCTCCTTCCTAGAATATTTCAATCCACGTAGGAACTTATACATCTTTGGATATAATAGAAAGCTATTAAATCTCACAAACATATTAAATATATATCTGAAATATTCAAATGATATTGATTTAATGTTATTATTCAATAATGTTTATTTTTATTAAATTGGGAATTTAGAAAAATCAGGTTTGAAAATGTGTATTTAATATTCTCATAAAGAGATTAGTCAATTTATATAATTGTTTCATGAATATTTTATATTTTACATATAAATTTTATTACATATACACTTATTTGTTAATATTACAGTTTACTGAAATTTATTGGATGAATACACTTAATTATCTCACATTTAGGAGAGAAAATTTTCAAAACAAGGGGAAACCCACTAAAAGAAAAAATATAATGTGCTTATTGGAAAGGAAAAAATTTGATCAATTAATACAAAGGCAAGTTCTTCATGAGACTTTGACTTTAATCTATGGTAATGTACTCAATTTCTAGAATTAAGAAATGCTTATTTTAATTAAGTGAATAAATCAAGTTTTAATGCCAAAACACAGCTGGTTTTGGGATTATTTAAATTTCTGGGTTATTCAGTTGCTATTTCTTTTATTAATATAGATAAAATTAGATTATTCTCTAATTCCTGATATGAATACTGAATATGGTATTAAATAGCTATATAACAGCTTTGAAACACATTTTAGAAAACCTTCCCCTTTTGGAATCAGATTAACTGTTATTTGGATCCATTTAAAGAATGCCATTAGAGAAACCGTGTGATGATATGTGTGTGTGTGTGTGTGTGTGTGTGTGTGTGTATCTGTATATGTATGTAAATATGTATAAATGTGTATATATAAATATATATATGGAAAAACTGTATATAAATATATGTTGGTATTTATTTTCAGCTTTTGTATTAAACACTTAAGCAACCACTAGGCTTAATCCTCAAAGATGTCTCCTGGAACTTTTAGTATCATTTTGTTTGTGACAATCAACCTAAATGCTTTATTTTAGGTTGCAAAGGCCAAACTAAAGTTATTTCTGGCAGCTTTACACAAATCATACATAGATTCATGCTCTCCAATCCCAGTCCCATCTGCGGCAGCAAAGCCCTCTCATGAAACACGTATTGCCTGAAAAATGGAATCCAACTAGGAAGCATGCTCAACTAGGGCTTTCCACCATGCCCTGATATAAAAATATATATAAGAAATGGGATATTGTCTTAATTTCCTCAACTAAGGATATGCATTTATTTTTAATTGAGTTACTGCCTAGACCAGAATTTTTCATTTATTTGTCTTATTTATAATAAGTTCTTAGAGAAGCATTAATATGCAGCTTGTATGACTTGAGTTTAAAAATGTTATGCTTACGAACTAAGTGACAGCATCAATTGTCACACACAGTGACCATATATCAAGGAATTACACTAGCATTAGGTAGAACAGCAGGTCCATTTGTTCAAATGCTCACTGAACATATGAGTGATTTTCTCTAACAAGGTCCCCAGGGAACCAACTTGCATCCATCACCGCCTGCATCTTGACTAGAAGATAACTATTTTAAACTCCTGCTAAAATATGTGATGTTTTAAGATTGAAATAAAGTATATGTCAGGAGCCAGAGAGAAATACACTGTTGGAATGCATACTGGAGAAAATTTGATAAAAAACAGCCACTGCTTACCTAATCAGAGTTTTATTTCTGTTCTTATGTTTTATATATTATAAACACATATTGATAAAAATCAGAAACAGAATGCTGTAAGGTTATTCCACAAAAAATTAGACACCTTGTGTTTCCAAAATTGTGCATACTATTTTTAAGGTTCAAATGGATTTGAAACACACACACACACATATTACAATTTATAAAACTCTTAGTATTTTGCTGACTTCATTTATTTCTTCAACAAGCTACTTTTCTTTCTTCATGAGGTTTACACTCTAGTTAAGAAAAAAACCTTTAGTTGATATATCTTATGGTAGCCACCCTAAGGTGACCCCTAGTGATTCACCCTTGTAAAACTCCCTCCCTTTGAATGTGGGGACAGCTATGACTTGTGTCTAAATAATAGAGTATGACAGAGGTGATGGGAGATCATCTTTGATTAGGTTGCATTATGTGAAAATTTATGTTAAGATCCTGGATCACAAAAGTTCTCCTTGATTCCTTAAAAGAAGCAAACCACCTGTTATGAAATATGGGGAAGGTAGACAGGACTCCACGCCAGAGGCTACTCCTGCCTTTAGAAACTAAGAGAACCTCCAGCCATAGCCTGTAAGAATCTGGGAAGCACACTATCCTTCATAAACTTGAGATAGCAAATGCATGTTTTCTAAGCCACCAGGTTTATGATACTTTGTTATTCAGCACAAAAACTAATGCAAGATGAATTTATTCACATAGGATTAATGTTAGTTTATTGGCTTGAGCATCTTGGAGTAGGATTAATATTCTGCCGGTTAGGCTATAAAACTTGGACTAGATATCTGATGGCAGTCTATGAGGTTGAAATGTTAAGATTTTCTTGAGATAGTATAAAGGAGAGAGTTCAAAGACTTAAGGAGATGGGTGGGCAGAATGTTCAAAATGCTCAGTTGTCCCTTAACCATTACTCTGAGAGTTTCAGCTGGACACTTCCTTCATGGGGTATTGATGTATGTGTGGTTGAGCATCCTTGGAAACCTCTGTGCTGGTTGTCTTCATAGGGAGATCATGGCAGAGGAATTTGCCATGGAAATAGGTGCTTTTTTCTGAATGGGATTAGTGGGATTCAAGTATTACAGAGGTTGTCGTTGGTGCTTAACATTCAGGGATAAAATGGAACCACTACCACAACAAATCAAATAAAATATTTAGTAAATAAAGTATTTGGATGGATGGGCAACTTACTAAGAAATTTCTTGGCATATGTTGATAGAAAAATTTTAGGCTTGATGATCAGATACTTAATACAAGTCACTACAGAAGAGACATGGCTTTCATCAAGAGAAATAAAATCTTGCCATTTGCAACGACATGGATGGAACTAGAGGGTATTATGCTAAGCAAAATAAGTCAATCAGAGAACAACAATTATCATATGATCTCTCTGATATGAAGAATGTGAGAGGCAGGGCAGGGGGTTGTGGGGGATGGGGGAGGAAAATGAAACGAGATGAGATCAGGAAGGAGACAAACCATAAGAGACTCCTAAACTCACGAAACAAACTGAGGGTGGCTGGGGGGTAGGGGCAGGTAGGGATAGGGTGGCTGGGCTATGGACATTGAGGAGGGTATGTGCTATGGTAAGTGCTGTGAAATGTGTACGCCTGAGGATCCACAGACATGTACCCTGGAGCAAATAATACATTATGTGTTAATAAAAAAAAAAAAAAAAAACCCACACCCGTTAAGAAGAGACATGGCTTCTTATTCCAGATGCAAACCTGTTTACATTCCCTAAATATAATGTCTACATTCCTGGACCCCCTCAATTAAAGGGAAAACTTACTCTCTTTTGCAATGCAGCCACTAGTGTATACTCAGACTCTCCCCCAAGCTTCATCCAAAGTACTTGTAGCCATTTAACAGGTGACTGCATTAGAGAAAATGAAATTTGATCCTTTAGTGGGATTACTAGATACTGGTCTTGAATTCATACTAATCTCTAGTGATTAATATGTCACCGCAATCTAGCAGTCATGGTGGTGGATTATAGAGGTGATGTGATAAATGTGTTTTGTTAATCTATTGCTGTATAACTCCAAAATATGGCAGTTTACAACAGTAATAAGCATTAAATTTATTCACAATTCTTCAGTTTGGGCAAGGCCCAGCAGGATGTCTTGTCTCTGTTTCATGCAGCATTAGTATGATAGATAATGTAACTCTACTGGAGCTGGAATGACCACTTCCAAGATTAGTCACTAACAAGCCTGGGGACTGGTAGTGGCTGTCAACTAAGAGCTCAGAATGGTCAATCACCGTGGGCCTCCATCCCTTTCTATGAGTCTCTCCACAGGGTTGCTTGGACTTCCTTCCAGTATGGTGGCTGTGTTCTGTGATCCACTATTACAAAATGATCTAAGAGGAAGACATAAAAGATCACACTTTTTTGTCTACAGTGGATGCAGGGAGAGTTCAGATCCATCCTTGACATCTTTCCCATTTCAGAATCATATAGGAATAGTAATGAGTGGTAACTGACAGAATCCCTACCTTAGTCTCCTGAACAATTTTTGAATGATGAGTTAAGTGAAAAAAACAAAAAACAAAAAACAAAAAAACAAAAACAAACCAAAACAAACAAAAGAAAACATCTCAATTTTTGCTCCTTTTATGTCCAAGCAAAAATTGTAAGCAAAAAAGGAGTATAGCATCCCAAGAAGAATTATAGAAATTTGTATCATAATCCAAGACTTTATGCAGGGACTATTATTTTTACAATATCCTCATTTTATAGCTTATTGCTTTAGACTCTGAGCAAGCAAACTGTGCCATAAAGAATATTTTGAGGTGTTCATATTTAAATCACAAATAAATATTGGAAATTCAAGAATATTTTATGTTCAATAGTGGGGATCTAGATTTATAAATGGAAAACATTTCCTATCTTAATCTGTTTGGGCTGCTATAACAAAATACCACAGACTAGCTAGCTTGAAAACAACAAAAATTTATTTCTCACAGTTCTGAAGGCTAGGAAGTCCCAGACCAAGGCACCAGTATGGTCACATTCTGGTGAGAGATCTAGAACTGTTTCATAGCTGACACCTTCCTACCGGTCCTCACATGGTGAAAGGGGCTAGGGATCTCTCCTTTAAAGATACTAAACCCATTCATAGGAGCCCTACCATTATAAACCAAGCACCTTGCAAAGGCCCCACCTCCTAATACCATCACATCAGGTATTAGGATTTTCACGTGAATTTGGGTGAGACATAAACATTCAGACCATAGCACTTGCTAAACAAAATCTAAGACTGACAAAATAAGGGTTTATGCCAAACTCTCATGTAAAATATCAGATGCATATATTAACATAAGGGAATTAATTAATTATTTAATTCAGAAATGGTTATTGCTTGCATACATTTTGCTAGAAATACTGTGCAGAGAAAGAGAGAAAAATTTTTTGCCCTCGAGGAGTTTTTATGGTAGTTGGGAAGATAAAAAGTAAATACTCATTGCTAAATATTATATATTCTACCTGGCATCCTATTTTTAAAACACAATTCTCTAAGTAGCTTCCATTCTTTTAGCTCTTTTCAACCAGTGGGGGGAGGGGGCAATGAAATAACATAAAAAATGGGCCCAAACTATTTTAACACAAACAAAATAACTGTCCTGCATGCAATTGGTTCAGAAACAAAATGTTATGGCCTGTTGACATTGTTTTATTATTAAAATACAGATACCTGCATTAGATCCGGTTTTCTTTTTGATAGGCATTGGTTTTACTTGAATACTACTTATAATGGAATCAGCTAGAGGGTAAAAGACTTGTGCCTCAGAAGGCTAAAGATAGAAAAAATTAAGAGACTAAGCAGATAAATCCCTTAGCAATATGGAAGCTGACCACACTGTTTCAAGGCATGCAGAATAAAACCTTTCTGAACATGGACTATAATTTGGTAACACAGAATAGTATTATTATGTTCAGCAGGGTTCTTCTGAACAAAAGGCATCAGAGTGGTCTTTTATTTCCTCAGTTCTAGCATTACTAAAATGTTTCAAGTGCAGATTTCCAATGACTTGTTGTCTTTGGAAATGTATATAAACAGTACTGCTCCCCTCCAAAAACACCTTTCAGGTACTTTATACATTATGAACAGTGCACTTATTAAAATAATGTCATAAATAGGACTAATCATTCTTATTGCTTTAGTTTATATCAATTTATAACATATGACTGACACAATAAAAGCAAACATAAATATTAATGTTTATTTTATCCTTCCTCAAATTCCTTTTTTATCTAGGTGTTTAATAATACATATGAGGTTTTGGGGCGTCTGGGTGGCTCAGTGGGTTAAATCCTCTGCCTTCGGCTCAGGTCATGATCTCAGGATCCTGGGATCTAGCACCACATTGGGCTCTCTGCTCAGCAGGGAGCCTGCTTCCCCCTCTCTCTCTGTCTGCCTCTCTGCCTACTTGTGATCTCTCTCTCTCGAATAAATAAATAAAATCTTAGAAAAAATAATACATATGAAGCTTTTAAACTAGGAGGATAAATTTGAAACAATTTTTGGCGTATATGGAAACAATATAATAACAAATAACCTAATTAGTAGTCCAATGAATTGTTTTTTCATATATATTTAAATTAACATGATTTTTTTTCAAAATCTGTCCTTTAAACATTCATAATAACCATGTAAATACTGTTTGATAGGCAACAACACAAATTTTAAACAATTTTTATATGCACAGGAAAAATTTGAAATATATTCATACTTATCACTGATTGCATACAAATCTCTAACACATCTTGCATTCTTCCTCGCTTTGAAAATAAAATAATGGTGAATTACAATTATTATAGAGACTACTTTTCTTATATTTAAATGCAGAATTCTAAATCAATGACAAGGCTTCAAATTGGTTAGTTTACATAATGTGCAGAAGTATAGAATGAAAAATATGCAGCATAATTACTGGCAGTGGAATAATGAATAATTTGTGCATGTTCAAACAAATCCATTAATGTGACACATAAATTCATGAACATTTATGAGCAATTAATATTCTGAAAGTTAGTGGAACTGGATACCTTGTTATCTTCCTCGAGGTAGAACTATTTATGTACTTTGACCAAGTTAACTATTCCAGTCTTCACACCCTTGATTTTCCTAATTAATAAGATTTTTATATTTTTAAGTCATAAATGAACTTCACATCCATAAATTGAGATATTTCTCTTTTTTTTTGAAATCACAGGAAGTTGTTCATCAAGATTTAGTGCATCTCTACCCATCAGACTACCAATATTTCCCTACGAATGATTCTTAATATCTCCAAGGAAAAAATTTAATCAGATTCTCAAGGTAAATAGTCATATTTTTGTTTAAAAATACCATCTTAGGGGGCACCTGGGTGGCTCAGTCGGTTAAGCGTCTGCCTTCAGCTCAGGTCATTATCCCAAGGTCCTGGGATTGAGTCTCGCATCAGGCTCTTCGCTCATCCATGAGCCTGCTTCTCCCTCTCTCTCTGCCACTCCCCCTGCTTGTGCATGCTCTCTCTCTCAAATAAATAAAATCTTTAAAAAAATAAAAAACACCATATCAAGGAATTTATCTACTGAATTGTAGCAATAACAAAGTAAAATATGAAAAATCTTCATCATTGCTTTAATTCACCGTTTATTTTTTTATTCCACAAAGGCTTTACATTTATTTTCCAAGTTAAATACAATGCTAATTTTAAAATAATGAAGAGAACCAAGAAAAGTGAAAAATGAGGATCTAGAGACTTAAGAAAGTTAGTGACATGGATAATTAGTTGAGACTAAATTTCAATTAACACAAACCTCCATGATATTGAAAAGTAAAAATGCAGTTTGATTGTGTCTTTAAGGCAAATTTAAAGAATTAATTCAGTTCTAATACTGAGGCTCAAGCCATGAATCCATACTGACTCAGAAAAAGAATTCATGGCCTTATACCTTATTTTAGGACAAACTTTGTCACACTTACGTGATACTTTTTATGGTTATTTTTGGAAATGCACAGCTATTACTTTACAATGAACATTATTAACTCTATGACAGTAAAGACATTTTCTGATTATTCAACTCATTTTACATATTCCTCCCCACTAAAGTTTATCGATCATTGTTAAATAGGTGTAAAGCTATGTGTCTAACTTTGGGATCCATTATTCTTTTTTTTTTAATTTTTTATTAACATATAATTTTTTTAAGATCTTAATTTAATTTTATTTTTTTCAGTGTTCCAAGATTCATTGGAACTATGTCATCATACGTGGATTTAGGTGAATAGCCCTCTAGGGTTTATAGGATTTCAAATATATATGGATATCTAAAAGAGTTTTAAAGGAGATTGGTTCCATTCTTTGACTAACGTGACAAATTTTGTATATAATAGATATTAGTTCTTTAAAACCAAAGATTACTCTTACTTCAAGATCCATATGAGTTTTAATGTGAAACTATCAGTTTCCTGGAAATAACTTTTTCTATAATAAAAGTTCCCATCATCATCTAGTTGTAGCAAAGTTTCTTCCACTATGGAATGAAAGGCATTGGCCACACCACAGGATTTTTATTTAAATTTCTAATTAAAACTTGAGAAAGGTTTCAGTTGAAAAAATTAGAAATCTCAATATAAAGTCATACTTTGTTTAGGAGAAAATAGGTTTAATACTTATTACAGAATATATGGATTTGCCCCTTACATTGTTCTGATAACAAAGGCACACAAACACACAGACACACCAAGTATAGATGATTTTCATGAGCTCACATATGTTGATGGAGTGGAGAGATGGGGATAGTAGAGACATAGGATAGAATCTATAACACGGAATCAATATATAATACATCAAGGCCACATATATTTTAAACAGTAAACATGATATTTAAAAAGTTAGTTTGGGAAATAAAAAGTAAGACAAGAGACATTTTGGTGCAGGAATTGACACAGAACATTTCCGAAGGAGATTAAATATTACTTATGATGCTTGTTTGCTGACTACATGGGTGGCTGAATGGGTAAAGTGTACAAAAGGACAGAGAACATTCAAGATGAAAGACCGGTGACAGTATGAACCAAGGCAACAAAAAAGAAATTTGATTGGTTTAGGAGGTAGCTAAAATCGTCTGACTAGAGAGAATAGTCTAGTTCACGATTTGTAAAAGAAAATAAGATTACATAATTAGGGACAATAATTTGTAAAGAATGAAGGATATTTAAATAATAATAATTATTATAATAAAAGTTGGCCCTTGTTCTTGTTCTGCATTGGTGCCATACAGAGCAAAGATTTTTGAAGCAAAACTCAATAGACATATGAGGAAAAAAAAACAAATGGCATTTGAAAATTTAGGAACTATGACTGAGATAATCAAGATATAAAGTGAGATTGTAGTATTGCTACGGCATTAAGCCAAGAAAAGAGTAGAAAAAGGTAAAATCTAATTCAGAGGATGAAGCAATAGACAAAAAAGTAAAAAAAAAAAATAGATGGGAAAATGGAAGTTTTTAAGTATTGCATGCACTAATGTAATATTTTAGACTATTAAACATCTTTTTGAATGCAAGAGGAAACACAGATGAACCATAATAAATTAAGGAATCTTGGGGTGCTTGGCTAGCTTAGTCGGTAGAATGTGTAACTCTTGATCTTGGGATAGTGAGTTTGAGCCCATACTGGAGGATAGACTGTACTTAAAATAAGATTAAAAAAAAAAGAATCTTAAGTCATTGTTATCAATTCAATATCAAGGCAAGTATTATTGGAAAGAAAGAGTAACATGATTGGAAAATACTAAGAATCTCTCAAGGTAAGGAAATATCTATAATGGAATAGCACTCCCAAAATAAAATAAAAGCACTTTAGAATTAGATTGACCTTAAACATACTGAGGAAAGAAAAAAAAAAACTATTAAAACTATTAAAAATCCACCTCAGTGCTTGAAAGCAGAAATCCGAACATCATAGAAAATTCTCTGAAGTTTGTCAATCAGCCTCTATAAAAGAACATGGCCTCTTGGAGAGTGTGATGACTTTTATAGCTATAAAAACATGTACTGAGGTAATAGACTGGGTAGCTTTGTCCTTTCCATCTAGCTTATAACTTAAAAGTTTGCGAAAAATCCCAAATAACAATGTCATCAATCTTGTGAGTATGAGCTGCTGAATGCCGCTGTATATCATATCAACAGAAAGACAGTTGAATAGGTGGCTGTCGAGCCAGCAGTATTTAGTGAGGGACAGGAACATAAATTCTCCATAGGAAATTATAGACAGAAAAGTTGGAAAAGTTGACGAAAGATGTATTTTTTCATTTAAAATATATATGCATATAGATTTACACTCACATGAACATATATGTCATTTATGAGTTTACCTTTTATGACATGTAATACTAAATGTTTCAACTTCATGAAAAATGTTTATCAGAATTATTCTGTGTATGTCTAAATTATATGTGAATATTCCCATTTGAAATAAATATTTGTCCTATCTCTTTCACAATGGCTCGACATAAAGATCTTATAACCATCATTTATCTTTGTAGTTTTTTCTAGGGCCTTTGGGGACTATATATTAAGTATCATAAACCTTTATGAACTACAATACTGTACATACTGTAAATGACAGAATGTTCTACACAGTAACAAGTTATAATAGTTAAAGAACGTGATTAATCAAATGGCTTCAAAATATTTTTTCCACAAGATAATGATTACATTTATTTATTTATTTTGTTGCCAGTAGGAGAAAACATTTGTTTTTGTTTTTAAAAGGTAATTATGATATTAGGCTCATCCAGATAATCTCTTTGTCTTAAAATCAATTCTTTCATATAACATAACCTAATCACAGGAGAGATATCTCATCATATTGAGAGGTTCACCCACCCCCAAAACATGGGGATTATACAAGGTCTGGGTTCACTCCAGGGTGGAGGGGGTCATTTTAGAATTCTGCCTACCTGAGTCACTATTAATTAAACCTTTTAAGATGATATGATATATGCAATCAGGTATCTGGCTACTGAAGGAGAGTTCTCAACCT